>OX375868.1:91841617-92175631 GCA_947359475.1 Heligmosomoides polygyrus bakeri | reverse complement strand
TGCGCTGGTGATTGTATAAAAAGTGGGACAATTTACGAGATTAAGTGCAAGGAATGTAGCAGTGTTTATATTGGGGAAACTGGGAGACCACTAGGAGTTCGCATCAACGAACACCTAGCTGGTAAGCGACGCTGTAACGTTCTTACACCACTTGGTAAGCATAGAGTCGAGGTTCATGACGGTAACGATTATGATATCGAGTGCAAGATTTTGGCGTACGAGACAGAAATTTCATCAAGAAAAGCGCTCGAAGCGTTCTGGATTTCTAGCAGGAGTCCAGAAATGAACAACCGGAACGAGTGTTTATCTATCACGAATGATCTTCTGCCGTTTGCACCGCTCTGCGAGCTATGAAATGACCAGGGGGGACCGCTGTCCTCACCATTATGACAATGGGATGATGACGGCATAGTGAGTCCCAGTCGCTACTGGTCATCGACTAACTTTGGGTGGTAGCGCAATCGCTACTCGCCTGCGGTGGAATTCTGGGTGAGTTTGCTCGACATCTCAGGGTTTCGTTTTGTGCTCTTGACTCTAGGTCAAAAATGCTAGCGCGGATGGAGCGCTTGGTCGGGTAGAGTATAAGTCTAATGCCTCGAGCCATGTTTAGGCCTCCGAAGACGACGACAGGGTCGAAACGTCAGGCCAAAATAAATATTCCACCTAACAACCTCTTTGGCAAAGAAGACACAATACGTATTAAACGACATGCCGAGGTTTCAAGATGAGAGAACTTGGAGTTTATTCTTGAAAGGCTTTACATTGTATTTTTTTTCTGAACTTATTGTGCTGGTGCCCGCATTGAGATTGCACATGCTCACAGAACAGTCAGCCAAAAGAATTGGAAAGGGGAGGGAGACTCCGGGTACCTGCCTGGTTTTAAGATGCCTTGTCGGTGATCGTCTTGAATGATAACTCCATACCCGTTCCTATTCAACACCCGGTAGATAATTTGTTGTTAAATACTCGTTTATTTTTCTGCGCTTATTAATGCTGAATTGTTTATTTTACATTGCAGTGGTACATTCTATTCCTTGTACTTGAGCTGTTGACTTCCTGAAGTTGAAATGTATAAGGCTCTCCTTCATTTTTTTCACTTGAAATAATTGTTTGCAGCTAATGGTATTTTTAACGAAATTTTTTAACGGAAATTTAACGAGAAAACTTAACGTTCAGAATTTAGTGTGCACCCCTGGTGGCTATCCATCCATTTTACTTCCCAGTTCTCTCACCCTGTGACTTTCACGCTTTTCGCTGTCTTGAGCACTTCTGCCATCGACGGCAGTTTCACAACAACGACGACATCGTGCGCGCAGACGAGGAATGGGTAGTCACGCTCTGCTTCTTTTTGCATAGAGCCATTTGTCTCCCTTCAAAACGATGAAGGAAGGTTGTGGCCACCAAGGGATAATACATTGTTGACTGTCGAATCTTTTGTTCAGTTGCAATCTGAATACAACAAAAGGTTCGAATTTTCTCAAAACTTTCCGTACACCCTGATATGTTAACGTACTGTAAAGCTTTCGCTTGATTTGTTATTTCCCATCGTCTAGCATTTTCCTAACCTTTTCCTTCTCCCTCCTTGCAGCTCAGTATTGGTAAAGCATTATCCAAAATAGACCTCTTCCTTTGCTAACTATGCGAGTGAATTCGACCACAATTAGTCGATTGAGCATCATTGAATAGCTATCACTATCCAGAAAGACATCACCAAATTACCTGTTTCAGAAAATTGATTTCTCTTTTGCGGTTTTCATCAATTCGTCTAACCAGGATACTATCTCAACGGTAGGTCGGAACGGCGCAGGTGTTGTATATGGGCAGAACCGCCTCTCTCTGGGAAGTAACAAACTGCAGGTATCTCGACCCCAATACAACTCTGCGCAGAGTTAGGGGTGACGGAAGTCGCGGGTTGGCGCCCTGTTGATTCACGTGCTCCACACCTGACGGGCGCGCGCGGGATGAGGGCTCGTATCGCGGCTATGCGTAGTGCACATGTGGCGTAGTAGGGAAGAGCTCGGGCTGGTAAACGCGGGGTCGGGAGTTTGGATCCGGCAGACTTCGTTCGTTTTGCACTTTTGCAAATTCCATGTTTATCAAATAGGTAATCCACCTAGGGGTATTATAGTGTGTTATGGAGCATGTTTACATATAACATATGCTTCAAACAACAGATTAGCTAAAATGTTCACTTCTGTGTGTCACTTATTTTAAGCCTATTTTGTGTGTGTTATAGTTATGTAACGATAGATATTTCGTGGCACTAGTAAAAAGTTCCGACTCCACCGACAAGACTTCGGTCGAAAAATTCTGACATCCGTTTTTCACGATGCGGTCGGAGGCCACCCATACCGTTAACAAGGGTGGTCCAGGCAGGGTCACCGATTTCGCTGAAACTTCGTTTAGGGGGGTTATTTGGGGTGCTGATCACGAATCTGACATTCGTTTTTCACGATTCTGTCTCTACCTGCCGTCATCAGCAGACACTTTAAGAATGTAATCCTGTGCCTTCCTGTATCTATATTATTTAGCCGAATCGTGAAAAACGGATGTCAGATTCGTGATCAGCACCCCAAATAACCCCCTAGACAAAGTTTCAGCGAAAAAAATTTTTGACCGAAGTCTTGTCGGTGGAGTCGGAACTTTTTACTAGTGCCACAAAATATCTATCGTTACATAACTATAGCTTCACACAAAAGCGGTTTAAAATAAGTGACACACAGAAGTGAACATTTTAGCTAATCTGTAGTTTGAAGCATATGTTATATGTAAACATGCTCCATAACACACTATAATACCCCTAGGTGGATTACCTATATGATAAACATGGATTTTGCAAAAGTGCAAAACGAACGCAGTCTGCGGGATCCAAACCCTCGACCCCGCATTTACGGGCCCGGGCTCTTCCCTACTACGCCACCTGAGCACTGCGCTTAGCGGCGATACGAGCCCTCATCCCGCGCGCGCCCGTCAGCTGTGGAGCACTGAATCAACAGGGCGCCAATCCGCGACTTCCGTCGCCCCTAACTCTGCGCAGAGTTGTATTGGGGTCGAGATACCTGCAGTTTGTTACTACCCAGAGAGAGGCGGTTCTGCCCATATACAACACTTGCGCCGTTCAGACCTACCGTTGAGATAGTATCCTGGTAAGGGTTTTTTGTATCTTAAATAAAAACATCTCAGAAAGTGCGACAAATTTTAGCAAAAAATTTCGCTAACCTTTGCGTTGGAAATACGAACTATTACGACGGTTATGGCGTCCATTACAGCAATCAGGATAGCAATCAATATGCCTTTGAAAAAGCCAATATTCCATAAGATAAATGTGCAAGCTTTAAAAAGTTATGTTGTGAAATGCCACATTTTACCGCATTCAAAACAGTAGCTATTGCAAATTTCTTAGATTTTTATTCTTCAGAGTTCTGCGATTGCTGAAAACCTTACCTTCAGAAATTCTGAGGTTTCAGAACAACCTCATTTTTCAAAGCCAAAATCAGGAAATGTTTTATAGCTTCTAGAGGGAGGATTTGTTGAAGAATAGCTTCTGACATGCGTTCACTGTGGTAACAATGTGCGCCTTACCGTTTTCCATACCTTTCGTGTACTCTTCGTGACGACGTTTGGTTGCAGTGCTGCTTCCTGATTGGCACTGTTCTCTACCTAGCTGAGACCTTCTACTTTTGGTCCTTACTTTTTTAGGCACAGCTGTTCTCCATCCTTGGTATGGGTTCTCTTTCATATGGTTTGACTTGCTGCCTTTCCTTGCTCTTTGTTTTTTTAGCCCGCTATTGCTCACTCTCTTAGTTCGCTAATATTTGTTATGTTTCCAACAAGGTGTACTTTTTTGCACATTCTAACTCTTAGAATAACCAGCAGTCAGACTTGACAAGAACCCTTAGCTTTAATTTGCTAAAACTATTACAGGAGATTTTATTTGTACTGAGTATCTATATAGTATCTATAGTATCTCTGTCGGAGTACATCAAGGGTCTGCGCTCTCCCCTCTACTCTTCGTCGTCGTTATGGATGCCATATCGCGTGATCTTCAGTAGCCAGTCCCTTGGACGCTGCTTTATGCTGATGATAGGATTGAACTCCTGCGGCAAGTACAAGCTTTGTGCGATCGCTTAGAGAGATTTGGACTCAAACTTAATGTCAAGAAGACCGAGTATATGACGGCTGACGAAAATGAGTCCAGCTTTAAGGTAGATGGCATTGAGCTGCCACGTACTTCGGTGTTCAAGTACTTGGGATCAGCAATCGCGTCCGATGGTAGTTTACTCGTTGAAGCCAACCACGCTTGAATGCAGCGTGGTCCAATTGGCGCTCACTGACGGGAGTGCTCTGCGACAAGAAGGTACCAGAGCGTCTAAAGTCGAAGATCTACAGAGTAGTCGTCCGACCTGTAGCCATTTACGGAGCAGAGTGCTGACCCATTACCAAAGAAATTGAAAGGCGCCTCAGCGTAATGGAAACGAAGATGCTGTGGTGGACAGCCGTAGTTACGCGTTTGGATCGAGTACGCAACGACTCCATACGGCAGAGGTTCGGTGTCACCCCATATTTGAGAACATGCGCGAAGCACGTCTGCGACGGCCACGTCCTTCGCGCAAATAATGACACCGTCCGAGAGAATGGGCTTAACCTTGATGTGCCCGGTAGGCGGCCACGAGGACGACCAAAACAGCGGTGGCTTGATACGCTGCATCAGGACTTGAAGGTGGCTAGGTTGCACCCTGATCAGGCATTTGAAAAAGAGAAAAGTGGCGCCAACATTCCAGGAAAGCGGACCCCGCAGCTAAGTGGGACAAACGCTGAAGAAGAAGAAGAAGAATTACAGAAGATTTTGTTTGCTGCCTAGTATAATTATGTATCGCAGAGTGCTTTTCTATGTTATTCTATTTGCTGTTTCCTCGAGGGCGGTTAGCATACCCCTGTGCCAATATTCCAAGAATGGCTTATTATATCTAAATAAAGGTTTGAGGGTAACAGTGCCAGTTGGTTCTTTTTTAATGGCTGTCTTCATTATTTGCAATTGTTGGTGCTATAATTTTCTCTCAATTTTCTCTATTTTACGCAACTTGGCTGTTTCACTGACTCTGTCTTCATCGATTTTCTCCACTTTCTTTCTCTCCAGCCAATTCTGATGTATTTGATTGACATGCGGCACACTGTTTGGTAAATAAATAAATATATAAATAAATAAATTTGAATTTAACAAGATTTGTCTCACAACAACGCTCCATCGTTTCGCCTTCCGAAAATTCATTTACGAGCATCAGCTAACCAACGAAAGTTTTGTATGCAGCTGCAGCATGCGGCTTTTGCCTTGCGCTGTGTTATGGAGACGTTTTCATGTAGTTGCTATAAAGGTTGTTAAGCAATTGAATAATAAATATCAGATTTGTGGTTTTTTGTGACGATTTTCAAACAAGAAATATAGGAACAAAAGTGAAAAACTGCAAAGGTTAAGAGAAGTTCTTGCAGTGAACCCAATTTTAAAACACATTTTATTATTTGGTTCAACTATTTTGCAAAAATCTGACTGTGAAGGCGAGGGTAAAAATTCAAGTTGAATCGGCATTACTGATACATTCTGCGCAAAATTTTTCACTCTATCCGAGTAAATAATCTATGTTTCAACGTTGTTTTATGTTTCTGTTCTTGAAGGGGTTATTGATGTATGACGGAGCAATTCGAACGATATTTTATTTTAACTTCAGGTTGGGGCAACCCGCGGCCGAGACAGCTCGACAAATCAATCAAGTATGGGGGCCTGACAGTGTTGGAGAAACCACTGCGTGCCACTCATCTTCAATAGCGTTTGTCCCGCTTGGTGGCGGGGTCCATTCTTCTGCTTTAGTGACGCCATTCTCCCTATCAGCGCTTGGTCGGTATGGACACCAGCTAACTTCAAGTCCATATGCAATGTATCTAGCCAACGTTGCTTCGGGCGTCCTCTGGCCGTTTTCGAAAGAGTTCAAGATTCAGTCCAATCTTACATACGGTGTCCTCGTTAGCGCGAAAAACATAGTCCTACCATCGCAGACGGGCTTGTCGTCTATCGGGGCGACACCGAACTTTTGTCGTATGGTGTCATTACGAACGCGGTCCGATCGCGTTACTCCAGCCGCCCATCTAAGCATTTTCGTCTCCATTACACTGAGGCGGCTTTCAATTTCCGTCGTCACAGGCCAGCACTCAGCACCGTACGTCGCTGCTGGGCGAAGGACTGCTGTATGCACCTTTGACTTGAGGTACTCAGGCATTGTCTTGTCGCAAAGCACCCCAGTCAACGACCGTCATTTGGACCAGGCTGCACTTACGCGCGCATTCACCTCCAACTTTAGGCTGCCATCGGGCGTAACTGTTGATCCGAGATACTTGAAAGATGTGACTCGTGAGAGCTCAGTACCATTGATCTCGACAGATCCGAGCTCATTCACATCCGTCGTCAGGTACTCCGTCTTTTTGACGTTTAGCCTGAGTCCGAACAATGCCAAGCGATCGCACCATTCCTGTGTCTGTCGCTCGAGTTCGGCTTTGTCTTCACATGCAAGCATGACGTCATCGGCATACAGCAACGTCCAAGAGGCTGCCTTTTGGAGATCTCGTATAATTGCATCCATGACGACCACGAAGAGAGTGGGGATAGCGCAGACCCCTGGTGCACTCCGACAGAGATCGGGAACTCCATCGAGGTACCCGCTGGTGCTCGTACTCGGCTTATTGGGCACGAGTAGAGGATGCGCACCCATTCAATAAGCTCTTTAGGGACGCCGTGTCGTCGCAAAGCGTACCATATAACTTCTCGCAGGACGCGGTCGAAGGCCTTCTCCAAGTCCAGGAAGGCGAAATGCACCGGTTTCTGTTTCTCGCGGTGCTTCTCTAGCAGAACACGAACGGCGTGTATGGCATCAACCGTCCCACAGCCGCCAACGAAACCACACTGATTATTGGAAAGCTGGACGGCATCCCGGATACGTCCATCGACAATTCGCTCAAAGACTTTCATGGTGTGCGAAAGTAGGCGAATCGGACGGTAGCTAGCGCAGTCCGTAGGGCTGCCCTTCTTCTTCCAAATCGAAATAGTCGTGCTTTGCTGCCAACTCTCAGACACTTTCTTCTCAGCAACGACATGATTGAAAAACTCTGGCAGCCAGTCAGCAGGGCACCAGCCCTTCGACTTCCACAGGTCAGCTGGCAGGTCATCGGAACCAGTGGCTTTGCCTGACTTCATCTTCATCAGGGCTGCTTCAGTTTCGTTCACTGTAATATTCTGAACGGGACCGTATACAGGTGATGCAAAAGGAACAGCAGGATGTTCAAATTCTACATCCGAGATTTCCTCGAAGTATTCGCGCCATCTCTTCACAGCCCTCTTTCGATCCATCAGAAGATGACCGCTCTCGTCGTTAATGCCAAAGAACTTCTCCATGTTTCCTGTTTGGCGACAGCGTGCTTTGGCTAGTCAGTTAAGATAGCGCTCACCATCGCGCTTCTCCAGTTTTCGTTCACACCAGCGCAGTGTGCGGCTTTAGCAGCGGCCACTGCCTACTTTGCCGCTTTCCTCGCTTCTAGATAATTACAAACTGTTTTGTCACCGATAAACACGTGTGATACAGCCGTTTCTTCTCCCGACCTTCCCTCTAACATCATCAACCAACAACCAAGCCTGCTTGTCGACCCAACGCCGTCTCCAGGCTTCGTTGTGCCGAGATCGAGGTGCGCAGCCCGACTTATCGCATCGGCAGCATCCTTCCGGGCTTCGTCGACAGTTGTTACCGTCGGCAACTGAATGCGAGAAATAACAGCTGTTTCCTTCTCTTTCAGTCGCCACCATCTGATTCTAGCCGTCCCGCGCCGCTCAACAAGTTTGCACCTCGGTGGAGTGATCTTAAGCGAGCAGATCAGTGAACGGTGTTGCGTTGTAACCACTTCATACCGCCTTCGCGTCTGTGACAAGGCATTGGTCGCGACGCCTAACAAAGACATGGTCAATCTGCGTTTTGGAGTTCCCGCTATAAAATGAGATAAGGCGGGAGTTACGTTTTTGAAAATTGGTGTTTACGATGGCGAGGTCGTATGAGTCTGCATACTTAAGTATACGCTCTCCATCGCGTTCCGTGATCCAGTTATAGTGCTGCCCCGACGTGACCCTTGTCCTCGGTTTGCTCGGAGCAGCCTGTCTGCGGAGCATACGCGGAAAAGAAACAAAATCGTCGCTCTTCTTCGGCGACAACAATCTTCATCAAGCGGTCATCGAAACGTTCCACGCTTGCAATCGTGTTACGGAAACGCTCGGAGAGGATCATACCGACACCCCTATGGTCCTGGGACTGCCGCACATAACAGCCTTGAAGCCACGGCCGAAGTCCCTTGATCTGCGTAGGCCAGCCTGTCGCCTGCATTCGATTGTCCGTGTTTGGCTCGGCTTGAAAAAGCAAGCAGTTTCTACTGCCACCACGTGGAGGAACGGTCATCGTCACCCACTGTGTGTCAGTTGTTCAGTGAATTTTGGACCGGAGATTTCAGCTTCGAAGATGACCCCGTAGCAGTCATTCTAGGGCAACCCTGGACGGCAAGTTGAAGGACTTGGTGAAAGCTGACCATTACGAACAGTTCGCGGGATAGCGGAAGAGCGGTCAGTAAAACTGCTGTTCCAGATGCTTTGAAACGCCTTGGGAAGGGGAAAAAGCTCAAAAAGTGGGTGACCCACGAGTTGAGCGAGCGGCAAAAATCGTCACTTTTCGAGATTTGTTGCTGTCTACTTTTACGCAACAAAACTGATCGGTTTTTGGATCGAATCATTACTTGTGATGAAAAGGGGATTCTTATGATAACAGGAAACGTTAGAGACAGTGTTTGAACGCCGACGAACCCCTAGGCATTTTTCAAAGGCGAGCCTCCGTCAGAAAGGTAATGGTCACTCTTTGGTGGTCCGCGGCTGGTGTGATACATTACGACTTTTTGGCACCAAGCCAAACGATCACAGCAGAGCCTACTGTAAGGAACTCGACGAAGTGCACCGAAAATTGCGTCGACTTCAGCCAGCATCGGTCAGCAGAAGAGGTTCGATTCTTTTGCACGACAATGCCCGCCAACACCTTTCACAAATCACTATTCGAAAATTGAACGAATTAAAAGCTGAAGTTCTGCCTCACCCGCTATATTCTTTATACCTCTCACCAACTACCACCTTTTCAAACACTTTCAGAACTTTCTCGCTGGTAAAACCTTCACCAATCAGGACCAAGCCAAAACAGCTTTCGTGGATTTTGTCGAATCTCGATCACCTAATTTTTTCGCTGATGGAATATGTCGACTGGCGGCTCACTGGCAAAAGTGTTCTGATTCGAACGGTTTATTTCGACTAAATTCGATTAGATTTTAGAATTTTGTGGTAATTGAAAGTGAAGCATTCGAAACGTTGAAAACTTTCCGGACAACATAATAAAGGAAGTGATCAGAAATTCTAGCAGCACTTCAGTTGACCTGCGTAAAAACCGAAACAAAGCTGCAATCGAAATAACATATGCCTTGCGTGCCTTATTCTGACCATTTCTTTTCGCTTGATGAGCGTAATTTAAACGGCAACGAAGTTAAAACGAGGCATATTTTGTACGCTTACCCTTGCTTGGTTGAAAACAAATGTCCACATACTTTCGTCAAACATAATATCACATGCATCTGAAAAGAGGCAGATTCAATGCAGCACATTTACTATGAGAGTTGCACTACACGTTGGTTTATAGCCGGAATCTTCGGATAATAGGGTAATTCAGATAAAGGTAATTTTGCAAATCCCGGACAACCATATTGTTCGGGTTGATGTCTTTCATCGGATATCCAAAAATGAGTCATTTAAATTATATATATATATATATATATATACCAGAAACTTACAATTCGTGCACAGGAACAATTCCAGAATTATAGACGTAATCCATGATAAAACGATAATCACAATAGTGTTTGCTGTGCTGAATTAAAGAAAAAGTCAGTTGTCGAAACATTCAGAAAGTAACCCTGGAAGCTCACCTGAAAACCGTGCCGTAGTGCATTGGAAAACAAATGGCAACCAAGCGATTTAATGCGATAAAGAGGTGAGAAAATACGCAAATATTGTAGCATATTGCGAAAGATGTTGCCATTATAACCGGTGTGGCTTTCAAAAATCCGATGTCGCTAAAATACCATTTAAGATTTTCATTCAAGAGTTTTGCCTCTTTTGCGTACGAACCATATAACAAACTCACAAAAACACCATAGGTGAATGAACAAAAGCAAATGTTGAACACAGCAAGGCATCAGCTGTTGACTGACTCATCAACAGCCGTCCAAACGGATTCTTCATGGCCGGTATGCGAAGGGCCGTTGTGACGACGAGCCAGTTTCCTAACGATCCGATGGAGGAGATCTGTAATAATTTCTACTTGGTAGAATTTGTGGAATTTACGAGCAGTTATCAAAACAACAGTTTACTTATCAGCTAAATAGTTACTAGTTAAAAAGAAGCGGTAGTGCTATCACAATCAAAACATGTTCAACTCAGTTTCTTAGAATAAGGCTCTGTTCTCAACATTTTCAACATCAGTCGCTCAAAGAAATAATGAAGCACTCAATACTAAGTGAAAATAAAAACGGCACGTTACTGGTGGCTTTTTGTAAACGGTTATAGTGCATATTTTGTGACTAGTTTGTGGATTAAGGAAGACATTTTCCTGAAAGTCCGAAGTGGTTGAGCATTAATCAAATAAATAAATATATTCGTATTTGTGCGTTTTTTAGAGGGAAATGGTGTTTTGAATACACGACCCGATTGATAATTGAAGGTGTCTATAACTACTCCATAGATTAATATTATAATATAGGTCATCTCGTTTTGAATGATTAGACTTAAAATGCTTACGTGAGCAATATAAGATATGCACCATTGCATAGCATCCACAGGCATAACCTAGTATATATATATATATATATACATATATATATCAAAAATTATAGGCCTATAAGTATCACTTCTGTGTTTCCAAGTGTATTCGAGAAAGTTGTTAAGAAACATATTATGAAGCACCTTTTAGGAAATGGTGTTTTACAGAGAACCAGTACGGTTTCGTTAAGAGGAAGTCTGTGGAAACCTCTGCACTTACTGCCTTAAATGACTGATGAATGGTCTCGAGCAGTATAAGTGTCGCACAGAAACAGTCTTCTATGACTTTACGAAGGCCTTTGGCAAGGTCCCGATATCAAAATTACTCTCTAAAATAGAGATGGTAGGCATACACTTCAGAATTATAAGATGGGTTAAGGATTTCCGCTCAGGAAGAACCTACCAAGTACGACTTTAATATGAGTTCTTATCTTCATATTTCGCGTGCAGTGGTGTGCCACAAGGCGGTCTCCTATCGCCATTGCTGTTTTTTATACATATATGTATATGTATGAGTCACCTACAGCATTGCGCGTTTTGGTGTGGTATGCAAGATGTACGCAGATAAAATAAAGATTTACAAGTGTATGAAAGGGAAGGACGATGTTAGCGATTTACAAACAGCAATCGAATATTTCGACCAATGGTCCAAACAGTGGAGATTCCTTTGTCAGCGGACAAAACCAAGTGCATGGTAATTGGTCTAAAGGCTGAGACGTCGGTTCCATACAAGCTGCATTCCACAAGTCTCATGCCTGTAAGGAAAGTTCGAGACTTCAGTATTTACTACAGAACACTTTGAGAAAAGCGAACTACGACACCTACACTCTGTTCAGACTTTCACAATCGAAAGATCTCCAAGTGTATTTACGGTTTTATAAATCCTATGTTCGACCGATATTGGAATTCGGAATAACTGTTTGGAATCCTCGCAAAAAGAAGGGCATCGAGTTCTTGGAAAGTGTTCAGAACAGTTTTACCCGAAAGCTATATTTGAGATGTGATGACGTCCGTGGAGATCCGTGGACGGACGTCATCACATCTCAAATATAGCTTTCGGGTAAAACTCCCTCGATAGAGAGCCTTCGGGCTCTCTTGTTAAGAGGGATCTCGGGCCGCTTGTCGCAGGGCCACGTGGCGCGTCCCCGGGTGGTGGATAGGGGAATTAAACGCGAACCAAATGCGACCGTGTACTGCCCAGAGACGCATGTGGGATGCAGGGGATGGACTCCTTGCTCCTGCTGTGTCGGGTCGATGCGTTCCTTGTGCGTGGGAGCGGCATGTTCGTGCACAGTGTGCGTGGATGTGTCCGTGACTGTGCGGATTGTAACTGTGTCGGCTCGGCCAAAAGCTTGCACTCGGTAGACTGGGAGTACATGTAAGGCGATTCGAGGCCGCCTTAAGTCTCGCCCCGTCCCTTCGGGCAGTCTGGCTGGCTGCCCGGAGTACCCCGCCCGCACGACAGAGCCTGACTAGCTACCCGTGTTGTATTCCAGTCAAACACAGCAGCACTAAAGGGCCTCATTCCCCTGACCCCGAAAGAGCCCCCATTTCTGCAGCGATGGGAAGGACGAGTACGGAGAGGCTGCTAAAATCTCAGGGCCTAACCAGGCTGCGCAAACTGAGAAGGACTAGGATGACGATCTGTACTTACAACGCCCGCACGCTTGCGTCGGAAGCATCCGTCGAGGACCTGATGATGCAAGCCAGGAAGATCAAGTACGACGTCATCGGACTGACCGAGACGAGAAGACACCACCCCCTACACGCCGCCTACGACTCCGGAGAAGAACTGTTCCTCGGAACATGCGACAGCAGGGGAGTAGGCGGCGTTGGTGTCCTCGTCAACACGCACTTGGCCATGAACATCGATTCGTACGAGTCTCTGACAAGCCGAATCGGACGTCTGCGACTGAAGCGATGTGGCTCCGTGCCAGCCTTGACTGTGTTCGTCGCGTATGCCCCAACATCCGACTACGACGACGAAGACGTCGAGGCCTTCTACGTGGAGCTGGAGAAGTTCTATAAGGAAGATCACACCTTCTACAAGGTGATCGTCGGCGACTTCAATGCCAAGATCGGGCCACGAAGGTCGCTGGAAGAACTTCACATCGGAACCCACGGTTTGGAGTGGAACGAGCAAGGTGAAAGGCTGTCTGAGTTTATCATGTCGACCAAGACCATCCATGAAAACTCGCAGTTCCAGAAGCCTCCCTCCCTACGATGGACCTGGGAATCCCCCGGTGGCCAGTTCCACAACGAGATCGACCACATCATCTTCAATCGCAAGTATTGCCTGACCGATGTCTCCGTTGTCCCCAAGTTCTACACGGGATCGGACCACCGCCTCCTTCGCGCGAGGTTCCGCTTTTCGCGTCAAGGAGAGAAGGCCGCGAAGTTCAAGAAGAGGAGTCCCAGAACGACCATCAACTGGGATCTCTACACCTCTCTTGTCGGCCTTTGGGAAGATGCCCTCATGGACAACGTCGACGAGGAATACGATCGCTTCGTGCACCATCTCCACGATAGTGCTAAGGGAGCCGAGAGCTTGAAGACCACCAAGAGACGCCTGTCTCCGGAAACTCTCGAGCTGATACGCCAACGTGGAGCAGCACGAGCGTCAGGCAACTATCAACTGACGTCCGAGCTTGCAAAGCTATGCAGAGCGGCGATAAAGGAAGATCTGAAGGAGAGAAGGGCGGAAGTGTTGGCTGAAGCAGCAGAGGCAGGGCTGAGCATCCGCAATGCCCGCCGGAACTTCGCCAACTTCAAGACCAAGATGACCGCTCTCCGACGTCCTGACGGAACCGTCACCTCTTCCAGAAGGACCATGGAGAAAGTCATCCACGACTTCTACTCCGATCTCTTCGATAGCCACGTCCACCTGCCCCTACGCCATCTTCCGCAGGATGGATACGTCATCCCCTCTGTTCTCCCTTCCGAGATCCGACACGCCATCTCGTCGGTGAAGAAACGTACAGCACCCGGTCCTGACAGGATCAGAGCTGAACACCTGAAGAACCTCCCGCCAGCGCTCATCAACACCTTGGCGCGGCTCTTCACACGCTACCTGTCCGAATGCAAGGTTCCATCCCAGTGGAAGACCAGCAGGACCGTCTTGCTGTACAAGAAGGGAGACGTGCACGACATTGGCAACTATCGCCCGATCTGCCTGCTGTCCGTAGTCTACAAGCTGTTCACTCGAGTCATCTTGAATAGGATTAGTAGAACGCTGGACGAAGGACAGCCATGCGAACAAGCAGGATTTCGGAGAGGATTCAGCACGATCGACCACATACACACCATTACGAAGCTCATCGAAGTGTCGCGAGAGTACAAGCTGCCGCTGTGCCTTACGTTCATCGACCTGAAGAAGGCATTCGACTCCGTCGAGACTGAAGCGGTCATGGAAGCTCTGCTCACCGAGGGCGTTCCTACTCAGTACATCAGAGTCCTTCGAGAGCTGTACAGTGGATTCACGACCAAGATCTCACCATTCTACAACGACGTCGTCATTGACGTGAAGAGAGGGGTTCGACAAGGGGATACCATATCCCCGAAGCTCTTCAGCGCCACCCTCGAAAACATCATGCGCGAACTAGAATGGGAAGACATGGGAGTGAAGGTCGACGGCCGGCAACTGCACCATCTTCGCTTCGCTGACGACATCGTGCTCATAACACCGAGCATCACTCAGGCGGAGCGAATGCGGGCCGACTTCGATCGTGTATGTGGAAGCGTTGGACTGCAGCTGAATCTTACGAAGACGATGTTCATGAAGAACGGATGGGTTTCTGATGCCCCATTCTCGCTCAACGAAACGAACATCTCCGAATGCTCCAGCTATGTGTATCTGGGTCGCGAAGTCAACATGGCCAACGAAGTAGCACCAGAGCTGAGCAGGAGGAAACGAGCGGCTTGGGGAGCTTTCAAGAGCGTCGAAGAAGTCGTGAAGAAAACGAAGAACGTCCGACTCCGTGCACACCTATTCGACTCCACTGTTCTTCCTGCCCTAACATACGCCTCAGAGACCTGGGCTATACGAAAGCAGGATGAACACGCGATCAGCGTCGCGCAGCGTGGAATCGAGAGGACGATGCTCGGAGTGACACGACTCACGCAAGTGAGAGAAGGCCTCCGGAGTTCCGAGCTTCGCCGACGTTCGAAGATCAGAGACGCTGTCGCATGGGCCAAGTCGTCGAAAATTAGGTGGGCCGGCCACGTAATGCGATTCGCAGACACCCGCTGGACGAGAGCCGTCACAGACTGGATTCCGCGGGATGTCAAAAGAACACCAGGACGCCCACCAACGCGTTGGTCGTACTTCTTCGTGAAAGCCCTGAACGACCGATATGACGCTCTTCGTGTCCCTCGAGCGAGGAGGATCCATTGGACCACTCTGGCACGCGACAGGGACGAATGGAGACGCTGCTGGCGCCCGCTCGAGCAAGTCGATGATCAACGGGACGACAGGTGATACAGGTGATGACGTCAACTACTTGCAGCTGCCCAATGGCCAAGAAAGGGCAAAAGCACTTGGCCTTCCAACGCTGGTTAGTAGAAGAAGAAAACTGATCTCACTATGACGTAAAAAAATCCTATCTCACAGAGTTCCATAAATTCAGCTTCGTTTTTCGGCATGCCGTTGACTAGATCTATGAGAGGTAAGCTATGGCTCAACGTCTCGTTTGCAAAGTCGATGATTAGGACGAACTTCGCTAATTATAGGAATGTCAGCCAATTCAACACGTTACTAATGGTACGTGATGACAAAATGTCGTTAGGGTTGTATGTCCAGGTTTTCTACAAACTTATAGAGAAATGACCTGTTATTGTAAATTTTTAGTCTTTTCCTAGATCATGTCCGTGACTGCATTATTTCTGATTACATTAAGCAGACACTACTTTATAGTCATTCGTTCATTGTTTGTCCAGGTAGTACTGTGTAGTTATCTGTTCATGTTCATTTTCATTTAGTCTCTTTAAAAAATTACGCGTGTAATCACATCCCACGTCTTTGAATGAAACAAAAACAAAATAAATAATTAAATACAATTCGTTCATTACTATTGTGGGTTTTACTATAAAAACGTAAGAATAAACTTTTGTTCCACAGAATAGTAAAGCAACCCCATTGGTTATCTACCAAAGACGGAGGTCTTCGAGCCCATAAACATCCTCGAACTCACTCAAGGTTTAGAAAACGTTAAACAAAAAATCAACTTAAAAACTGGCTTCTTTTTTAAAAGGAGGCCTTTAGGTTTATTTTGTCTTGTGTAATGGATTTTGCATGTCACTACCCTAGACATAGGCTTAGTAGTTCTTTTCCAATTTTTCCCATTGTCTTCTTTAAGACTCTGGTCTAAAGCTCTATTCTAATTCCATAGATTGGTGGACAGTTTTTAAATCCTATTAAAATACTAACAAGTTGTATAAAAGATTCTGCCGTGTGGTTTATTGTGGCTTATCTAGGTATGTATCGTTCGATATTTAAAAAATCCTGTAAGCGCTATCCGAAACAAAATTTCAATCTTTTATCACAAAAATCACGTTTTTAGCTCTTTAAAAAATCCTCTTTTACACTCACAATATAAAAAGGTATGTCAAAAATTGAATCACTATTTGAAGAGGATTCTGGCATACAAGGAAAAGCATGCTTCTAGAACATATAACAAAAAGGCACTGTTCTCCTTTATGCGGTGTAAGCTAAAGGCCCAGACAGATCTACACGTTCTTAAAAATGACAATAGGGTTTCTTATACAACTGATGTTCAAAAGGCTGAAGCGCTTGCCAGCTATTTTGCCTCAGTTTTCTTTCCAAATTCGGAAGAGGGATCGAATTCTACTAGTTTTATGGAGCAATCAGACACGATTGATAATTTGGTCACAGATAATTTAAGTGAGATCACCATACAGGCAAGAAATGTACTAATGGTAATGGAGGGGACAAAATGCTCTACTTCAGCACCTTTCGATGGCATTCCGCAAATTGTCTCCAAGAAATGTGCTCGTTCGCTTTATAAGCCTTCATCAATGATTTTCAATGTTTCACCGATTTACAGTGAAGTTTCCGAAATCTGAAAAGAGTCCATTATAACTGCAATTCCAAAGAGCCCGAAGTCCTTTTTAATTTCTTCCTTCCGACCGATAAGTATAACTCCTGCCCTAATAAAGGTAATGAAAAAAATATTGCGAAAGAAGCTAATCTCACATATATTCAAAAGCAGATCTGCTGCCCAACAGTACGGTTTTATTGCTAGTGCTTCCACGACCATGCAACTGTCGGATCAGATTTCCATATTGGGAATTCGAACAACAACGAGTACAGTTTCAATAACTGCGTCTTGACCTCCATTTCCGTGGTCCACGATCTTAGAGTTGTTTTAGATCGTGGATTAACTTTTGAAAATCACATTAACACTATTGTGCAGAAAGCTTTTACTACACTTTTTTTGATTTGCAGAAATATCAAGTGCGACGACAGCTCTTTACTGATTAGTTATATAAGTCGTATGTCATTCCTGTTTTAGAGTACTGCTCCAACGTTTGGAGTCCTTTTACAAAAAGTCTCAATCCAAAATTGAAAAAGTGCAAAAGACTTTCACAAACATTTTATTTTATAGGTGTGTACCTACTCCACTAATACAGGAATGAGGAAAGGCTTAGGCATTTCAACCTCAACAGCCTTTACTATAGAAGTATATTCAGCGACCTAGTTTTCTGCTTTAAAATTTTAAAAGGTGAATCACGACTTAGAGCAAGCAAATACTGGACTTTCTAGCCAACGCTGAGTTATCGTAATCATTTCCGTTTCCACTACCCTAACGTGAAGAAAAAATATCGTGAGAAAGTCTTCAACTCGCTTTGCTATCGTGGTGCTCGCTGGCTGGAATTGTTGCCTGCGAGCGTATTAGATGCTCCAAATAAAAATATTTTCCGAAGAAGGTTGAAGAAAATAGACCTACTCTCAAGTCTACATTTGGAGGACATTTCTTGATTATATGCAGCTTTGCTTCCCCTTTGTTGCAACACTTTAGGTCGAAAATTTTTATTGCAACTGCTGCCTTTTTTAACATTTTGTTCGCATGGTGTTAAATTAGTAACCTACTCCGAGTTTGTTTATTCAACTTCCGTGTTGGTGTTCACTTAACTCCGCAACTCTTCCCCTTGTTTTCCTTTCTTTTTTCCTCCTTTTTTGAATCAATATGAATCTTGCTGCCGTTGTAAGTTTCTCATTTTGACCCTTTTCTACTGCTTCCCCTGGCAGCCGTCGTGTGGCCTTTAATGGGAGTAGCGGATCTACTAAGATGGTATTCGTAGCCGTTGCCTCTTGCAGCTTGCAGTGTTGGCGGGCCACTGCTCGTTTCTCATTAAACTACGCACTCCACGAACCCCTACCTCTGCATTTTTGTCGTAATTTATTTGTATTGGCTCTCCTCCTTAGTTAAATTTACAGCTATCATTATAAAACTAGGTTGTGTTGCTGAGGGATTTAGTTTTTTTTAACACAACTGTTTTGGTTGCGCCGTGTCCATGTTGTTCAATTGCTGATTACTGCGCACTATACAGTGCAAATAAATAAATAAATGAATGAATAAATACATAAATAAATTTTACTTAAGCCTGGAACTGTTGTTATAGAAGAAAGAAAATGCTATTGTTTTCTTATCGAATAAGGAAAAAAGTGAAAATACTCACACAGAAGATAACAATTGCAACTATTTGACGATCCTTGAGAAAAAATCCACTTCGATCGTAATCGGCCATTCTAGCTAAACTGCACGATTAAAGTTCACGTTGTACAAAATAATATAGTGAGAGAGACTGCGTTGTAATAGTTACGATTTAAGCTCAATGTGTTTTTCAGACACATAAAAACATTGCATAGCCCTTTCAAGTTAATTATGGTATACTGTAAAACGCAAAAAAAAACAAAGCTAAAAACTCTGCAAAACAAACTAAATTTGCTCGACTATAGGATATCAGCTGAGTTTGTGAAGTGTATCCACACTGATGTATCTTTATTTGTTTGCATTTGAGTGATAATGGTGCCTGTATATTGATTTGCGAAGAATTGTAGCATTTAGCTAATTAAGTGAGAAGAGATGAAAACAAGGTTAACATTATGTCACTTTATGCAAGTGAAATGCAGGGTGTCTCAAAAAAAATATGGACACTGTTTTAACACATTTGCTTAAGCCTGGAGCGGCTGGTAGACAGCCTATGTGTTGTTACAGGATATTTGTTGCGATCAAAACTCTTGCGCCACGCGGGACTCGAACCCGCACCTTCTGCTTTCCGGGCAGCGATGTTCGCCTTACACCACCGGCGCTGCTTGACCACACGTAACATTCGCGATATCCTCGAGGTCCGTCAGCACCCACCCGTGATACTGGGACAACACATAGCCTCTCGAGTCCGGAGAAGAACTGTTCCTCGGAACATGCGACAGCAGGGAGTAGGAGGCATTGGTTGTCCTCGTCAACACGCACTTGGCCATGAACATCGATTCGTACGAGTCTTTGATAACCAGAATCGGACGTTTGCGACTGGAGCGATGTGTTCCCGTGCCAGCTTTGACTGCACATATGCCCCAACATCCGACTACGACGACGAAGAGGTCGAAGCCTTCTACGTGGAGCTGGTTCTATAAGGATGATCACACCTTCTACAAGGTGATCGTCGGCGATTTCAACGCCATGGTCGGGTCAAGAAGGCCGTTGGAAGGACTTCACATCGGAACAGTCATTGAGTTCAGCAAACAATCGACTAAGACCATCCATGGAAACTCACAGTTCCAGAAGCCTCCCGCCCTTCGATGGACCTGGGAATCCTCGGTGGGGTAAGTATTGCCTGACCGACGTCTCCGCTGTTCCCAAGTTCTACACGGATCGGACCACCGCCTCTTTCGCACGAGGTTTTGCTTTTGGCATCAAGGAGAGAAGGCAGCGTAAGAAGAGGAGTCCCTGAACGATCACCAACTGGGACCTCTACACCTCTCTCGCCGGTTTTTAGAAAGATATTGTTATGGTCAACATTGACCAAGAATACGACCGCTTCGTGCACCATCTCCACGGTAGTGCTAAGGAAGCCGACCTTGAAGACCACCAAGAGACGCCTGTCTCCGGAAACTCTCGAGCTGATACGCCAACGTGGAGCAGCACGAGCGTCAGGCAACTATCAACTGACACCCGAGCTTGCGAAGGCTACGTAGAGCGGCTAGAAGGGAAGATCTTATGGAGAGAAGGCGGAAGCGTTGGCTGAAGCTGCAGAGGCAGGTTTGAGCATCCGCAATGTCCGCCAGAACTACTCCAACTTCAGGACCAAAACGACCGTCTCCGATGTCCCTACGGAACCGTCACCTCCTCCAGAAGGACCATGGAGAAGGTCATCCACGACTTCTAGTCCGTTCTCCTCAATAGCCACGTTCACCTGCCCCATATCATCTTCGCAGGACGGATGCGTCGTCTTCTCTGTTGTCCCTTCCGAGATCCGACGTGCCATCTCATTGATGAAGAAACGTTCGGCTCCCGGTCCCGACAGGATAAGACCCGAACACCTGAAGAGCCTCCCGCCAGCGCTCATCAACACCCTGGCGCGGCTTTTCACGCGCTACCTGTCGGAGTGCAAGGTTCCATCTCAGTGGAAGACCAGCAAGATCGTCTTGCTATACAGGAAGGGAGGACGTTGGCAACTATCGCCCGATCTGCCTGCTTTCCGTAGGTCATACCTAGAGGTAGGTAGTCTTACTGCAGCGATATATTTTAGCGACAGAAGTAATAAAACGCAAAAAAGAACAAGGGTATGCTATCCTTATTCTGCTCAAGATTGTGCTCAACCTGCGCACCTGATTCACGGCCTTTTCTCCTACAATTATAACCTTTTTGGCGTGTTTAATTACACATTGAGCTATTGAAGCCCTTACAGGGTAGATTAATTCGACTCCTGTGGCTATTTCTCAAGCTACTTTACGTCTCAATTAAGGAGGAGCTAGAACGAGATATCAATAAAGAATTGAGTATTCCAAGACTGTCCTACACTGCAGGTTATATATAAAGCGGTTATGGTTAGAAGATTTCAGGCAACCACCGCTGGTTGCAAAAACCATATAATTATTACGCATTTAAGTGCCCTGAAATCCTATTTCCTTCTTATATATCAATCAAATTTTTTTTTTAATTATTTAAGTGATTAAAAGATAGCTTTTCATGATGTTTAAAAAGGTGAGACTAATCAATGAAAATAAAGGTGGACCTGCTTGACGTGGAGTGTTTCTTTGAATGCAGGTGGAACGAACGTTTTCATGTGTGCATAACTTAGTAGTTTGATAATATGAAGGCTGTTTCCACTCTAAAGACTTCCGAACGTCACGTAATTCAGAAGCGTCTAGTCATGATTCCTCACAACGAATTGGGGTTCCGGAGATTCATTTCGTATTTTCTAACTACACACTTCTACAGTGTGCCGAAAAACAAGACGCACCAGAATTTGGTCAAACAATTACTTACTTTACTTTGATACTTTGATAGTCCTTTTGTCGGCTGGAGGACTTCTCAGCGGTGACCACAACTCTTCCAGACCGCTCGATCTCTGACACCTTGTTTTCAGTGAGTCAGACTCCGCTCTCTGAAAGATCTTGAGAATGAGTCTGCCCATCGCGTTGGCGGTCGTCCCAGTGGTCTCTTATGGTCTCTCGGGAGCCATTCTGTGACAAGGAGACTCCATCTATCGTCCTTTCGTCGAAGCGGTGTCCGATAGACTTCTTCATGTACTGCAGCGGGTCTGCGAATTGCGACTTCACTCGTAGCTCCGAGCTTCGTAGGCCTTCTTGCCATTCTGACGAAGACTTGTCCTCAGAAGACATCTTTCCAGTGCACGATGCGTAGCTTGCATTGCTCTGGCGATTGTCTTGTTGTCGGGCCAGGTTTCCGTCGCGTAACACATCGCAGGCAGAGGCGTTGAATATCGAGGCCCTGAGGCCGGCATCCTTGACCTGATCGGTGAGTTCGCGAATCGAACTGAAGGCTGCCCATGCTGCACGTCTCCTGCGGGTGATTTCAGGAGCGAGGTCGTTATCCATGTTCAGCTCTCTTCCCAGATAGACGTAGGAGTCGACCTGTTGTAGAGCGACTCCATTTAACCTTACGAGTTCCGTGTCACACCACTGGTTGACCATAAATTGTGTCTTCGACATATTCATGCCCAATTCAGTTTTCATACCTGCCACATTGAGTTCGTTCAGCATTTCCTCGACTTCTCCCGTGCTGATAGAGATGAGATCAATATCGGCGAAGCGAAGGTTGCTGATCTGTTAACCATCTACAGCCTTTATCGTCCCAGTTCAAGTCCTTTATGGCATCCGGGGCGCTGCTGTGAATAGCTTAGAAAAAGTCGTGTCTCCCTGTTGTACTCCTTTCCCGATAGGAATTTTAACCTTTCGATCGAACAACTGGATGGTAGTCGATGCTCCACTGGCTGACACTCATCCAAGCAACGCTTCATACGGTTAAGCAGTATCTTGGTGAAGATCTTGTACACAACAGAGAGAATACTGATGGGCTGATAGCTGTTAATATTTTCCTGCTGACCTTCCTTGAAGAATAGTACTATTTTCAATTCCATGAGTCCGGAATCCTACCAAGACGAAGGTAGTGGTTGAAGTGCTTGAAAAGAAGTGAGCAGACGGCACCGCCACCCGCACGACGGAGATAAGCAAAAATGTCGTCTGACCCGGGAACAGTGCCTGGCTCCATCCTTCTGATGACATGAGCAACTTCTGATTCCAGAATGGGAGGTGCTTCCTCAACTGGTGGCAACAAGCATTTTTGGACAGTGATGGAAGAGCGAAACAGATCTGTGTAGAATTCGTGAACGATGGCTTTCATCGCTCTTCGAGACGTTCGCGCTGTCCCATACTTATCCATAAGAGCTGACATAATTGCCTTCAGATCGCAGAGATCTAGTTTGCGCGCTTTATGCTTGAACCTTTTCCGGTGGCTTCTAACAGCTTCAACCTTCTGTAGGCTTGAATTCTTCACTGCAATTCAACAGGCTTTCGATATGGTGACTTTTGCCAGATGGAAAGCATTAGGATCCAGCTTGACAGCTCTTCTTTTCTCCGAGTGTTTAATCGCGTGTGTGTCAAGTCTTGAAGCTGCGGTGATGTGGCTTCGCAAGAGCCGCTAGCACATTTCAACAGTCCTTTGAAGAGAACGTCGTAGTCATTTGATGGATCTTCAAGAAGATTCCAATCATACGACTTTATTGCATATTCCAACTCCTCAGACTTGAAGGTGGGGATCCACACCGATGCCCGTTCATGAGTGTCACGCTTGAACATCCCCTTTTTGAGTGTCAGCTTCGCACGGACAAGACGGTGATCCGAGCCGATGGCAGCACGGAGACGTCGAACAGACCACGCGTCTGCTTGTAAGAACATGATCTCCGAAATCGTTTCTCCATTTGAGCTTTCCCAAGCCCATCGCCGGTTTGAAGGCTTCTTGAACATAGAATTATTATGGAAGAGACGGCACGCGGATAGGAAGTCCATCAGGCGCTCTCCGTTTTCGTTCCTTGAAAAAATTCCATGTGGTCCTAGCCTCCATTCGTCGTGATCGTTCGTACCGACGATAGCGTTAAAGTCTCCAACAACAACTCTGTAGTAGCTTTTCTCGTCGGTGACAGTCCTTTCGAACAGCTTGTAGAATTTTTCCTTTTCTTCATCTGTGGCCGCAGATGTTGGAGCATATCCATTTATGATGGAGATGGTTCCTTGATCTTTGGTTTCCAGACGAAGAACAGCTACTCGCGGACTGATGATCTTGTAAGAGTCTACTAGGTGGTGCACTGTCGAATTGACGAGAAATCCAACTCCGCCAGTATTCTTTCTGTCCACCTTTGCTCCGATAATGATAAGCTCGTTGAGATCGGTCCTTCTTATGGTTTCCGTTCTGCCTTTCGTTTCCTGCAGGGCGATAACGTCGTATTTGATGTTGCGGCTTCTGTAAAGCAGTGTCCGAAGATCCTGCTCAGATGCGATCGAGCGACAATTATAAGTGCAGACGAATAGACAGTTTCCCTGTCGTGGTGGGAGGGGTTTCCGGTAGTCCGATTCCAATGACGTCCTGATAGTTTAACTCCGAGATTAGATGGCCGGAGGTTGATGCAACCGGCGTCGGAGAAGTCCACTTCCGGCGCGCGGTGGACTGTGGCGCGGATTCAGTTGTTTGAGCCATGGCGGTGATCTGGTTACTCACATGTTCCTGGCCTGGGATACATGAGATCCGCCAAACACGACAAAGCATCGTGTACTGCGTGACCATTTGAGCCCTTGGCCATCACTAGTGATGTTCGCTCCTTCACCGCGATGATGTGGCACATGAAAAGGTGGCCAAACGAATGGGCTCTAAAAATAAGAAAAAGTAGGAAGAAAGCATATAAAACAAGAAAGGAGAAGCAAAAGTGAAAATCGTACAAGTCAGTGAAAAAACTAGGTGCTACCTGGTGTTAGACCGTTCGAATTGTAACGACGAGCAAAGCTGAAGAGCAGTCGAATGCCAGTACTATTCGATTGGAAAGAAAAGTCTTCGTTTTATAACATTTCATTCTAAATTTCGCTTGAAGTTTTTGCATAGTGTTATATACCTTTTGAAAGAAAACGATTTACTCTATCAGGAAGTATGTATAGTATTTGCCGTTTCGATTTTTGCCACCTCTTAAAGTGGAAAGTCAACAATGAAAAATGACCTTCTTTGACAGCTCCTTCTCTTTGCTAACGTATAAAATTCTTTCCACCGCGTTATGATTCATTCACTAGAAGATGGGTGCTTTGCAAGATCTGGTGTTGTACTTTTCGATTGTTATAATTTTTGCTGGTTTTCAAAGCGTTAATGTGAAGTTTCTAGAAGGCATAAATTATTTTTACCAACAGCTCCTACTCTTTGGTAGATTTTTTAGAGTGTTATATGGCGCTCGAAAGGATGTTTGCTCTATCAAAACGTTCGCTGCGTTCAGTTGCCTTTGCTGATTTTTAACAATTCTTAGCCAACAAATGTTGTAAATTATAGAAAAGGAAGTGTTGGGGACGGTCTTTTTTTAAAACATGTGGCTAAAAATTGGCGAAAATCAGCATGAGCAAATCAGCGCAACACACATATTGATAAAACGTTGCATTTCTTAGATCGACGTACATATAACACTGTCCAAAAGAGTTAACCAAAGAATAGAAGCTTTGACAAAAATAGTTTGTCTTCTTGACACTCTACTTTAATGCACTGAAAATAAACGAAAATCAAAATGCGCGAAGAAAAACATGACGCAAGCTTTTGCTAAGACAAACTATCTTTTTTCTGAAGGGCTAAGTAACACTGAGCAAAAAACTCACGCACAAGCAGGGATAAGGCGCTGTCGGCTGAGAATATTTTTCTTTATTGACTTTTCACTTTAATACCCTAAAAATGGACAAAACCGAAATGGAAAAAATCGAATCATAAAACTTAACATTGCCAGAAGAGGAAAACTATGTAGTCTAAGTGAATGTGAGAAAAACGTTTGCCGTAGTGACATATCAATTAGTTAAATAAGACAGCCTTACCTTCATCAGATTCTAGTGCCTTTACATATAATGTTGTGCATATTGTCTTACCCGATAAGAAACGTCTACATGATTGTGCTGCTAAAGATTTTCTGCATTCTGTAGAAATGAGAGAAGCAATTCATCACATTCAGCTTTCATTGGCATTACAGTCTACTGCGTCAAACATGCACCTGGTGATCTGCAACGACATATCATTATAATTTCGCGGACACTAATTTGTCTGCGAAAACACCGTTTATACGCACCACGACTCATATATGAGGTTCATTCTTGTTTGTCTAATGAAGTGTTCTTCAAATCGACGTGCTCTCCAAATCGCGACCACGGCAGGATCCGCGGGTGAGTAACACCGACCGACGTCAGATTCGCTGCCAAACAGTCCAGGTACCCACTTCATCCGTAATATTCACTCCACCCCGCCGAAGTCAGATTCGCTGCCCAACGGCTTACGTATCCACCTCATCCAGTACCCTTCCAGCTCTACCAGAGTCGCTGTTATTCGACGGCCAAACACCGTCCACAGTACTTCCTACGCTTCACTAACGTCAGTTTAGTGGTTAATGTTTACGTAACGTCCGCAGTACACACCACGTTTATCCGGCAACTAAAAGACTGACGCCAGTTTTCATTAAACAACGGAATAATGTTCGACAGCAAAAAGACTTGACGACAAATCGGAGTTTAAAAGAGACATCTCATCAGTCAAAGCGAGGTCATGAAGCAGATCCTTTACGACCACGACCTCTCGGAAAAGGCGCAACATGTACTCCATTCAGCAACGAAAAAATCCACGTCAAGTGGTCTAACGCACAAAAATCACATCTTGAAGAACAGCAGGCCTCCTTCAATGTCTTGAAAAGCATGGCAACAATACCAAAAAAATTCAGAAAGCGAAGAGTACCTTGACGACAACAGATAAACTCCTTAAATGCGTTAGACGGAGTTCAGCAAACGCCATTTACAAATTCCACTTACAAATCAATCGCAAACATTCCCAAACGACAATTGACAAAAAGTCAGAACCCAGGAAGCATCAGCCTTACCCAGTCAACCGCAGAGAGACCCGACTTTCACGACAAGTATTGTCGACGCTTCCATCCTGAGCCGGCTTGACCTTCCCACTTTCGATGGGAACCTGCTGGAATACCCAGTTTCTTCACGTTACTCTACTCTGATCGGCAATAAGACGGAACTCGATGACACCGCAAAATTCTCGCTGCTGAAATCCTGTTTACAAGGGAAATTCCTCCACTCATTTCAAGGACTTCCTCTCACAGCTGCGAATCATAACGTTGCGCTCCACATTCTCAAGAATCGGTGCGACGATAAGGTAGCAAGTCGACTGAACTACTGTTCAGTCAACTCGCTAACCTGCTGTCATGTGATCCCGAAGAAGAAGATTGGAGAAGATCTGCAATCGCTCAACAACAAAATGTTTGCTTTGGCTCCGGTAATTATGCCAATGAAGACGACGCCAAAGAAACCGCATTGAGAGCCATCCTCAACAGAAACTTCCTCGTCGTGTTAGAAGCCAGACTTAATACGACAAAACGGAAAATTCTCCCGACCTTACTCCCTTGGAGCTTATGCATATCTTGACAGAAATCGTCCACAAGGAAGCAACACTCCAGGAGGTTGGCCTCCACTGTAGGGCTGTTACCTGCCTGAGAGAAGAAGGATACGTCAACAGACAGCGACCTCGAACCCCTCAAAAGGAGCATCCACAACGGAAAGCTCAGTATTCTCGAAACAATTCACGACCCAGAACAATAACTCCGACTGTCATAACGATGTCTTGTTGCGATCAAAACTTCTAGCGCCAGGCGGGACTCGAACCCGCACCTCCCTCTAACCGGGCGGGAATGCTCTACGCCATTACACCACCGGCGCCGTTTGATCGAACGCAACATCCACACCTCGTGGGACCGATCAGCACCCACCCGTATCCGGGATGAGCTGGCCGCTGATATCAGCATGGAACCAGTTAAGCTGATGGTCTTGATGGAAACGATTCAAATCAGTTTTTGCGTCGTCGGAGTTATTCAAATCAGTTTCAAAACTGATTTGAATAACTCCGACGCCAAATGGGAGGGGAAAAGCCCAAAATTTAGCCGAATCATACATGCATTCCAGCTTTGGCTGCTCAAGATATTCTTCTTCTCAATTTTGCAGCCAGATCTACAGAGACAAGAGGACATATTTCAACTTGTATATTTCAAGCCAATATCGAACACGGGAGTGTCATTCAAAACGGACATGCACAAAATGTTCTAAACGCTATCATACGTCATTATGCTTCCAACTATCGGCGAACCATCAGGATTCGGAGGAAAAACTACAAGTTCGAAGCCTCGACAACCAAGATAATTGCAGGTACGGTGAAGACGTTAACCTGTCGTTATCGAAGGACGGATATTGTGCTGTAGCCTACCTTGTCGAAACTAATACAAAAAAAAGTCTCAATCCTCATGCCTAAGATTCGCTTATTCCCTCTGAAGGTTCCATTAACAACACCTCGTCGCGAGCATTCATGAGCATCAATCTGGGATCGAAGTTATTGAATTATATCCGCACAAATGTGGATATTCCCATAAAGAGATTTATCTTGCGGTCTAATAGCAGTGTAGCCCTAATGCGAATTAAAAATGGAAGTGATTTTCCAGTTTTCATCCGAAATCAAATTTGAGCATCAAGGCAAACTCTTCTGAAGCGGTTTTACGGTTTGTTCTCGGCAACAGCTACCCTGCCGATATCGCAAGCAGAAACGTCACGATACAACAACTCATCTCGTTTGATACGTGGTGGAGAAAACTCCGATTCCTTATAAAGTCAGAGGAACACTGGCCGAAAGTCATTTCATCAGAAAAGGATCTGATCAGCTACCTTGCAAAGGTCTCCCCACCCCCTCATCAAGCTCGCGAAATACTGCTTGATCCAGAACGGTTCCGCAACTGTGTGAGTCTGCTCCGCGTATATTTAACGTTTTTCTTTTTACAATCAAGAAATCCAACTGAGCTCAACAACATTTTAGAGGATCAGTAACAGCGCTCTATAGAAAAGCCAAGACTGTTATATTACGAATAGCACAAAGCCAATGTCCACCGCCTCCAGTAGTTCAAGAACAGCTGAATGTTGTCATTTGTGAAAAGCTGAACATCTGGAAATCTAAAGAAAGAGTGGACAAAGCGCGCCTTCCCTCTGAAACGATAGCTCCTGTGTATCTACCACGGAAAAGCCACGTCACCTTCCTTTACACCCTTAAAGGTCATCTCACCAACAACCACTGTGGTAGTAATCAGGCTCTTACCGAACTATGACTGCGGGTATGGATGCTAATGGAAACACTTACGGTAAAACGAGTACTGAACAGACTTTTTCACTACAAGCGCCACAACGCCAAACGCTATCGATTTTCAGAATTTCCTGTACATCCCGTAAGGCGTGCTCGACGACCATGTTACCCCTTCGAAAATACAGGGATGGACTGCGCAGGACTATGCAAAACCGAAAACAATCTCACTTGCCTAAACACAAGAGCTCTATATGTCGATCTCGTTCTCAACATGACAGGCAGTACCCTATTGCTAAATGCTCTACACGTGCTACCCTACATGTGCTTCGTCTCTTTTTATCCACTACAGCGTGCCCAAAATGGAAATTGTGCGATAGTTCCAAGAGATTCAAGTCAATTACTGACCTTCAAACATTCCTCGATGCAGAACGAAAACCAAATCCAAACATCATCGACTACTGCGCCCGAAGACGAATCGACTTCAAGTTCATCCCCAGCTTCAGCCCGTGGCAAGGTGGGCTGTACGAAAAAATGGTACACTTGTTCAAGACGTCCGCAGTGAAGAATCGCCTACTTTGGATAGAAGCACAACTATTGCAAAAAAGCGGAAGCTGATAGATCCGATAGAGAGGGCTAATATGAACTATCAGCAATAAACGACTACGCTGATAGGTATGTTCTTATTCTTCTCATTGTAATGTTTGAGTTAAAAACAAGGTGGATTAACACAATAGCTAGAGAAGGTTAACAATTCCGAGAAACAACGCATTCTAAAAATGTAGTTCGGAAACATCACGGTATTCGACGACTAGTGGACTCTGGAGAGAATGCGGACGCATCGGCATGGTGACCGTATTCGGAAAGTTTTTGTGGAGGTGTTAGCTGATAAATACCACATCATGGAGAAATATCTGACGCAGGAGTAATGGGAATACTAAAGAGCATGGAGGGCATAAAGCATTAAACCGAGACTGAGATGCGGTACTGGACAAGCGCAGTGATTCCAAAGAGTGAGCGGAGTGAAACTGAGCCGCGGTCGCTAGAACCATGCAAACGCATCCTCAATGTGCATCAGGTAATCGTAGGAGCTCTTGTTTTTGATGGTGGATATTCAGCGCGATAGGTATACCGCGGATACGTGCTAATGTATGAGCACTTTTGACTTATATTATTATTTGACTCATATTCATATTCATGTTTGACTAGTTGCTCCGATTTCGCCAACTTTTTTCGAAAATAAATATTTCTGCAGTTTTTCTATTTCATTGCAAAACCTCCCAAACACATTAATCTAATTATTTAATAAAGTACGTCTCAAGAACGTTTATCGGTGTAAGAACGACGAAAGCGAAGAAAAACAGGAGGTGCAACCAAAAAAGTTAATAAAAGAAAACTAAGCAGCAATATAAAATTAAGACGGCAGCGTGATACATTAAAGCAGGAATCTCCAAACTAACCATCTAGGTGGCGAGAGCTATACAAAGATCTAAAACGAAATCTAGGTAGCATAGAACTGCAATTGCTTAACTATACTTGTTACTAGTGACCTAACTCCGCATGCGGAAGTCTGACCTTCCGCTGCCGGTCCCAAGCCCGGGTAAAGGAGGAGGGTTGGTCCCCTGCCGAGTGACCATAGAAATCAGGAAAGAAACCATGGAGAATCGTGAAAGGACATCAACTCAAGCTACCGCATTCGGGGCAGCAGATGCGCCGGCGTTGGTGAGTCGAAACCGGGCGCCGGTGTGAAGTCCAGTACTGGTTATACGGCTAAGATGTTTACTCCCAAAAGGAAGTCACTGTTGCATCGTGGAACGTCCTAACGGCATGTCAAGTAGGACAGAAGGAGATTATCGCACGTGTATTACGCTTGTATTATTGTATTACGCTACCGCCTCAATCTTACTGACTGCGTACTGGCGTTCATCCAATCTCCAGTCGATTGGCAGTTCTAACTCTCACTGGGACAGTTCGAACGAATATGCCCCAACGGAGATCAGCACAGATGACGCAAAAGACATTTCTACAGCCCACTTACAGGCTATTGATTTCATCCCCAAAACAGATGTAGTATTGCTTGCTGGAGACTTCAACGCCCATGTTGGCAGAAATCGCGACGTTTGGGAAGAGGTACTTGGACGATATTGGGATATGAGAAATAAACGACAATGGTGTACGGCTCCTTATATTTGCTGCCGCAAATGGATTGCTGATCGGGAATTGCATCTTCCAACATAAACGGAAGCATCAGCTAACGTGGCGTGCACCAAATGGTAATGAATCTGCACTTTTGGACTATGTCCTCGTCGAAAGGCGCTTCAGAACATCTATCAGAGATGTACGAGTGAAGCGTGGTGCAGATTGCGGATCTGATCACCATCTCCTGTGTGCCAGAATACGGTAACGACTGCAGAAGAGGAAAGAAGTACTACACGTACCACACGACGGAACTGGTCGATCATCGCGGAGCCAACATCCCGACTACAATTCCAAATAAAGCTGGCGAATCGCTTTGCGTCACTGCGATGTAGATGAAGAAGAAAGGCAGTTAACGAGTGCCGTATGTAAAAGAATAGCGACACTATTACCAGTCATCTAGCTCCTACCAACTGTCACGATCCACAAGTGTCCAATTGTTCGATCAATGGGCCGTATTGAGACTCTGGACGCGCTCCCATGTTTTTTCACTTCATTTCTCCCCTCTCTGTAGCCGAAACTCTCGTGCTTTTTCTATGTTGATCACGCAGCGCTTTTTGTATGTTGATCACCTAGCACTGCTCGCCCTCCTCACTGTAGCCGAAACTCTCAGCTGTTCCTTTGTGGAGCAGTAACTCCTCGGCCGCCCTCACCTTAGCGTAAACAAAGGAACGCCCGAGGGTCCGCCACATTTCTTGCCTCCTCAAATTCTCTCATATTTTAGGGTTTTAATCCTAACCTATCATATTCAACCTCGCCTGTCACACAGGACTTGCCCGTCCAATACGCACTACTTCTCACACATTCTGTGGCCATCGAACATGCTTTGCCACCTACTCCGGCCAATATACTTTGCCCATCATCTACATTTTATTACTCGTTTGTTATAAATGTAAAGTAATTAAAATAAAGGTCTAATTGCCCAAGTTTGAGTTGAGGGACAACGAACACCGTAATCGCGCAAGGTTCACGAGGTCGAAATCCGCGTGGCACTCTACAAAAAGAGGAAGGCGAGCAGAGGATTCTAGAAGATCCTTAACCACCGAGCAGATGACCTCCAAGGCAATAATAGCCAGCCGAAATAAAAAGCGCAGAAAAAGTTTGCCCAATTGTTAGGCACCGCACACAACCCTGGGTCTCACAAGCGTGCTGGATCTCGTCGACCAACAAAAACATGCAAAACTTATGAATCGTGAACGATACTCTCAGCTCAATCGTGGGACTCGACGCCAGCTTAAACTTGATCGTGAAGCTTATGGGAATTTTGTAGCAGAACAAGCATAGGATGCCGCCCGCAGAAAAGGATTCCGAACTCTCTATGCTACGCTGAGACGCCTTACAGGCCAGAAAAAGCCGACAAACGGCAGTATAAGAAAGGCTGATGAAAGCATCACAAAATCATCTGAACAGAGCCTCCAACGATGGAAGTTATTCTTCGAGAAAATTTACAACCACGGTGCATCAGAAAAACTGTAAAAATAGTCAGCTGCCAGTAAGGAAAATAGTGCATGATGGCTTGATATAGATCCCTGCAACCCCTATGAAAAAGAAATACACCACGTATTGGGAACTAACATAACAAAATACTAAAGCTAACAGAAAAGAATTTAGGTCACTCTGACTAGTCTAACAAAATAGGCCAAATTCATTAGAAAAACACCCTTAATCTTCAAACAAGAAGGAAATTAATCCATGATAACTGAAAGCACAAGAGTCATGTAAGCTTGGCTAGGTTTGAGGAAGGCTAACCACACATAGCAGAAACAGAAGAGGCGAAATTGAGACATCCTGATTGCATAAATAAAATGAGACGCTACTGCAAATCCTCTATGTCTAAAACTTGCAGTAAATCAGTTTTCACCAAATTATTTCTAGGGACACGAATGCTGCTAGACGCTAGGTACTCACCACTTGATGAATCCACCTCGAAAATCTTAAAACAGAATTAAATACAGCTAGGTCTCACTCAATAGCCAAAGCAGTAAGCGTTTCAATAGAAAGTTTTGAAGCTTTTGTCACCTCGGCACTGTTATCCCTTTTGTATTATATATTCCATAAACTTTTATATCATCGGCATATAACTGAACTTCATCGTAAGGAGATTGCATAAGGAAGACCAGCAACTCTGTAGTGTAAATCAAGAAAAATAGAGAAGAAAGCACTCCTATTTGAGAAACGCAGCTTATGCAACAGTAGCGTTTGGAGAATTGGCACCCTACCCTTACTGTCATATGCCTTCCTTTAAGTTATGATGAAAACCAGTCTAGCAGGTTTTCAGCTATAGCAAGGAGCACAGTTTTTTGAGAACTCACATTTTCGAAAGCTTTAGATTGGCATCATTGGTTCAACATCGATTTGTTCGAATGCTGGCATCTTATGTGTATAGGCCGAATACGCAATAAAATTGGCTTCGCTATATCACGGGGAGGGATGTGGAGGGCATTTCGCATATTAAAAAAGATTCATTTGCTTCAAATCTTGTATTTTAACATCTTGTTAACGAAATTTAATTTGATGTTCAGTACTGCACGTCTTCAGCTAGGAATTGATATGTGTGTCTTCTTTCAACCTCTGCGATTGGACGTTGATCAAGTGCAAATGAGGTTTCATATCTGCAAAAAAATGCATTAGTAACCATCTACTAATAATAATAAGGATTAATAATGAGGCTAATAAGGATTAAAAACTGCCTGCAGAAAGCCTATCACTATTAGAAGAAACTAACCGAAAATGCGTCTTGGTGAGGAAACCAGTCTTCTGAATTCAGCATTAAATGCGATAATGATCAGCCTAAAGACGATATAGTAGCTCGGCATGTTCCTTTTCCTACCTCACTGCAAGGCACCAATCGTGCGCATCCGGGGTGAATTGATTTTCAATCTTACCTATGTTGTGTTGATACATTTTCACTATTTCCTTATTAGCCTACGTTTTCTAATATTTCCATAGTTGGTGTGCGAAGTATTATCAACACGTTGACACAAGCTTATTCAGTGTTAATAAAGTTTTGGTAAGTCATTAGGCCCAACCCTCCTCAAATTCAAAAGGATTGGAGAGAAGGCCCTATCGTTTGGGATAACGAGTCTTTCCAAATCTTGTAACTGACTACGATGCTGTTGCTTTCAGGAACATTTATTTGAGGCAGCGTATAAACAAAAAAGAGAAGAGCAACTAATAGGTACGTTGAAAAACGAAAAACGAAATGACCAGCGATGACGAAGAAGAATTAGAGAGTTATTGCTTCTACACATCGCTGGATATCCTAAACTTACGCATCCGTGAAGTGCAAGAGGTTCCAAGCCACCATCGTGAAGCACCATGTCACCCATTTATTTTCGAACTTATATGCTAGATAAAAATAGGTGAAAAGTTCCACTGCGAATACTATTCCTTGTAGAACCGCCTAGAATCACATGACGTTATCGTTGGGCGAGCAGACACGCTATCGAGTAATGAAGTTAAAACAGATATAATTCTCGCATTGCCCTCAGCACTGTCTTCTGGTCTTTGGGTGGAAAAGCGCAAAAGAACACGTTTTCCGTTATCTTTTTGACGGCGCTCTTCAAAGTCCTTGCCTTGAAAAATAAATGCGATTTTTGGGATTAGCATTGAATGAACTATTCGAAGAAGAGGAGAACGCCAGGCAAACCTATTAAAAACGTCGATTCGATGAGCTATATTCAGAATGCGATTCTAGGGTGTACATATCTCTAGCGAGGGATGGCGGCCAGCGCGCCGACCAGAAAATATGTCATCGAATCAACTTTTTTACACTTACTGATATTTTTCACTTTTTCGAGGAGTCTCTACAGATCAAGTAACACCTTGACGGCAAGGCCAAGTCCAGGACGTCCACTGCATAGGTCACCATAGAATCCACGGGCATACGGGAAGGACTTTGAGGTCAGGGTCAAGCTGCTGGCAGTGTAAGCCCAAACTGCCGCCCGCAAGGCTCTGGGGCGTTTTGGATTCATGCCAAAGACTCCAAGCTAAACCGGAAGGAAGAGTGCCTCTATAACGCGGGAGCTGAGGCCCTACATCTGGTTGGCATTCTGATTGGGGCGCCTGTGTCTCGAAAACGGCCCTGCTACCGACCGATTGGCCCGTCTGGCTTCCTGTAAGATAATGGTCTCGATCTCTCTATTGAATACGTGATCGAAAGGTAGTCTTGAATTTCTATGGTTGAGGCGACGTCTGGCGCGGTTGCCACAATTTGATTTGATCCTTTCTTTCAGACTCTGAAGAAGGGCATACTGCCGAAACGTTAGCTAATAAAGATCTGCATAACCTCGTTTGAAGCTTAGCCAAAACAAAGCAACAAGATCTTCTATGCCGAAGTTAATAGAGAGTTGTACATGGCGAATTATTTTTCACTTTGGGTGCTTTTTCGCCCAAAAATCAAAAGATGCGGCCGGGATCAGTTAGGACAATCGCACTGCATCTGCTACCTAGAATTTGATCTCTTACCAGAGTTAGCCTTTGTAAAAAGGGATGAGAAGATCTAACGCTGTCACCTCCATGGTATATTATTGGTGAGCAAACATAAAGAAAAATGATAAAGGACGGTTTCTATTATTAAGAGGAGTTATTAAGTTTCTTGTGGGATGCGCCACGCATTCTAGTTTAACGCGAAGTCAACGAGGCCATTTGACGCATATATACCTGACGCCTATACAATGTCTTGTGGTGGACAGGCGATGACCAAGTCAGCGCTATATTCTTCCCAGACAAGTCTGGCGCCAAATCATCCGACCCCGGAGGGACGGAAAGCTTGGTTGGCCTGGGCGGGAAATCCGAACCAGGAGCATCGTATCGAGTGCACATGACAGCCGGTACCTCCTCCGAATTCGCGAGATTGTACATACTGTATGTTGAGAAAACATGTCGAGATAAAAACTTCCTCCCTGTATGCCATGAAAGAATCGTATAAGAAACGACCTATACTTTCATACCAGACAAATGTCTGGAAAATGTCTTCCACCATTTGCAACGAAAGGTTTGCCACACCCTGCATCGATTGTAGGATTCTGCACTACTGTATTGGTTGAACAACATTTCAAATTCGTTTGAATATAGGGTTGCTTTTTTTAGAGCCTTTAGAGCCGATGATCTACATCTACTTACAAAGCTATTTCTACTAGGCCAGACATACGTCAGTGGCACTCAATTTGCAATTCAGTTCGGTTGCATTCTCCAATTAAGCACATTGAAACAATAAACGGACATTTTCCTTAGCATGCAAATTCATGATCCAACCAAGAAATAACAATAGCAGAAAAATGAGCAGGCAACATTTGTAATCCGACAACTTAATACATGTATTAGGTTGGAAACTAGGTCCCGTTATTAAACGTCCTATTCCGCGTTTCTTTGAGAGCTTCTTGCATAGCTTTGCATGCCATTTACAAAAAAAAAAATACTTACGCTCTCAGAAACTATGTCTCACTTTTTCTATTTCGACTTTTTTAAAGTTACTAAAATGAGATAAAACGAACTTTGAGATTTTTGCACAAATCACGTTTCCATTCGGAGAAGGATAAATTGCTGGGAAAGAATTTACGTTGGTTTTTTGTTCATTTTGACTTTCGTTAATGATTAGGGTGTTGATATAAAGTGTGCAAAAGAGCTTAGAAGAATTGCCAACGGCTACTACTGTTTGGCTAATTTAATGGAAAGTGTTGTGTTGTTAAAAAAAAAAGATTTGTCCTGTGAAAACTTGTGTTGCGTTTAATTGCTCGTACAGAATTTTGTCAATTTTTTGCGAAGTGTAAAAAAAGGAAATGAATTTTAGCATTTATTAGCACGGTTTCACATGTCGTATGAAAGAGATTGCTTTGTTCTACCAAATACACGTTTTGTTATTAGTTGTTCTAAATTTTGTCTATTTTTGGGTTATCGGGTTCAGGCAAAAAAATTAACCAAGGAATGGGAGCTGTTGGTCGAAATAATGCGTCTTCTAGACACTCCACTTTAATGCCATGAAAATTAGCGAACATCAAAATGAAAGATAGAACAGAACATATCTTCTTATATAGAGGATCACGCTTTCTTAAAAAGTCGCACTATTTTGATAAGAAGCTTAAACGTAAGCAGAGAGAAGGAACTGTTGGCGAAGGTAATTTTCTGACTTTCCATTTTAAAGACCTAGAAATTGATGAAAAACGAAATAGAAAAAGGTCAAAACATACCTTATTATTGGGCAAATTATTATTTTTTGGATGGCTTATAACATTATGCAAAGGACTTTCAACAAAACTTGGAATAAAATGTAGAAACGGCGGGGCATTGGTTTCCAACCTAATAATGGCTTTCGTCAGGTTGACTTGGTTGATGCACGACGTACACATGCATCTCTAACGACCTCTTCCACTACTGCATAGATATGCCGGTTAACACGACTAAAGTTAGTCGTTTGAGCACCGTTAAACTGGTATCGCTACGTAATCATCAGCAAATTACCTGTTTTAGAAAATTGACTTCTCTTTTGCGGTTCTCATCAATTCGTCCGAGTGTTTTCCGTAGCTAAAAAAATACCTCAAAATAAGTGCTTGAATTTTTGCATGAAAATTCGCTCACCTTCGCGTTGGAAATACGAACTCTTATAATAGTTATAGCGTCCACTACAGCAATTATGATAACAATTGAAATGCCTTTAAAAAAGCTAATATTCCATGAAGTAGATATACAAACCTTAAATACTGCGTAACAGAATGCAACATTCTACTGCAATCCGAACAATAGTTACAGCAAATTTCCTAGGTTTTTATTCTTCAGAGTTGTGTGATAGTTGGAATCAGTATCTTCTAAGATTCTAAAGTTCGAAACAATCTCAAAGCCTTATTTTTCAAAGCCTTGAGCCTGTGAAGAGCGGATTCGTTGAGAAGCAGTTTCGGGCATGCGTTCGATGTGGTGGCAACCTCCAGCCTTCTAAGGGGCACTGTTCTCCTCCAACTCCTCTTACATAGCTCAGGACTTTTCCTTTTGGTTTTCCTTTTTAGTCATTGCTATTTCCTTCCCAGAGGCTTGACTTGCTATTTTCCCTATCCCTCCGTTTTTTGGCTTCCTATTGCAGCTCTCACCCACTAAGTTCGTTATCATTTGATATTTATTTATTTATTTATTTATACGTGTATGACAACACGCGACGAAATAAACACTCTTCGTTCTTCATGCTTCTTGAGGCTTCGAGCGAAGGGTCGACCAGAAAGGGAGACGTCATCTTGAACGTTATATCACGGAAAAGAATCGGTATCAGAGAATAAGTAGCACCCACCGCACTCAATGACCGCTCGACGTGAACTGATATTAACAAAGTATACTTTCTTAGACGTTGTAACTGATAGAATGACCAACAGTCATGATTCCATACTAACCCTCAGCTTTAATACAGAGGAAAAATTATCACAGAGGATCTTGCTTGCTGCCTGATATGATCGAGTTTCTTATACTGGCTCCGTTTTCTATGTTATCTAATTTGCTGACTTCAAGGGGATGAATCGCATGCCCGTGTACAAATTTCTCAAGAATGGTGTTTTACATCTACATAACGGTTTGAGGGTACCTATGCCAGTTGGTACTTTTCCAATACTAGTCATTGCATACGAAAAATCCGATTTTGCTATCTCAAAATTGGTCGATTTTCCGTGCTTACAAATGTTTCTGCTTCTGGCATTGTATAGCTTTTAAAACTCCAATTTCTCACCATTCATAGCGTTTCTGACATAATTGTTTTTGCCGAATTTTTGACGTCGTTCTTAAAGTACGAATCGAAGTGATAGTCGGATGAATGGAAAAGTGTACACAACGCAGCGGCCACAGCTCGTGATATCAACGCTCCACTTTGGGAGGATTTCGCGGAGCAACGCAGAATTCGCCACTGGTTCGAAAGGTTTCGATCTGTAGACGAAAATCTCGATAATGGAGACCGAGGAAGGTCGCCACCACTCTTTAACGACGAATAACTCTGAGCCATGGCGGAAGCGGATTAGCTTCGAACTGTGATAGAGCCATCAGAGCATTTTGGCGTTGAAGGTAGCACCATCAGTAGCCACTTCAATGCGATCGGAAGAGTGAAGAAATTGGATGAATGGATCCCGCACGACCTGACCGCCGAGCAGATGCTGAAGCGTCACGACACCTGCGTTTTGTTGAGGCTGCGCAATTTATGGAAGCCTTTTTCGGACAGGATCGTGACAAGCGACGAAAAGCGGATTCTGGCTGGACAAGAATTTGACAGACATGGTGACCATATGACGGACAATGGCTGGTATAGTCCATTACAAATTCTAGAAGAATGGAGAAGCTGTCGCAGAGGAGAAGTACATTGCCGAAATTCAAGCGATGTACTAGAAGTTGGTTGAAAAACAGCTGGCTTTGGTCAATAGAAGAGGCCAAATTCTACTGCATGACGTTCGGCAGACCTGTCCCAATATCATTTTTTTCAAGCATTTAGATCGTCATATGAAGCGTAAAAAATTCGGAAACCGAGATAATCTCGAAATGACTTCTTATGTTTGATTAGTTCCCGTAGTTCTGAATTTAAAAAGATAGAATGCCTAAGCTATTGTTGCGTGGGGTAAAGTGTATTAATTGCAATGGTGCTTATTCGATTAGTAAAATTACTTCCACGCAAGGTTATGATTTGACACAGATCTGACGAAGTTTTCAGTCAAAATCGGCCATTCATATTGCCTTCATTATTTGCAACATTTATAATTTTCTCTCAATTTTCTCTATTTTACAGGATTCTCTCCATAACATTTCCTGTAGTTGCTGAGAAGATTGTCTAGCGGTAAAATACCCAATCTAGATTTGCGGTCCATTAGGACAGCTTCCAAGTAAGAAGGATAAGAGTAAGCAACAGCAGATGTTAAGAGTACGACTTCCGGTACACTTACTTTTAAAATCATTTTCCCCATCTTGTTCAACGAAGTTTGTAGAAGTCTGATTGCCAAGGAAGTCGGTTGAAATATGCGGTGCTTAGGGCCAACGTACTTCTTTATAAGCAAACATAGAAAAAGAGAGATTACCTAGGAATCACATAAAGAATTGTTTAGAAATTCTAGAAGTACTTCAAGAGTTGGAGTGCGTGAAAAATCTGACGAAAAAATACAATCAATATAATTTTGCTTTGTTTTAAGCGTTTTTTTTTCAAGTTGATTTAAATGATATCTAAACGGGAACGAAGTTTGAACGTTATACATTTTGCTCGATAGTCCTCGTTTGCTTAAAAGCAAATGTCCACATATTTTCGTCGAACATTATATCGCAGTCATCTGAAAACAAGCAGATTTAATGCAGAACATGGGAGCACTACAAATTGGATTCAAGCTCAAATCTTCGGATAGTTGGAGATTTTTGATAACTGCAATTCCACTGCAATTTTCTTGAATAATTTTACGATTCGAATCGGTATATGCGACAGGATAACCAAAACTGATAGATTCGTAACTAACGTATTCTAGACACTCACAGTAAGCGTACAAAAATATTTCGAGAATTATGGAAATAATCCATGATAAAGCGATAATCACAGCAGTGGACGTTGTGCTGAATTGGAGACAGGTTTCAAATTCTAATCTGTCCAAACATTTAGGAAGCAACCCTGGAAACTCACCTGAAAACCGTGTTGTAATGCATTGGCAAGCAAATGACAACCAAGCGGTTTAAGGCGATGAGGAGGTGAGAAAATATGCAAATATTGTAGAATGTTGCGAGCGACGCAGCAAATATAATTGGTGCGGATTTCAGAAAGCCGATGTTGCTAGAATACCAGTTATTAAAGCGTTCTGCTTCTGCTGAGTAAGATCCGTTTATCAAACCCACAAGAATGCCATAGGTGAATAAACAAATGCAAATGCCGAACACAGCAAGGCATCAGCTGTTGACTGACTGGTCAACAGCCGTCCGAACGAGTTCTTCATGGCCGGTATTCGAAGGGCCGTTGTGACTACGAGCCAATTTCCTAACGACCCCATGAAGGAGATCTGTAAGAATGTCTCGAACTCATGGATAGTTATCAAAACAACCATCTGTTGTCAGCTAACCATCAAAGTACTGCCCCAACAAGCACAATATAGCCAACTCCATTTCTTGAGATAATCTCAAATCTCAACATTTTTTGAAAGCACGTGTCATAAGATGGTTTTTTTTAAACAGCTTCAGTGAAGCTTTTATGACAACTTCATAACTAGTTTGCGGTTTAAGAAAGAAATTTTTCTGAAAGCACAATGTGGTTGAGTGAAATAAATACACTCATACTTTCACGTTTATTTAAAGGGAATAGGGTTTTGTGATATAGAAAATGGCCATGATGTCGCTTAAGCATAAAACCTAGTGGCATAAAAATTTGTAAATCTATTACAAGTTAGGGTACTCCAATAAAGTGCTAACTTCATAATTTTAATATTCACGTAAATAGACAGAAACTACTTGAGACACCAGGCTTGGATGCCACCACTTTGAAAGTCATAGTTTCTGAATCCTCTGTCATAGTTTTGCGAGACATGGAAATGTACACTGAATTGAACACAACAAGGCCTTGGCACATTTTCGTGGCCGCGATGCCATGGCGGAGCTCAGTTTATAACCATTCCGCCGCGCGCGGCTGAATAGTCGAAGAAAACTTCGCCGTGGCCGCCGCGACAGTGGCGGCCGTCGTGTGCGATGCCGCGATGCCTTCTCGCGCCCATGGCGGGCTTGGCATACTTTTTCTCGCTGCGCGCGGTACTTAACGTTGGCCCTGGGCGGATCGCCGTCAGGCTCCCTTGCAGAGAGGTGAGCGATGAGACGAGCTCTTGGAACTCCACATCCTTTCTCGTCGCTCTACAAAACTCATCGCCGGGATTCCATCGAGGCGACGCGAAGTATGCACGAGGCCTAAAGACACATTCACACTGCTGCGACAGCGGCGCGAAGTAAACGAGGTGTCGGTTGAATTTTACGTGCCTAAAATGTACGTAATGCAGCCGTTGGATCGGAACCAATGTCCACGTGCATGCCGCGCCGTCAGGAATGATTTGAACTATTCCGACCAGCGGCTGTCACCGTGGCGCCGCCTGCGCTCTTTCATCAAGATCGTAATCAATGAAGATTCATTGCTTTCCTATCCGTCAATAAAAGAAAAGTGAAAATACTCACACAGAAGATAACAATGGCAACAATTTGATTATCCTTGAGAAAAGGGCCTCCTCGTTCATATTCGGTCATATCTACCTAAATAGCATTTTTAAAGTTAACATTGCATAGAATAATACATTACAGCAGTCAGCAAGATTGCAGTTGCGACTTAAGCGTAATGCGCTCTTCACGTTTAGGCTTAGGCATTGCACATTGCACTAAATACATAACCAAAAACTTTGAAAAACAGGCTATATTTGCTTAATAGTGAGGTGATAGCTTTAGATTTATCACGTTGACGACAATGCCGCGCAATGGTGTGCAAGTGCAACAGCCCATCTGTCTCATGGGACCGTGTCGCACATTGGTGCGCGACAGTATTTTTTCGATCAGAATGACATTAGCTTCAACCAAACTTTGCCTAGGAAAGTTATTTAAAATGCTAAACACAGTGGCCATGTCCCTTTGGACGAAGGCAATGTGTTGTGTTGTGCGGTTACCACCTACATGGATAGCTAGTGCTGTCACCACCTTTGTTCAAACCCCTGAATGGGGTTACTTGAGGTGCTGGTCAGGAATCTGATATCCGCTTCTCGAATTTTTCTCGATTACGATAAGTTACGAGTGGCATGGCTACGTGGGAATACATCAGAGGCAACCTATTATGGCATCGAGCACCTATCCGTTGAACTTCTGAGTTATTTTTGAGACTGCATTCAATAAAGGTAACAAACAGGCATTATTACAAACTACAACTAAAACTACAACCAACTAACGCTGTTCACCTACAAGACATATATCCTACTTGGACCACAGCAGGAGCCATATCATCTCATTTTATGCTATTAGCTGCTTCAAGGTCGAGCAACAAGTCGTCAAAACTTTTGTTCAGTTCGTCGATATTGTCATCCAGAATGCTCATTATGACGATTTCTGATGGCAAATCTAGAATTTTTCAGTCTACGTTTCGCATCAAAAACAATTACTTTCCAATTAGACCATCAGCGGGGAGCTCATTGCGGGAAAGAAAATTTTTAGGGAATATTGCAAAAACAAAACCAAAATTTCGAGAACCGATATCAGATTCGTGGTGTGCGTTTTGAAAATTCAATTTATGCTAAGCTAAGGTGACGAAATATCTTGTCACACGCGCACAATACGCGCGGTCCCGTGGGCTCGACGCGCGAAAATGGCGCGATCGTCAACGTGTTATTCCAGTAAATAAACATATTAGACACGCTTAGGAATAAAATAAAAATTCGATGATTGGCCGTGTTTAATGTGAACAAAGAGAAAACGCTATTCACTGGAAATTAAGTTAACACATCTCGAGAGTAGCCCAAGATTTCTGTGGTATCGAAAGAATTGAAGAAAAGAAAAAGTAAAATTAATAGTACAGAAAAAGATTGCGTCACAAATTCAAATTAATGAAGACGCTGCTAAGCAAGTTATTCTGGGTTATACCTAACAAGCTCCTCTTTCAATTGGCACGAACGCTCAGGTGATTGCTTAGACGGTAGGCACGAAACGAGTACTTTTATGAATTCTAGAAAAGTGGCAACAAGGAAAATATGTGTAAATGCAAATGTGTAAACGTAAATGAATATGTGTAAATCTAAACATGTGTATGTATTATGTAGTCAAGAGTAAAGCTCTCTTACGCTGTGCTCATGAGAACGAGCTCTTAAAAGTGAAAAATAAGTAACACGCTGTTAAAAAACAACAACAAAAGAAATGAATACCAGCGTAAATCAGCAAAACTGATATGCCTAACAGATGCAAGGTTTGGAAGCCATTTCAGGCAAAATAGAGATTATTACACGGAATAAGTTTTGCTCATAAATGGTACCGACCCGTTCCTGTGCGTTACTGCGAAACTTAAAAAAGTTCTTCTGAAAAACTCCCGCTCTTTTGTATACGACTCCAGTCTCTGATTGAATGTTGCCGATGTTGTCGACCACACTACAGCAGTAGGCTTCCAGACCCTTACAGCTGGTACAGGACATGAGTCCAAGAATTGCTAAGAGCGGATATCCTGTGGATAATTGCAAAAGTGTGCTCTTGTGCGGTAGTTGAATTCTACCAAATTAAACAAATCATGACTACCGAATTCAAAGCTGTGCTTGTGGAGCGGAGTCGTATTGACGTGTCTCGCTTTGTTTTCAACTGAGCGTTCGTGGCGCCATGATTAGTTTGTGAGAAAATATAGTGTTTGCCTAATTAGGTGAGTGGAGTTGGTAGCAACATTAACATTATGCCGGTGTATGCGAGTGTAGAATAATATCCAGCCTTTTCAGCCAGTTTTGAAACTCTATCTTAGAAGGACCACTGTCTATTGTTCCGCGTCAATGTAAATGACTAGCGATCTCTGGTCAATCTTCCCAGTCTTGTCTTTCCTTTTAAATAAAACTAGGAACAATGGCATTCTTAACCTCCAAGCAGAACACGTTAAATCAAATGCGAAAGGCACGCTGCGTTGTTACCAGGGAAGTGCGTAATTACGATTTACGATTTTACGATTTACGGCGATTTCTGGCAATTTTTTTACGATTACCGATTTACGACATTTTGGGTCGTAAATCGTAAATTTTCGTAAACGTGATCTTTGGTCAACAACTAAATTTGTTATGAAAATATGCCCACTCTAATGGTCTCCTCTCAGACCTCATTACCACTTACCTTTAGAGTTGTTTTTGGTGTTCTATTGTGTAACTGGGGCAGAAGACATCCTGTGAGCAGGCTTCTCGAATCCCACTTACCAGTTTCCTAGAGACAAGAGTATTCTTGATCCACGTCTTTAGTAACGAAGTCTTGTCAATTTTCTTTGTAATAGATTCACGCTAACCCTAAGGAATAGAATTGACGCAAAACCACGATAGAACATCATTTGTGATTGGAGGCGGAGTCAGGAAAGTGGCTACACTCAGGTCCAAAGAATAAACCACTGACGTTTCTCTCGGTTAGCGTTGTACTTCATAGGTCGGAGCCACTTGGTATTCAAAATGCGGTAACATCGAGCGCGCAGCATTTCAAGAAAAGGTCGAACTGGTTTTGAAAGTTTTGATTGCTGCTCCATTTTTTGTTGTGTGATTGAGTTTATTGTACTCACCCTATCTGATCCATTTAGGATCTTGCAAACTCCCGGGGAGCAAACTTTCGTTACATAAATGATGGTGCGTAGCCCGAGCGAGTGTAGATTTATTAAACAACAGTGCAATAATTTAGTTTTTGAAGTCGGATGAGTACAGTCAAACTTGCAAACCGGCACTACGGATTGGTTTAGGTCATCGCGACAACTGATATTGTCGATGGTTCACAACTTGAAAGCACTTTTAATGTTACAAAATTCCTTCGCTGGAATCTCTCCGCATTTAAGAGACCTTCTGAATTCGAATATCGCGCTGTGGTTATTGCCTGATACCTTCTTTATGTATGTGTAACCTTATACCTTCTTGCAACGGTCTACCTATCGTTTTCACTTGCTGCGTTTAAAATGGACTTAACTCAAACTGAACCTGTTTTATTTTAAACTGCCTTCAAATGGGACTTGCTAAACTACTGAAACTGAACTTCCTTTTAAATCAATCCAGATACGTTCTAAATCAAGACTCTCGTCTATAGAATCAAATTGAAGATGCCTCAAGAAGGTTGCCTCGAGGAATACGCTAACCTTCCCATTTTATAGCTACTACAAAAGATGCCCAAGAAATATGGCCATGTATTTCGGCGGCCAAAACTCTCTTATCCGTCTGCTATGGGAATGACCGTGGACTAATTTGAAAATGCAAAAAACCGAAGATGTTTTGGAGCCTCACACCATAGGATTGCGCTATGCGTTCGCTCGCTACGCATAGCCCAATCCCGTCGTATGGCTCAGTATGTTTGTTGGATTACAACATGTGCCCTTCCTGTCAGTGGAGAAGCTGAAAAATTGGTAGTAAGTTAGGAGTTCAATGAACGTTCAAACGATGCAGGCTTTTTGTTGGAATACCATGCATAAGCTAAGGTGAAGTTTTTGAATCAACAGTTGTTTCGGCTTTCCTGAAAAGTGTAAAATTTGAATTGAAAGATGTCTTACTAGCAAGAAGACGCGAAAAATGGAAATAGTTTGATAAGAAAATTGTTCAGCTGAGAACATTAGCAGAAAAAAACTCTCTAGAAATTTAGATGTACTGCACTACAGGCCAGGTGATTTACGATTTACGATTTACGATATACGATTTACGAAATTTTAGATTTCATTTACGCACACCCCTGATTGTTACTCACATCGATGTGCAACTGCGGACATATTAGGCGCGTTATTTAAAATTTTTGAATCTTCTGCCTTTCACATCAGAACTCGTGTTTGAAGGAAGGTGCACCATGAAGTGTTAAAGCAGTTATGGTCAGATGGGTTTCTGAGCAAATACTATTCTTTACAAAATTATTATAACTATCATTATAAATGATAGTTATAGTAACTCATGTGCCACTTCATCGAGGTGAAGGGGTGAACATCACTTAGTGATGGCTAACGGCACAAATGGTCACGCAGTACGTCTCCGTGCTGCCGGATCACCGTCTTGTCCGTGCGAAGCTGTCTCTCAAAAAGAGGATGTTCAAGCGTAACACTCATAAACCGGCACGGGTGAGGATTCCCACATTCAAGTCTGAGGAGTTGGAATATGCAATAAAGTCGTATGATTGGAATCTTCTTGAAGATCCATCGGAAGACTACGACTTTCTCTCCAAAGAACTGTTGAAGTGTGCTAGCAGCTCTCGCGAAGCCACATCACCGTCTGCTTTAAGACTCAACGCACATGCGATTAAGCTCTTGGAGCAAAGAAGAGCTGTTAAACTGGATCCTAATGCTTCCTATCTAGAAAAAGTCACCGTCATGAAGGCCTGTCGAATTGCAGTGAAGGAGTCCATTCAAGCCTACAGAAGATTGAAGCTGTTAGAAGCCGCTGGGAAAGGTTCAAGCATAAAGAGCTGCAAATGAGATCTCCGCGACCAGAAGGTAATAATGTCAGCCCTTGTGGATAAGGATGGAACAACGCAAACGTCTCGAAGAGCGATGGATACCATCGTTCAGGAATCCCACACAGATCTGTTTCGTTCTTCCAGCACTGTCCCGAAATGCTTGATGTCGCCAGCTGAGGAAGTACCCCATTCTGAGGAACAATCAGAAGTTGCTCATGTCATCAGAAGGATGAAGCCAGGCACTGCTCCCGGACCGGACGGCATTTCTGCTGATCTCCTTTGTGCGGGTGGCAGTGCCCTCTGCTCACTTCTTGCCAAGCACTTCAACCACTACCTTCGACTTGGTAGGATTCCAGACTCATGGAAGGAGTCGAAAACAGTTCTAATCTTCAAAAAAGGTCAGCAGGAGGATATCAACAACTATCGACCCATCAGTCTTCTCTCGGTTGTGTACAAGATTTTCACCAAGATACTGCTCAATCGTATGGAGCGTTGCTTGGATGAGTATCAGCCAGTGGAGCAAGCAGGGTTTCGCAAGAATTTCTCCTGCATGGACCATATTCAGACTGTCTCACAACTCATCGAAGGGAGCCGCGAATACCACATCCCACTTGTCCTTGTCTTCGTGGATTATCGGAAAGTGTTCGATCCTGTGGAAATCAACGCCATTCTGAACGCACTTATGGATGCTGGTATACCTTCGCCCTACATCCGACTTCTCGTCGAATGCTTCTCGAACACATCGACTACCATCCAGCTGTTCGATCGAGAGAAATTCCTATCGGGAAAGGAGTACAACAGGGAGACACGATTTTTCCTAAGCTATTCACAGCGGCACTCCAGGATGTCATGAAGGACTTGAACTAGGACGATAAAGGCTACCTTGTCGACGGTAAACGGATCAGCAACCTTCGCGTCGCCGACGATATTGTTCTCATCTCAACCGCACGGCAGAAGTCGAGGAAATGCCGAAAGAGCATAATGTGGCAGGTATGAAGATTGGATTGGACATGAATATGTCCAAAACACAATTTATGGTCAACCAGTGGTGTGACACGGGACTCGTGAGGTTAAATGGAGTTGCTCTGCAACAGGTCGACTCCTACGTCTATCTGGGAAGGGAGCTGAACATGGATAACGACCTCGCTCCTGAAATCGCCCGCAGGAGACGCGCAGCATAGGCAGCCTTCAGTTCGATTCGCGAAGTCACCGATCAGGTCAAGGATGCCGGCCTCAGGGCCTCGATATTCAACGCCTCTGTACTGCCTGCGATGTGTTACGCGACGGAAACCTGGCCCGACAACAAGACAATCGCCAGAGCAATGCAAACTACGCATCGTGCACTGGAGATGTCTTCTGAGGACAAGCCTTCGTCAGCAATGGCAAGAAGGCCTACGAAGCTCGGAGCTACGGGAGAAGTCGCAATTAGCAGACCCGCTGCAGTACATGAAGAAGTCCAAATATCGCTGGGCCGGACACCTGCTTCGACGAAAGGACGATAGATGGAGTCTCCGTGTAACAGAACGGCTCCCAGGAGACCATAAGAGACCACTGGGACGACCGCCAACGCGATGGGCAGACTTATTCTCAAGATCTTTCAGAGAGCGGAGTCTGCCTCACTGGATGCAAGCAGCCAGAGATCGAGCGGTCTGGAAGAGTTGTGGTTCCCGCTGAGAAGACCTCCAGCCGACAGAAGGACCATCAAAGTATCAGAGTAAGTAAGTATCATTATAAATAATTTATGATCAGGGATGTGCGGAAATTTTTCTGGAAAAGCGGAAGACGAAAGACGGAATGGAAACGCTCAAAAATGGCCGGAAACCGGAATACGAAACGCGGAAACGGAAATGACACATGTTCGTCATTTTTTCAAAAATGGCATCTGAAACGGCGTCAGAAGCAGCTTCTGCTGCATATTTTCTTGCTCAGAACTGCGAGCAGCAGAATCTTTCACAATTTGATGCTCATCCTCATCATCATAACATAACTAACGAAGCGTAAGTTCATAATATTGCTATGATAACGTTTTAGCTATGGCTCAGCAATAAACGATAACAAATTCAGGGGCTTATTTCACTATTTCTCACTATTTCAGCAGTCTTTCCATATCTAGTTCCTGCGACGGATTTTTCGATGACTTTTTTCATGCTGATATTTTTTGAGCGGTAGACTTAACCGATTTAACCGACTTAACCACTTGAGGTTACTTACAGACCCGCTTTTAAAAACTCACTCGGGCGAAGTATAGGACTGGAGCAGCCACCTAGATTATTTTCCCACCAAGAAAGACATTCCCCTCATTATTTTTAGAAACCTGTGGCATAATGGAAGACGGGATCCATACTCAACATTTGCAGTTACATTGTAATCACCAAAAGTAGTATTCAGAACTCAGTATCTAAGATTATAACAGGACGACTCGTTAGTCATGGTGGATCCACACTTCCACAGGAATATTCAGTCTGTGCCAGCCCAAGTTGACACAGCTGGGCAGTTCCTAGATGGTTCTCGAAGCAATACTTTTGTAACAGAATTCAAAAAGTCACCATAGTCAATCAAAAGAACAGCTCATGCTATATATTCGTGATGCTTCATTAAAAAATGAATGGCATAACTCCATATGGATGAACGTCACACCTAACGAAATTAAAAAATGAAAATTGCACATTTGACCAGGGATACTGATGTAATCCTGGAGCAGACAACCGCATGCCACAACCTTTACTGAACTCATTGTTTCATGATACAGCGCTATATGCTCACAATGTTTTTGTAGTTATTTATAACTAATAGATCAAGAATTTTATGATCATTCAAATGTTGAGTGCATTTTCTTAGCATACATTGCATACATAGCCTTTGTTACACATTAGTTTTGCCCTGCACCCAGCCGTTGTCATTTTTGAGTCATTGTTTTGGTAGCATAACCATTTTCAAGAATATTAATACTAGAGTTGTCAAACAGTATTTCTCTCACAGTTATAGTTATTTATTTATTTATATGAAGGACAAATCTTTTTGACTGATACGCTGATTGTGTTCAATAGAAAACTAGTATGGAACAGTGCCCATTTCCGTTTCCGCCTTCCGCTCCAAAAACAGGCGGAACAAGAAACGGAACGGAAGAGCCAAAAATGGCCGGAAACCGGAATTCGGAACACGGAAACGGAAATTCCGCACATCCCTGTTTATGATGTTCAAAACATTTACTGGTAATATTGATATCATTGCAAGTGATTTCTTTTCCTTTGCTGGTACCAGTACTGGAAGTGGTGGTACATTGCTAGCTGGCTCGGTGACTAGATGCCAACCCAAATCAACCTTTTTCTCTCATAGGGCGTTTACATTCTTCAGGCCGTTGATGGAGGATCGCCTACATCATGATGTTGGATAACTTACAGTACCGCGCATGTCTTTTGGTTAATTCCCGAAAAAGCCGCTTTGGAGCGTTCCAAAGCGGCTTTTTAAATAACTTTTTTTAAAATCAAGCACTTGTGAAAAGAAACATATATTTGAGCTCAGCAGGCCGAGCTCTATCTTTTGACATATAAATCAATAGAGTTGAACAACGCATATGGGCCGGACATAATCAATCGAGTGGGCGCGAGAGCCTGTAGAGTGACAGTTTGGGGAATTTTATTGAAATTCCCAGCCGCCCTACTCAGAAATTGCCTTAAGACTGTCCAGCTTGCCTTTGGAGTGCGCTGTGAACAACGCATATAGAATCGAACCTATCAATCCAGTGGGCGCGACCACGCGCAGGGTGAGGTCGAGTGGTCGCGAGAGCCTGTAGAGTGACAGTTTGGGGAGCTTTATCGAAATTCCCAGTTGTTCCACATAGAAAATTTTCCTAGCGTGTCCAGCTTGCTTTTGGAGTGCGCCGTGAACAATGCATATAGAGTCGAACCTATCAATCGAGTGAGCGCGACCACTCGCGGAGTGAGGTCGAGTGGGCGCGAGAGCCTGTAGAGTGACCGTTTGGGGAGTATTATCGAAATTCCCAGTCGTTCCACTTAGGAAATGCTTCTAGCCTGTCCAGCTTCCCTTTGGAGTGCACCGTGAACAGTACATATAGAACCGAATGTATGAATCGATTGGGCGCGAGAGCCGGTAGAGTGACCGTTTCGGGAGTTTTATCGGAAATTCCCAGCCGTCCTACTCATAAATTGCTCTTAAACTGTCCAGCTTGCCTTTGAAGTGCGCCGTAAACAATGCATACAGAATCGCACCTATCAATCGAGTGGGCGCGACCACGCGCAAATTGCACGCGCGAGTGTGTTCGGAGCGCAATAACTCTGTGGAGATCGAATCGTTCCGGCTGCGGCTCGTGGATTTTGTAGGCAGTAGAAAGAAAAAAGTGCAGCATTATAGCTTCTAAACAAGCGAAATTGTAGCGGCGCGAAAATGCAGATTAGCCGTGTGTGACACGATTTTTTCCGAATTCGGTCGACCCCTGCAGGAAGACGCGGCGTGCTAACGGCATGCAAACGCGTGTGCTAGCAGAACACTGGAGGCACTTTACGATGACATGCTCGCAACTCCTCAACTGCCTGAACTGCCTTGGCCACATCTGCCATTTTAGGGCGGTGGACTTAGCGTTGAAGTTTCCTGCGCCCTTACTCGCCCATATTTGAGTTTCCGACACTCGCAATAACACCGTTAGCTTCAGCACAAAAAGCTCTATCGAATGGTGCCACTCACGACCAATTCTGGAAAAAGCGATTTTTTGACAATTTCCCATCGAGCACGGCCGAGCCTGCGCGGATGATGATATCATAGAAATCGATATTTTCGAAATTCGCCAAATTTTCTCGTTCAAAATCATCTAGTGGTTATTTTGTGCGCTGATTACGAATTCGACGTCCGTTCTCGAAAATTCGGTAAGTCTTGGATTTTCTTCTGGATAACTGAGGGTGATCACCGATTTTGCTCAAACTTCATCTAAGGTCAGGGTCACCGATTTTGCTCAAACTTCATCTAAGGGCAGGAGTTATTCGGGGTTTCTAACACGTTGAAGAAGTCCATTTGGCTGATTATGGCAGAAGACACCCATAATGATGACTGAGGGTGATCAGTGATCATGACCCGACCACCTTCAAACCGCAGGTAACCTACCGAAATCGGCGAAATTTTCAAAAACGGACGTCGGATTCGTAATAAGCGCACAAAACAACCACTAGATGATTTTGAACGAGAAAATTTGGCCAATTTCGAAAATATCGATTTCTATGACGTAATCATCCGCGCAGGCTCGGCCCACGTCCTCGATGGGAAATTGTCAAAAAATCGCTTTTTCCAGAATTTGTCATGAGTGACACCATTCGATAGAGCTTTTCGTGCTGAGGCTAACGGTGTTATTGCGAGTGTCGAAAACTCAAAGGCCTATGTCATATCACCGCTCACCCCGAGCGAAGCCTAATGATAAGCTCCCATATCGATCGCGCAAAGCGATGAGTCGATATGGGAGCATATCATCAGGCTTCGCTCGGGGTGAGCGATGGTATGACATAGGCCAAATATGGGCGAGTAAGGGCGCAAGAAACTTCAACGCTAAGTCCACCGCCCTAAAATGGCAGCTGGAGCTAGGGCGGTTTAGGCAGCTGAGGAGTTGTGAGCATGTAAATTGGCTTAAGCTATCTGCTCGCCCATGCATTTGTAGGCCGGTATCTCTCCGCATCTTCCCGCAGGGGTCGACTGAAATTGGAAGAAATTGTGTCACACACGGCTAACCTGCATTTTCGCAGCGCCGTAACATAGCTCAATCATAAGCTACATGGCTCTGTTTCGGCACACTATTAGAACATTTTACTGCCTACAAACCCACAAGCTGCAACCGGAAAGGTTTACACATTACAGAGTTATCACGCTCAGAACACGGCCGCGCGTGCAATGCAATACAACAACAGTCCATGTTCTCCTCGCTATTACTCGCCCAGATTACAGTTTTCCCTACTCCCAATAAAACCATTCAATTCAGCATAAAAAGCTGGATCGAATGGTATCTAGCATGGCCCCATTGTAAGATATCGATTTTTATTATGACGTCATCGTCCGCGCAGGCTCGGCCTGGGCGACTACGTCCTCGATGGGAGATCGTCGAAAAATCCATTTTTCTGGAATTGGTCGAAAGTGCTACTGTTCGATAAAGCTCTTCGAGCTGAAGAGAACGGTACCATTGCGAGGGTCGAAAGCTCAAATCTGGGTGAGTAAGAGAGCAAGAAACTTTAACCGCTATCTTGCGCCGCTCTAAACTGGCAGATGAGGCCAAGGCAGTTCAAGCAGTTGAGGAGTTGCGAGCATGTCATCGTAAATTGCCTTCAGTGTTCTGCTAGCTCACGCGTTTGCATGCCGTTAGCACGCCGCGTCTTCCTGCAGGGGTCGACCGAAGTCGGAAAAAATCGTGTCACACACGGCTAATCTGCATTTTCGCGCCGCTATAATTTCGCTTGTTTAGAAGCTATAGTGCTGCACTTTTTTTAAAGCTTTTTACTGCCTACAAAATCCACGAGCCGCAGCCGGAACGATTCGATCTCCACAGAGTTATTGCGCTCCGAACACACTCGCGCGTGCAATTTGCGCCTGGTCGCGCCCACTCGATTGATAGGTTTGATTCCATATGCATTGTTCGCGGCGCACTCCAAAAACAAGCTGGACAGTCTCAAGGCAATTTCTGAGTAGGGCGGCTAGAAATTTCAATAAAATTCCCTAAACTGTCACTCTACAGGCTCTCGCGCCCATTCGATTGATTATGTCCGGCCTATATGCATTGTTCAACTCTATTGATTTATACGTCAAAAGATAGAGCTCGGCCTGCTGAGCTCAAATATATGTTTATTTTCACAAGTGCTTAATTTTAAAGAAAGATATTTAAAAAAAAGCCGCTTTGGAACGCTCCAAAGCGGCTTTTTCAGGAATTGACCAAAAGACATGCGCGGTACTGTAGGTCCCATCTTTTCCGAAGGTCGATTACAAGGAAGGGTTTCAAGCACTTGTTGTTCTTGTTTGGCTTTTTTTTACTTAAACGGTTGTTTTGTCCATTCCTTTATTAGGCACTTCTTTTGCTTTTCGTAATATTAGTGGTTTCTTAAAGTGAAGTAGTTATCGCCACGTTTTGAGTAAAGAATAAAGAATAAAAAATAATTCCTAGGAATTTAGACGCAGTGAAAGTAAATATTAGACTCACTTTTACGTATACATACACAAGTACACCTAAATTAATCAAAAGTCCATTAGAAGATTTTTCATTTTTTTTATGATGTTCAACAAGGAGCAACTAATCAATGACAATAGCTGCTTGAAACGGAAACTGTTTTTCTGAAGGCATGTTTTCATATGTTCATGATTTATCACTTCGTTAATATGATTGCTTTTTCGCTCGAAGAATTTTCAAACGAGATGAGAATGAAAAGCGTCTAGGCCAGAGGACATGATCCTTCACAACAATTCGGTTTTCCGAGCATCACTTTTGTATCTACTAGACAGCATAAAAGTGTGGATCCTTATGTGTCCCTAAATGTCGAACACCCTAAGATTTTCTTAGCCTCCTGATATTTCAAAACAGAGGAAGCATCTTCTTTGCAGGACCACAACCAGCAGGCCTAAACGATCTTCTGCATTAATCGTAGCAGAGTTTTGCTGTCATGGAAGAACCTCACGGAGTTTATTTGGAGCTGCACGCCGCTACTAAAAACGCGGATGGTCGTTGAACCGTCAATTAGATAGCCTAGAAAATCATGGAGTCTTCCATTCTCCACTGAAGCTGAAGCTATTAGACTGTTGCAAACTTAATCTCCGTTTCGAAGCAAGTATAAATAAGTACGTTTTTTTTACCCTAAATCATTCAGTTTCAGGTAAAGCAATTACATACCTTTCGGTAGGTTTTCTCCTGCTCTTTCAAAAAACATATGTGGATGTCGCTCGAATCTTTCTAGCCGTTCTTTTCCAGGGCTCCGTGAAATCATGAAACGACCCGACTATCGAGTCATCATGCTCTACGAATTCAGATTGGGACATTCTGCGGCAGAGTCATCCCGTAACATTAGAAGCGATTTTGGGACGGACTGTCCTTGCGAACGAACGGTGAGGATCTGAAATTTTTTCGTATATCCGGTCAATTAGTCTGAGCCGAAGCCTCCTTTGTGTGAAATTCAATTCGAATTTTTCAATTCGGCGTTCCATTGTTGTTTACTATATAAGTGCTGCATCAATAACAACTCCGACAAAATGGTCTTCACGGCATTTCTCTATACCGGTATGATTTTTTTCACAGCCGGAATGAAGGCGTTAAGCTGAAGAGAAGTCGTCAGTGACTTCAGTTATTTTCGATAGATCTTGTGCCCTTGGGTTTTCTATCTGACAAAGTTGTTATTTAAGCGTTATCTTGATATTCTCGTCCGCAGAGATGTCTTCTGGTTTTAAGGTATCCTATATAGCTTATAAAAAGGCCGTGCAAAGAGGACACAAGAGTGATGTAACGATTCATTTTTGCACCTCTCATAGTACATAGATCGTTAAGGCGTTGGAGAATGATAAGCAAATTATTCAAAACTAAAGCCTATCACTTATTTTTCTACATAATATCGTCATTTATAGTGCTGGTAGCAGGCGTCTTTTCGCAAATTGCTCAACCGATCTGCAATCGTAAGTTCTATTTATAATCGACCTTTTTTAGAGAACTACAAGTAGGACCGTACCCACTTGTTCCCATTGATGTAGCATTCTATAATATATGGTACGGCGTTTAAATCCGGACAAAATAAACTTTTCTTTTCAAACACATTTATTTACGTAAAATACAGGTGAAATAGAAAATTCCTTTACACACAAACAGAGGGATACCTTAAGAGCAAAATTACTCATTATATCCTCCGTCAGCCGCAATGATTGCCTCCATCCTTGGCCAGGATCGCTCGCAAGCTCTCTTTAGAAGGGCGTTGTCCATTTCTGTGAATGTCACTTCAATAGAGGTGTGAAGAAATGTGACACTAGGGTGCCTCGTCTTGTTAGTAACCCTCGCGACTACGCTCAACACAGTAGCCCAATGAATTCAAAACCGAGCTATTCGGAGCCAGAAGTTCTTGGACCAAAACATGTCCAAGTTGCCGGACAACCCGTTTTCTTGTTCGTGTCTACTCAATTCTACCCTAATTTTTGCTATATCTCGTCGAGTTGTTGACAGAAGCGAGGGCCGATGATGGCTTGACTACAGGGTGCGTAAAAAGTATTGACGCAGTAAATGGCGGTTGTGGAAAAAGTATTGCGCAGTAAGTTTTGAAATATTCATTCGAGAAATATGGAAAATGATCTTTCAAACACGACAGAATAAGTAGTAATTGACATCGGCTCCTTTACTGTGAATACAGGAGCGAAAACGGCGGAAAAATTCATGAGCACGCGCCGCAAGTATTCGCTTGCATTTTGTTCCGTGCTTCGAACAGGGTAGCCTTCTGCGACTGGTCAATTCTGTTGAAAGTAGCACAGACCTCATTCTTCAAAATCACCTAGAAAGAGTAATCCAGCGGATTCACGTTTAAGCTGTGCTCGCCTGAGAAGCTGTTCACACCTGCGCGCGTTATCTGTTTGCCGTTATGGGACAGAGGTTGACAATTTTTGATTTGAACGTTATCGTGCTTGAACATCTTGTAATCATCATCTGTTATGACAGAGCCGTGGCTGACGTTTGGGTTGCTGACCTCTTTCCTCACCAACCGTTTCGAACAGCGCCAAATTCTCTTGTTAAGGAAGTATTCAGCTGTCTGGGTAACAGACAAAAAAGGGCCACCGACGATCATGTTTCTTCAATTTTTTCGTGAGTGTTTTTTTGAGCACAATACAGACAACAAAAATAACACATAAAAACCTAGAGGGGTAGAAACAGAAAGCTGGAGCTGAAACAAAAAGTAGGTGCGTCAATACTTTTTACGCACCCTGTACTTTGAGGCAGCACCCGGTGCACTGACCATTCCCCTCCACATCAAACCCACAGCAGGACCTTCTTCTGGTGGAGCTTCGGTTTTTACGTCAGAACCCATGGCTCGCTAAGTTCCAGCCATTACTTTCCGGCCTTAGGGTTGTCTCGAAGCACCCGCTTTTCATTGTTGGTAAGAAATCGAGCCAGGCGCCTTCGCTTGAACGAGAGCAGGAGCTCTAGGAAGCCGGATGCAGAGCGATTTCTTGGAGTTCCCGTCAACTTATGAAGCGAGGCGTCGGTGACTTTGGCGACCTTCCATTCTTATGCAGCTGACAAGCGAAGGCAGCGAAGCAGGTGTTGGAGTCGGCGACTTGGGAAGGATTCAACTTGATGGGTTGACGCAGGCGTCTTTTGTTTACGGCAGTTAGTTGACATTAGAGTAGTTTGTCACTTTTGCCCTTCTGGGGCCGGAATCATCAACGCTTATACCCGCGGGTATGAGGAGTATAGGTGTAGATGTACCCACGATGAGGCACTCCTGATAAACCTTACCCGCCACATCGTGGGTATATCAGTGATGTGGCGGGTAAGGTTTATCAAGAATGCCTCATCGTGGGTACATCACTGGGTAGAGAATACTCCACGGTCGTCGTAGGAAAATCCGGATACCCGCGAGGATTTTGCGCCTCATTGACAAAATGGTGCTCCAGTGAGATCAGCTATTCTCGCGAGAAGCTTGGTTCTATTAGGTTGGAAAAAAAGTCTCTTCACACTTCGAATTTTTTTTTACCCTTCCCCTTGTAAACGCACTAGCCAATGTTGATTGCTGATTTCGTAATCCTATCACACTTGTCTACTGTTCGCACGCGGACACAGGTTAAGACTCTTCTTGTAATTCGTTATCCATCCAATCTTCCGAACTCATTGCCAGATCTACCTCATGGCCATTTTCAGCACGGCATTCTTCATGAATTCATTAAGGAATCCACAGCACGTCAGGCAGCAGACCAAATTGACCATATATATGGCTTGGGATCTACTACTCATCGCGCCTGTTATGAATGGTTCGGAAAGTATTTAAAGGGAGATTATTCACTGAGGGCAAAGCATGGTCAGGAAGGCCAATTGAATAGGACGACACTGAATTACTCCACCTTCTTCGTACCGATAGTTGGCAGACGACACGTCAGCTGGCAGAGAAGCTCGAAGTGTCTCATAGGATAGTAGGAATCCATCTGAAGAATCTTGGCTTTCATGGAAATTTGGAGCTTGGATTCCACATGCCCTGTCAGACACTCAGAAAGGTCGACGGCTCTCCATCGCTGCTTCTCTTCTGTCCAGATAAGGAAGAAAATCGTTTCTTCCACAGATTGTGACAGGCGAAGAGTCCTGGGTTCTGTGTGCCAACTTCCGAGGAAAAGGCAATGGGTACAAAAGGGAGAGAGCCCTACGTCTGATCTCAAGCCCAATGTTCACGAAAGGAAGATTCTCTTCAGTGTTTGGTGGGATATCAGAGAAGTGATTTATCGGCACCACTCAGAAGTGGAGAGACACTTACTGCTGTCACATACTGCGGCCAACTCCACAAAGTCGAAGAAAGAAAACAGGCCGGAGAAGTCGAAGGTGATGATCCTGCATGACCATGCAAAACCACATGTTGCAAGACTCACAAGAGAAACAATAAAGGAGATGGGCTGGGAGGTAATGCCACATCCACCGTATAGCCCTAACCTCGTTCGTGCCGACTACCATCTCTTCCGTGCTCTCAAGCAAGAAATTGGAGAGAAATATTTTGGAACGGATGAAGACCTCAAAAATTGGATTCATCAATGGTTCGACTCCAGAACTGCAGTCTTTTAAGCGAGAGGAATTGGAAAATTACCCAGTCTTTGGAGAAGTGTAGTGGGACGAAATAGAGTTTATCTCAATTGATTTGACTTTGTAGTTGTGAAGTAAAAAATCTTTGAAAAAAATGAAAAGACTTTTTTTCCAACCTAATATCTTACCTTTCATTCCTTCCATGAATACGTATCGTACCCGCTACTCACAGCGGCTAGTGGGTACGATTCCGTTACGGTATCCTTACCTCTAGGCAGTGCTTGACGCATTAAATCCCTAGGCAGAGACGAAGTTCTGGTGCCATCTCCAAGAATTTATTCGATCCTAAATAAACTTGCTGAATGCGTTTCACTCCCGCCGTTGGGTTGCTCCGGCGTTTTGGGTAATTTAAAATGAAATCTTGCACATGTTCATTTTGACAAGTGATCGGTTTAGAAAATAAAACTTTCCAACTACTTCACTAACGCAAGGCAAATTATCGAGTCACAACTTGAAATAATCGTTAAAAAGCAAGCTTTCAAACTAAATAAGGCACTTTATCGTGTTTGTTTTGAGTACGAGAAAAACAGAAATGTTGAAAAATCTGTGACTGAACCCATTATATGCTGTTTTAAGGTGATTACCTACGATTTAGACTCTTGCGCCAGAAGGGACTCCAACTGGCACCCTCTGCTTTCAGGGCATGATGTTAGTTAGCCCACTACACCTCCAGCGCCGTGTGATCGGACTCAATGTCCACGTAACAATGACTTGTCAGCACTCATCGGTCGTATCGGAATCAAACAGCGCAGGTGGTGTAATGGGCTAGCATTCAGCTTGTAAGGCAGATGATAAAGGTTCGAATTCTGCCTGGCGCAAAGGCTTAGATCGCAGCTTAACATTCAGTCGCTCTTCGCATGAAACAAATGTGTAATGCCTTTCTGAAGTGCTTAGGTGGCGTCTTACTGGCCTACGTCCGCTACGTTTTTGATCAATGCCTTCACAGGAAGAAATACCAGAGTAATTCCAACTTAAGGAACTAGGCAGTGCATTTCCCCTTAACGCCGTCTGTCCTCACTTCCGGTCTTTAGCAGAAACAGGAGTACATTTTTTAGCTGGATGTAAGCAAAACGAACACTGCGCAATCTTCATGGACAATTGCGGACCAACCACCTGCGCCGAATTAAAGCAGGTACAACTCTTACTAGCCATCATTGGCACAATGACGCAATTGGCAGCCAGTCGTTTGGTGGTCTTGTTGGCATCACGAAAGGGTTTACGGTTCGTCTGTGTATCCCTTTTTTAATTCCGGCCAAGGGTGCACACAAAGTTCTGGGCGTTAAATTTCTTTAACGGTTTTTTAACGGAAAATTTTTGTTGAATTTCCGGTAAAGCGTGAAATTTCGTCAAAACATACAATTATATATTATATTAACCAAAGGTGCACATTTACCGGTTAACGATTTAACGAATTTAACGAATTAACGTCTGGCTTAACGACTTAACGGAAATTTTTAGAAATTTAACGGAATTTTTAACGGACTTTTAGTTTATCACGTTTACCCTTAGTATTCTCTAGTGTTACAGGCCTCATCCTCTCGATTAGGACTGATCCTGAAAAAAACTATTAAAACCAGCAAGAATATTTTAATGTTTTTATGAATTTGTTTTGAATTTTTGGAAATAATGCATTTTGAGGCGAGCGTAGCGTAGTCGTAGAAGGTGCCGGCTGTCGCACGCACCCTATACCAGGTTTCTGGGTTTTTTCTCGGGATTTTCCACCCAGGCCAACCAAGATTTCGATCCCTCTGGGAATCGGTACCAGACTTGTCTGGGAAGGATAATGCACTAACTTCTCTACCGGATGGCCACCTCATGTCATTGTTCAACCAAATACGCATTCAAATCGCCTCCATGATGGCAAGAGGAGCTAGAAATTTCTTCGCCGAGCCTTCAAGCACGTCAGCGAATCCTCGTAAGATATGGCTATCCTCACCTGGCGCTGCTTATCCCAAAATACTTTTGCCCGCCACCTGCAGCAGTCGAGACAGGGAATGTTTGCGGCCGCTGGACGTATTTTAAACGATTTTAGAAAAAACTCTAATAACAAAAATTAGGAAAGGTATTTTTCCCAAACGCCAACACGTTCACGACGTGTCACACCTTTTCGGCGGAACCGCATGACACAATGCCATGGGCACGATGATGGATTGGTCCCACCCACCAGGCACTCGAAAATTGTGCGTTCGACAACGTTTTAACATTCCACTGATAGGCTTTTAATTGTATTTTTAATAATTCTTTCTGTATTCAATGGGCTGCGCCTTGAGATTGCACATGCTCGTAGAACAGTCAGACAAAAGAACTAGGAAAGGAAGCAACCCCGGGTACCTGCCTGATCGCACATTTTAAGATGCCTTGTCGGCGATCATCTTTAATAATAATTCCATGCCTGTTCTTTTTTCCACAACCTATAGATAACTGTTGCTGAAGGCCTGTTTATTTTTCGCTGTTTGTTGATGCTGAATGGTTTATTCTACATTTTGCTCAATTCCTTGAATTTTAGCTGCTGAACTCTTGAAAATGAAACGTTTAAGGCTTTACTTTGTTTTTTTTTCACTTGAAATAATGGTTTGCAGCTAATTGTATTTTTAACAAAATTTAACGATTTACCGGAAACTTAACAAAAACTTTCCGTTAAGAATTTCGTTAGAATATTTTAGCGCACAAAATTTCGTGTGCACCCCTCATATAAACTATTATTTCGAATGAAAAAAGCAGGGCAAACTTTCCATGTTCTTACTTCAGCTGGTGAGCAACTAAAGTTAAACGAACGCAGTGTAACATATTACGATGTGACATAAGCAGTTCACTACCAGCAAAGGGTGGACAGCAAAATAAACCACCTTTCAGCAACAAATTCGAGTTCAAACTAGATCAAGCAGATCTCGAGGTTCCCCCACTTTCCTAGCTCTTAGCAAAGCCGTGATTGCTCTACGAGCATGTGCAATCTCGATGCGGGCAGCAACCCGCCAAGCACTGAAGGAACTGATAAAAATTCAATTAAAAGCCTATCAGTGGAATGTTTAATTATTTATTTATTTATTTATTGCACAGGTTGTGCGCTATACAAAAAAAACACAATCAAAGAAGAACGTGACATTTAACAGGCTCAAGTGTTTCCCGATTTGATCTTTCCCTCTGATGCGAAATTTACAGAATAACACTGCAGCAGAAACAAACTCGCTTTGGCAAATACATATAAAATGAAGTGATTTTGGTGTAGTTACCATTTCGCGCACCATTTACAATGCGCTCCACCGAGATCATCTGATCTCAAGAGGTCCAGTGAGTTGCTTCTTTTCCTGAAAGTAAACTTATGAAGCCTCCTGGACAACGTCATCGAAAGGGTATACGTATTCACGAGAAATAATTCAAAACTCCGAGCGAAAAATTCCGTTTAAATTAGCGAATTTTTCAATATTTCTCTCAGTCGAAGAGAATTCTGCGAATGTGGCCTTTCCCCTCCTTCCCTAACTTGAACAACTTTTTCCCTCCATATTTGCTTGGAATCAGAGAAATGATAGAAGAGCAACTTTTCTGGATGTCTGTCAAGGTTCTTCTACTTTACCCTCATTCGCTTCATGAAAACCCTATACCATCGTGCCCTATACCCACTATCGGAGTGCTGGTCTTACCTCCTAGTACCTCCACCAAGCGCCTTTTCCGAGTGCACTAATATTAATAAAATCAAACATTTTTCACGTCGAATTGGACACTTTTCAAATCAAATAGGATTCTTTTCATGTCAAATTGAACACTTTTCTAATACAAAACAAATAAAAATGGAGGTTCGAAGAAGTAAAGAAATGTGTAAAGTGCCATCCTTAATTACAAAATAAATATTACTTAGCATAAAAAATATTAAAAAGGTTCGTTTCGCCACTATCTTCAGACGAACCTTTGTGTAATGCTCCTCCCGTGGCTCTTCAGTGAAGAAGAGGAGTATATTTTGAGATATCTTTAAAATCTGTTTGTGTGTGAAGAGAGATGGGAGAATGAAAAGGAAGAGAGATTAGATGTAAAAAAGAAAAGAAAGAATGAGAATAAGTATAATAATAATGAGAATTAAGTTAGCCTAAGACCTTCGAAATCAAGGCAAAGCCTTCCAAATCGGAATGAGCTTTCTCTACATCAAATTAGAGGCTCTTCAAAAATGTTAGAATAATTTTTTGTTCAAGGAAAATTTTAGTATAACTTTCTTTGAAGTTTTAATTTATTCTCCAATAAGAGAACACACAGTTTGGAAATTTATAAAAATTTCAGTTTTCGAGGAAAAACAATGATTTATAGCTTGTTTTAAAGGGCAGAAAGGCGACCATTTTACATTGCCAACACGCCCCGTCTGATAGTTCACGATTTTTATTCGATTAATAGCAAATTTCTGTTTGCACGCAGTTTTACGCCGGCAAGCGGTGCAGCTTAAACAATTCTAAAAACACATATATCTTGACTTTCCTGCTGCATGTAAGCAGTATTTACACTATCAATCAGATACATGCTTTCGGTGGGCATGGCGCGTTCCAGTCTTTTAATGCAGTACATGTTGCCGTGCTACACTTTAAAACAAAATTTAATTTATTATTTGTTCTTGAAAAAAATTGTATAAAATTATTACACCCATTCGGGCAGCTAAAGTAGCAGAAAAGGTCAAAAAAGGTATTTTAAATTTTAATTGAACAAAAAATTATTTTTACTCTTGGGGATTTTGCAGTTTAACCTACGAAACGCTCGTTTCAATTTGGAAGACGTTCAGTTTGATGTCGAAGTTTATACCAGCTTAGAAGTGTGTCCGATTTGGTTAGAAAAGTGTCCAATTCGACGTAAAAAGGGCATTTAAAGAACAAAGACCTGAAAGCAGCGCTTGTCAATCCTGTCCTTCATACGTTGATTCAAGAGTTAATTTCAGCCAGTTGGCTGTGTGCTGATGACGCCGTTGGATCCTCCGCAATGTCTCTGCAATATCGGATACGTTTGGCATTCTAGTACCGAGAAAGACAAGGGATGTATCTCTACAGCAGAATGCTCTTAGTTATCACACTTTCCCGTCTAGATGGTGTTAGCTGTTTAGATTGTGTCTGTACTCACTGTTATGTGAACTTTGTATAAGCGTATTTGTCCTACATATGGTATGCCAACCCATGTATGTGTATACATATAAATTTCACTTTCAAGTGTTCACCTGGCCGACACTGATGATGGTTTGTTCTACGCGCTAATGACCATATTGTCGAATCAGCTCCTGGAAGGAGTCAAAGCAGAGAATAAAGGTTAAAGGACGGCTTACTCAATTCTTTTCTGGATGTGCCACGCATTCTATTACATCGTGGAGACGGTTTGAATGCGTATTTAGCCACACATTAACTTGTGCTGACCAGCCGATGAACAACTCAGCGCATTATTCTTCCCAGACAACTCTGCTACAATTCATTGACCGTGTAAGGGCGGAAGACTTAGTTGACCTGTACGAGAAATCCGAACCAAATACGTGGCACCGGGTGCACGCGACAGTAGGGTGCTCCTCCGACTGCGCTACACACGCACCACCCAGGGTAAGCGACACAAAAAGCTTTGAAAAGTTAAGGCAGATACGAAATGGTACAGTGGTGGAGGCAGGAGGAAAAAAGTCGTATTAAATCTGTCGCTGAAGGAGAAGGTTCGTAAAATTTCGACAAAAATTGAACGACATGATTGACTCTGCGACGTTGACGTTCGTGCTTCGGACCGGGGCGCACACAAAGTTCTGCACATTTAATTTTTTAGTGAATTCTTTTAACGAAAATATTCGTTAAATGTCCGGTAAATTGTTAAATTTCGGTAAATCAACATCTAAGTTTCAACGAACGCAGCGTAACATAATCAAATTGCAGATCTGTGCGAAGCCGTTTTATTGACTGTTCTACGTGCACAATCTCGATGCAGGTACAGCTCATTAAGTGCTGAAAGAACTAATAAAAATACCATTAAAAGCTCATCCGTGGAATGTTTTTTTTTAACGTTCAGGAAAAGTAACCTTCCAAAATGTTCTACTCTTACAATTAGAGCTTTCAAATGGGTGGTGAGCTTTTGCGATGCAACTTATACAGGATGTAGGTCTCGTGTGGGGAATCCAAAACTAATTTAATAAATTTGATGTTTATTTAATTTAGTTAATTTTTTCGGAATGCTCATCTGTGGTCGAAAAAAGGTGTGTGAAAACGTGAGGGCGAGGTTCATTGCGCCCTGCTGCCATCCAACTGAGTGTGGTCGATTGGCGCAGTGGATAGCGATGTCACCTCTCGGCCGCACGGAGTGGGTTTTGTGATTCGGTCACCGGTGTCGCCAAAGTTTTTGCACATATTGGGTCGTTATTATTACGTGCTTTTAAGACCTCAGGAGTCAAATTGTGCAGGACTAATACTTTTAGTAAGTAAATATGACCCTTTTGTGCTTTTATTTGAGTTACTTCTCAATTGATCGAATTTGCACTGTATCATCAGCACCCACACCGTAAATACACAGAAAAACATACCTTTCACGGGGTAGATCATAAACTCGGTTTGATACCCATAAGTACCTAACACATACTAAAAGCAATAATCGTGAACAAATTGACTACTGTGGTCACGCAAGCACATAATAATAACGACCCAATGTATGCAAAAACTTTGGAGACACCAGTGACCGGACCATAAAACCCACACCGTACAACCGAGAGGCGACATCACTATCCACTGTGCCAACCGAGCACACCACCACACGCTTCCACACGCTTTTTTCGAACACAGAAGGGATTCCGAAAAAAAATAATTACCGTATTGGACTCCCCACACGAGACCCTTTATCATGTAAAAGCTGTTAATACGTCGCAACAGCTCACCGCCACTTCGGAGGCTCTACTCGTCAGAGCGGGCCGGTCACCTTTGAAACTAAACCTGACATCCTCCAAAGCAAAACGAGCGTTTTTCAGACTGAACTAAACGCTTCCTGAAAACGTTTGCTTACGGTGTTCCCTTAGGGACATTCAGCATCATCAAATTTTGAAATCATCTCCCTAAAAGGGTGATCACAGTGTTCGAAGCTTTGCAAATTTTTTGGCACAATGCGTGTTAGGGATGTACGGATGTTGACGACGCATTTTCTTACTCCATTTTCTACTGAAGTTTCAGAATTCAGCAGAATCCATGAGCTAGGGCACACCAGTCCAAAGAAAACAAAACAGGTTTTCCTACCTTGAGTTGTACAGGGTGCGCCAAAATTATGGCGACAGCACACGCGCGAACAATTTGACCTCCTATTCGGAGCGTCTGCTTTTTTCTGTGCTTTTATTGTTTCTACTGCATCAACTTGTTTATGGTTATCTCAATCAAGCATAAAAATAAGTTGTTTTTCAAGAATGTGAAATGTTCTTGCCACCGTGCTTCAATCGTTGAACTTTACCGTCAAGGCATCTCGGCACGCGACATTCACCAGCGCCTTGGACTTCATCGTAGTGTTCCATATAGATCCATCAGACACTACGAAGACCTGAGAACCAAGGAAGATAGATAGAGACGAAGAAGACACGTTTATGTGGCAACTACGGAAGACATGGTGAAGGTCTGTGAACTAATTCAAAGGTGCCCGGCGCGCTCGGTCCGCCGGATGTCGCGAGAAATGGAGATCAGGGAGAACTATTTGAACCTCCTGAAGGACGAACTGTTACCCTGGGCTAGTGTCTCACTTTGGAAACCGCTTCCTGAACTTCCAACAGGATGGAGCTCCAGCTCACAGGACGTGAATGATGCAGGACTGATGCAAAGGCAACTTCGCGGCTTCCATAAGCCTCCACGAGTGGCCACCCAACTCCCCGGATTTGAATCCGATGTATTACAGTGTCTAGGCAGTTCTGGAAGCAAAAACCTGCGGGAAACCTCACCGCTCCGGGGATTCTTTGAAGGAAGCTCTCCAGAAGACGTGGGATGAGCTCAATGCGCCATACCTGCGTGCCGCCGTCGATGCCTTCCTGAAGCGTCTCAAAGCCTGCATCGACGCCGATGGAGAGATATTCGAATCTCAATGTTGTGTATAGCTCACAATAGACTAATGAACATTGTTTCATCGTTGGTTTTTCGAAAGTGCTGCATTTTCGCTTTCGGCGTTTTGAATAACTTATCGCCATAATTTTGGCGCACCCTGTACATTGAAGAACTCCATGACTACGAGGGAGCCTCCCTCTATCCTGCATACTGCCATTTTTTATTTTTCTTGAGAAAATACAACTTAAAATTAGCTTTTTAATGAGCAGAAAAGCAGTGGTATTTGATTATATCAAAAAGATATAACGTTATCCAATAGCCTTGTACGTCACGACTTTGATTGACAGGGTAAGCAGTGCTCAATTGAAGCTATGTCTGCTTTCCACAATTGTTTTTTTGTACCGTACACTTTTGCGTTGTTTCATGCAAGAAGATTTTTTACTATCGATCAAAGAAGAACTACGACCAGCTGACCTCGTGCATGAAGCGATGTATTTTTTATACTCCTAGCATGTTTCCGATTTTCTTCTCTCATAAAATCTCGCTTTTTCTCATAAAGCGCATTCTCGCTCATAAAACTTCAAACACAATATTCACTTTCTTTAGAGCAGGTGAACTATAAAATTTCTAGGATGGTAATAGTAAATTTTCCGAAAACAGACATTTATCCCAGCGTTCATGAGGAATGTTTGCTTCAGAATCTGGAACTCACTCGTTTTGATTTCGATGAAGTTCCGGTTGGCCTCAGAAGTGTTCAGCTTGCTTTGAAAAATGTAAATAGCATCAATTGAAAAAAAAACATACCAGCAATTTCTTCGCTTTCCAGCACCTAAATTTAAATCTAACATTACTGCCTGAAGTTAAACTATGAGAATTTTGTGCCTATTCATGCTGTGTGGTTATTTGTTTCTAAGACACACCGCGAAGAAAACTTAAAATATAACATTTCGTTTGAAAAATTAGTGCATTCTTCACCAAAACATGTTCATCTAAACCTTGGATAAGTATATTTAGTTTTCGAAATTTCTATTTTATTTTTAAACGTGTCCAGTTTAAAAGGGAAAATAGTGGAAGAAATCAGTTCTTCAACGCCTTGTTTCAGTGATTCTGAGCAGCAACAGAGTACACCTTGAACGTAAGGTTTCTGAAACTACTTAGTTGGTGAATTTACACAGTTTAACCAAGTTGCTACGTTAATCCTGCTATTTTATTTATGTTTGCAGTTTATTTATTTATTTATTTTAACAGTAAACAAAGCGTCCACCCGGTGAAGAGTGCCTGTTCACGCGACGCGATTGTTTCTTTGCGAGGAGAATACCTGTCAGGTATCGTTATCGATGCTCAAATTCGTTTATACTAGACAGCCCCGGATCGGATTTCACTCATTACGTGGCGCTGACAGTCGTTCGATTCTGCACACGACCTCACTGTCTGACCCCATAATCAGTCCCTGCTCCGCTACCTGTCGATCTACGCCTGTCTTGTGAATAATGTATTAGCCGCTCATTGAATTCTGCTCAGAGTTTCACCTCATCTGCGAATCAAATGAGGAAGTTCAGCCTTATTGGATGATTTTTGTTGCTGAAAAAAATCAGTCAAAAGGGTTTCAAAAAAAAACCCAATCATGTCCTATATTTTTTATATTGTACTACATGTCAAAAATCTTCTTTAAACAAGAAGGACATTCAAGAAATTAACTACAAATCAATTCTAAAAACTAAGAAAAAAGAATAATAAGAAATAAAGAAACTAAAATAGCTTTAAATAATAGACGTTTTTAAAAGTGAACAGACAACGTTTTGATGCTTGGATAAAATATATAAGGCTTCTTCAGTGAATGAACCAATGAATCGCTCTGAGAAAAGTTAGGACTTTTCACTTTATGCAAATCAAGGAAGAATTCGCTTTTAAACAATATTTAAGAAGCCAGTTTTTTATGTAGTCTTTTGTGATCAACTGATTGTGCACTACTTTTGCTACAATAAACGTTCTTCTTCGTTTTTGCTACTCTTAAAAAGCCAACATTTGCCGTATTCTCTTGTGCTCAGTGATACAATTGATTTTGTATCACTTTCACCTGTATCACCTGTCGTCCCGTTGATCATCGACTTGCTCGAGCGGGCGCCAGCAGCGTCTCCATTCGTCCCTGTCGCGTGCCAGAGTGGTCCAATGGATCCTCCTCGCTCGAGGGACACGAAGAGCGTCATATCGGTCGTTCAGGGCTTTCACGAAGAAGTACGACCAACGCGTTGGTGGGCGTCCTGGTGTTCTTTTGACATCCCGCGGAATCCAGTCTGTGACGGCTCTCGTCCAGCGGGTGTCTGCGAAGCGCATTACGTGGCCGGCCCACCTAATTTTCGACAACTTGGCCCACGCGACAGCGTCTCTGATCTTCGAGCGTCGGCGAAGCTCGGAACTCCGGAGGCCTTCTCTCACTTGCGTGAGTCGTGTCACTCCGAGCATCGTCCTCTCGATTCCACGCTGCGCGACGCTGATCGCGTGTTCATCCTGCTTTCGTATAGCCCAGGTCTCTGAGGCGTATGTTAGGGCAGGAAGAACGGTAGAGTCGAATAGGTGGGCACGGAGTCGGACGTTCTTCGTCTTCTTCGCGACTTCTTCGACGCTCTTAAAAGCTCCCCAAGCCGCTCGTTTCCTCCTGCTCAGCTCCGGCGCTAGGTCGTTGGCCATATTGACTTCGCGACCCAGATACACGTAGCTGGAGCATTCGGAGATGTTCGTTCCGTTGAGCGAGAATGGGACATCAGAAACTTGTCCGTTCCTCATGAACATCGTCTTCGTAAGATTCAGCTGCAGTCCAACATTCCCACATACACGATCGAAGTCGGCCAGCATTCGCTCCGCCTGGCTGATGCTCGGTGTTATGAGCACGATGTCGTCAGCGAAACGAAGATGGTGCAGCTGCTGGCCGTCGGCCTTCACTCCCATGTCTTCCCATTCTAGTTCGCGCATGACGTTTTCGAGGGTGGCGCTGAAGAGCTTCGGGGATATGGTATCCCCTTGCCGAACCCCTCTCCTTACGTCGATGACGACGTCGTTGTAGAATGGAGAGATCTTGGTCGTGAATCCACTGTACAGCTCTCGAAGGACTCTGATGTACTGAGTAGGAACGCCCTGAGTGAGCAGGGCTTCGTGGACCGCTTCAGTCTCGACGGAGTCGAATGCCTTCTTCAGGTCGATGAACGTAATGTACAGCGGCAGCTTATACTCTCGCGACACTTCGATGAGCTTCGTAATGGTGTGTATGTGGTCGATCGTGCTGAATCCTCTCCGAAATCCTGCTTGTTCGCGTGGCTGTCCTTCATCCAGCGTTCTGCTGATCCTATTCAGGATGACTCGAGTGAACAGCTTGTAGACTACGGACAACAGGCAGATCGGGCGATAGTTGCCAATGTCGTGCACGTCTCCCTTCTTGTACAGCAAGACGGTCTTGCTGGTCTTCCACTGAGATGGAACCTTGCACTCCGACAGGTATCGTGTGAAGAGCCGCGCCAGGGTGTTGATGAGCGCTAGCGGGAGTTCTTCAGGTGTTCGGGTCTGATCCTGTCAGGGCCGGGTGCTGTACGTTTCTTCACCGACGAGATGGCGTGTCGGATCTCGGATGGGAGAACAGAGGGAACGACGTATCCATCCTGCGGTAGATGGCATGGGGGCAGGTGGACGTGGCTATCGAAGAGATCGGAGTAGAAGTCGTGGATGATCTTTTCCATGGTCCTTCTGGAAGAGGTGACGGTTCCGTCAGGACGTCGGAGAGCGGTCATCTTGGTCTTGAAGTTGGCGAAGTTTCGGCGGGCATTGCGGATGCTCAGCCCTGCCTCTGCTGCTTCAGCAAACACTTCCGCCCTTCTCTCCTTGAGATCTTCCTTTATCGCCGCTCTGCATAGCTTCGCAAGCTCGGACGTCAGCTGGTCGTTGCCTGACTCTCGTGCTGCTCCACCCTGGCGTATCAGCTCGAGAGTTTCCGGAGACAGGCGTCTCTTGGTGGTCTTCAAGCTCTCGGCTCCCTTAGCACTATCGTGGAGATGGTGCATGAAGCGGTCGTATTCCTCGTCGATGTTGTCCATGACGGCATCTTCCCAAAGGCCGGCAAGAGAGGTGTAAAGGTCCCAGTTGATGGTCGTTCTGGGATTCCTCTTCTTGAACTTCGCGGCCTTCTCTCCTTGACGCGAAAAGCGAAACCTCGCGCGAAGGAGGCGGTGGTCCGATCCCGTGTAGAACTTGGGAACAACGGAGACGTCGGTCAGGCAATACTTGCGATTGAAAATGATGTGGTCGATCTCGTTGTGGAACTGGCCACCGGGAGATTCCCAGGTCCATCGTAGGGAGGGAGGCTTCTGGAACTGCGAGTTTCCATGGATGGTCTTGGTCGACATGATAAACTCAGACAGCCTTTCACCTTGCTCGTTCCACTCCAAACCGTGGGTTCCGATGTGAAGTTCTTCCGGCGACCTTCGCGGTCCGACCTTGGCGTTGAAGTCGCCGACGATCACCTTGTAGAAGGTGTGATCTTCCTTATAGAACTTCTCCACCTCCACGTAGAAGGCTTCGACCTCTTCGTCGTCGTAGTCGGATGTTGGGGCATACGCGACGAATACGGTCAAAGCTGGCACGGAACCACATCGCTTCAGTCGCAGACGTCCGATTCGGGTTGTCAGAGACTCGTACGAATCGATGTTCATGGCCAAGTGCGTGTTGACGAGGACACCAACGCCGCCTACTCCCCTACTGTCGCATGTTCCGAGGAACAGTTCTTCTCCGGAGTCGTAGGCGGCGTGTAGGGGGTGGTGTCTTCTCGTCTCCGTCAATCCGATGACGTCGTACTTGATCTTCCTGGCTTGCATCATCAGGTCCTCGACGGATGCTTCCGATGCAAGTGTGCGGGCGTTGTAAGTACAGATCGTCATCCTAGTCCTTCTCAATTTGCGATGAGATTTTAGCAGCCTCTCCATACTCGTCCTTCCCATCGCTGCAAAAATGGGGGCTATTTCGGGGTCAGGGGAATGAGGCCCTTTAGTGCTGCTGTGTTTGACTTCCATACAACACGGGTAGCTAGTCAGGCTCTGTCGTGCGGGCGAAGAACTCCGGGCAGCCAGCCAGACTGCCCAAAGGGACGGGGCGAGACTTTTGAGGCGGCCTCGAATCGCCTTACGATGTACTCCCAGTCTACCGAGTGCAAGCTTTTGGCCGAGCCGACACAGTTACAATCCGCGCAGTCACGGACACATCCACGCACACTGTGCACGAACATGCCGCTCCCACGCACAAGGAGCGCATCGACCCGACACAGCAGCAGCAAGGAGTCCATCCCCTGCATCCCACCTGCGTCTCTGGGCAGTACACGGTCGCATTTGGTTCGCGTTTAATTCCCCTATCCACCACCCGGGGACGCGCCACGTGGCCCTGCGACAAGCGGCCCGAGATCCCTCTTAACAAGAGAGCCCGAAGGCTCTCTATCGAGGGAGATCCGTGGTTGTATCACTTTAGGCTAAATAAATGTTTTATGTTCCACTTATTGTCCGAATATTTTTCCTTTCCTTTGCTTAACTTTATACTCGACTCCAACTTTTCCGATTGTTTACTGCAGCCACCGTTGATCCGTACGAATATAGATCCATGTTTTCTTCAACCTCCTTTTCGGTTTTGAGTTGTCCAACGAGCGACGAGCAGCTCTTAAACACCCTTGAAGTGTTTCATTTTCATGTGTTATGTTCGATCAAACGGAGCCGCCGATATAATGGCATAGTATTCTGCGGTAAGCAGGGGATGTGGGTTCGATTCCCGCTTGGTGCTAGAATTTTGAAAGGAAAAAACATCGTTATAACAACTTTAACCTGAAGTGTAACATAAAAAAGCATGCACTAATGTGTACAATTTTCACGTCAAATTGAACACTTTTCGAATCAAATTGGTCACTCTTTTAGGCTAGCCTAAGATTTTTGAAATCAAAGAGAACTCTTCCAAATAGGACTACGTTTTTTTCTACGTTAAACTGGAAACTCTCCAAAAAAGTCAGAAGGTGTTTTGCCCAAAGAAAATTTCAGAGTAACTTTCTTTGAAGTTTTGGTTTATCTACTCAGCAAGTGAACACACCGTTTGAAATTTTATAAAATTTTCATTTGTATAGGAAGAATAATGGTTTAAAAGTTGTTTTAAAGAACAGGGAAGCGGCCATTTTTTGCGCCAAAAAGAGATTGCGCCATGCCCTTTTCCAAGACGTCGAGATTCTTATTCGATTGATCGCAGAATTTCTGTTTGTAAGAAGTGGGACACCTGTTAACGATGCAGCAAAAACAGCTGTAAACAACACATGTATCCTCACTTTGATGGTTCATGTAAGTGGCATTCACACTATCAATCAAAAGAAGCTTGCGGCGAATTTTTGAGTGCATGGCGGTAATGAGCTACATGCTTGGTTCTTTGCTGTGCTTCAAAACAAATTTTAATTTTGACAGCAACGAATGAAGATGTGGGAGTTTTTCAGTCTCTAGAATCACATAGAGAGAGAATTCTTTAACTGAAATAAGTCAAAGTACTGTCCATGTTGGGCGCGTGTAGCGCAGTCGGAGGAGGCGCGACTGTCGCGTGCTCCCGATACCAGGTTCCTGGTTCGGATTTCCCGCCCAGGCCAACCAAGCCTTCCATCCCTCTGGGGTGGGTGAATTGGTACCAGACTCGTCTGGGAAGGATAAAGCGCTGACTTGCTCATCGGCTGGCCACCGCAAGTCAGTATATGACCAAATACGCATTCATATCGCCTCCACGACTTCCCGTAGAAGTAGAGTGCGCTGGCGCATCCCAGAAGGGATTGAGTAACGCCGTCCTTTATCCTTTATCCTTTATCCTTTTTCTGTTAAAATGTATAAAAATATAGTTAACGGAGCAGTTGAACTAAAAAATTTCAAAGAAAGCTATACAAAATTATCCTTTTACAAAAAAATATATTCTCGCCATCATATGTATTGAGACTGCAGTTTGACCTGCATGAGAGCCATTTCGATTTGGAAGAGTTCGCTTCGATTTCAAAGGTCATAAAGCTAGCTTAGAAGAGTGTGCAATTTGATGTGAAAATGCTAGTTGTCTTTTTAATACTCCAGGTTCCTTAACACCACATCGATGATCGATGTAACTCATTCCTGAAAAGCAAAACCTCATAACAGAAAACAGGAGTAGCATTTTTATTTTTTGACCATAGGAGGGCTTCTTTTATCAGCTATTCTAGCAAGTCCCTCAGCTCAACTTTTTTGACGATAATCAGCTGAGCTTCTGCTTTTCTCCGATTACACATCTCATCTCAGCCTTTCAAAAGTGCTTAACCGTTAAAAATGCTGTCATTGAAGCCGATTTCCGCAGGACAACTTTTAGTCCACATAATCCTTCGGGAAGATTTCCTCTGTAGTAGGCCTGAAAGGAGTCGTGGCGTTTCAGCCGCTGAACTGAATTAGGTCTATCTTCTCGCCTGCATTCTTGTAACAGACCGTCGATCTTGCATCGGCTCTATTTCGGACATCTTTATCCCAACCGTACCGAAGCTGATCGTTCTCCGAGGGCAAGAAAACTCAAGAAATTGACCAAAGCGAGACTTTTTTTAAACGACTCGCTTAAGGCGAGTGTATTGATGGTGTCCTATACATATGCATAAACCTAACGAACAATGCTTCCTGCGCATTTTTGCTTCATATTATCGGTAAGGCTTTTTTTTTCTAAACAGACATGATTTTTGCTTGCTTCAGACATGAAGCCGCATTCCGTTGTAACGTTCCTTATATGGATTATGCCGTGGTATCGAGCTTTATCTGATGACTTCTCTGATATCGAGATCTACGACGTCAATGAGCCCAGGTAATTTTGCTTATTTTTTGCTTAATTTTGCTATTTTCTATATCAGAGTGTGCAAGCTTTAGTCAGAAAGTTAAACAACGGACTGCTTGTACCGTTGTTCCAACCGTTTATATGAATATTTATTTATTTATATATTTGCAGACGTACATAAACGAGTGTATTGATGATGTCTGTTAGCTGTTAAGGGAAACTATGATTTTTAAACTACGTGTTAAGGGAAGCAAACAACAATGCCTCAGAAATATGAGTACCGTAGGAACAAGAAAAAGCAGCAAATATAGCAAGGTTTCGAATGACCAAACAGTTCAACCAAATGTGAGGGAGCAAGAACTAGATCAAGAAACCCACGCACTCGTCAATTTCATGGCCTGGGTTTCAAACTGGTGGAGCGAGAGGCTCAATATTTCATGACTGGAGATCTTATTGAGCATAGAAACAACCCCCTAATGGCAAAGACTAGACCAGACCTTTGTCCTTGATAAGGGAACGTTATTTTTTGCAAAGCTACCTACGGTCCTGGAAGTAGTGAAAGGTAAATTGTTGGAACAGCTAATAGACACCTCTCCAGTTAAATTAAAGTTCTAATGTCATAAGGAGGTGCTTTTGCTTTCTTCCACTAAACAGGCTAGGCAAGGAGTTATGCGAAATAACACTATTTTGAATGAACTCATAACTATTCTCGATGTATGATGAGACTGGCAAGGGTGCCATTTGCATGACTCCAGCTTGGTATTTCGATCAATTCTGTAGCTCTCTGCAGATCGGCTCTTCTAGTCCTGGGGAGTATTTAGAACTTCATCGTTATGCAAATCGATTTTATTATAAGCTCATGTATCGATTGGTCGCGTCTAACAATGGATATAGGATAAGGATAAAGGATAAAGGACGACGTTACTCAATCCCTTTTGAGATGCGCCACGCATTCTACATCTACGGGAGGCGTCGTGGAGGCGATTTGAATGCGTATTTGGCCATACAATGACTTGCGGTGGCCAGCCGATGAACAAGTCAGCGCTCAGTCCTTCCCAGAACGTCTGGTACCAATTCACCGGGATGGAAGGCTTGGTTGCCCTTGGCGGGAAATCCCAACCAGGAAGCTAGTATCGGGTGCACGCGACAGCCGACGCCTACTCCGATTGCGCTGCACGAACACAACAATAGATATAAACTGGCATATACAGCACCGGACGCGCCTTTTGAATAGACGCCACAAAAATCGCGATTTTGCGGTTTTTGCGTCTTTTTGATAAAACTCGCCTAAAGTCACCCGTTTAAAAATGCTCATAATTCGTCTAATCTGAGGTTTTTTTTTTGTTGAGAAATGGTTGGCACCGTTTGATTCATCTCTTCGAGGTCTACACGAACATCTACACAGCTTTACCCGACCGCTGCTGTTTCGCAGTGGGTGGCCAAAACGAATGACTGGAGCATTCTCTTTGCGATTGGATCCTTATTTCCCAGGTCTTGCAGGTTTTCATAGTATCTCAAGCATGGCGTACCTCGATAAGCTGCACCAATCGTAAAGGGCCTGCTCCAGTCATTCGTTATGGCCACTCACTGCGAAAATGGGGCGGTCTGGTAAAGTTGTATACATGTTTGCGTAGATGTCGAAGAGACTAATAATGTAGCGGTGCTAACCGACCCTCAAAAAAAACTCAAATTGGGGAATCATGAGCATGCAACGGCTTCCGACGGCTTGCAACCGACAACTCGTCCGCGACCGCCCTTTGCAATGGAACGCAAGTTCTCAATTTCGGACATTTTCATGGCTCCACATGAGACATGTATACCAAACGACATAGCTCGAGCTCCTGAGCTCAAATATGCTATTTTTTCAAATGGGTGACTTTTAGGCGAGGTTTATAAAAAAAGACGCAAAAACCGCGAAATCGTGGCGTCTATTGAAAAGACGCGTCCGGTACTGTGGTTGCATCGTGTCGCACAGGTGTGCGGTAAAGCTGTACATCTTTGGCTGGACAAGGATAGGTCCAAGATCGCTTCTCTCCTGTGCCGCTATTCTCATATTAGGGTGTCCCCTAATTTTCTGGGCTATTTGAACCATAAGTGTTTGGCGCGTTACAACTTCTTTATACAAAATCCAAACGGGATGTTCTCTTGGCATAAGAAGGCGATTCGAATATGTTTCGCAATAGCATATCGATTACCTCTATCGGCCTGCTGCCCGCACTTTGGCAATTTCTCAAAAATGAAGCAGGAATCGACGTATCGCGACTTGCTTCTTCATCACTTCCGTTCTGGACAGTCTGCGTACGCTGCTCACAAAGCTATGCTTTGTTAGGTACTGACGTGTGCAGCAAGTTTGCGTGCGAAACTTGGCCCAATCGTTTCTGGAAGGGAATGTACAGCATTACGGACAAGAAGCATACTGGAAGAGCGATCGGACCGAATGAACGACGAGTGCCTGCAGCAGTCAGGAGGCAACTTGCCAGAAGCGTAAAGACGATATCGAAGGCTATCAGTACTCCACGTGGTACTATTCATCGTTACCTGAAACAAAGCGGAAGAAGGGCAGTCTTGCCAGGATGGATCCCGCATGCAATGACTCCGTCTCAGAGGCGAGAGTGAATGGTCACCTGTCAGAATAATCTCAACCGCGCAAGAATGACTGCGTGGTTGAGCACGATTGTGGCACAGGACGAGAAGTGGTGCATGTACGATAACACCACACGGGTGATCGAATGGCTTCTGAAGCATGCAAGACCAGAACGAATTCCGAAGCCGTCCCCACATGGGAAGAAGATTTTGTTTTCATTTTGGTTCACGAGTCGGGAAGTCCTACACTACTCGCTTTTGCCGGATGGGCAGGCGATTACAGCAAACTTGTACATTGAAGATATGCTGGAGACGAAGCGTAAGCTGCTTGAGAAGTACCCGAGATTCGGTACTATTCGGTGTTAGTAGATAATGCACGACCACATCGAGCGAAACGAACGCAGGAGACGGTAGGGAAGGAGCCTATTTAAATTGCGGCACATCCTGTGTATTTACCAGATATCAGCCCTTGTGGCTATGCTGCATTTAGAGGTCTTGCTCCTTTTTCCATGAACAAATGATGCTCGTAACGTCAAGAGGTTCAGTGCGTAATCGACGAATGAATCGGCAGCAGGCCAGCTTCTTTCTGATAGAATGCAATCAACTCTCTGCCCAATCGTTGGAGAAAAGTTGTGGCCACAGATGGAGAATGTATCGATTGACTACCCTTGATCATTATGTTGCTGTAATAACTTTTAATAAAGATGGTATGATAGCCCAGAAAATTATGGGACACCCTAATAATTTTGCTAGTAAGTTTTCGCGGATTAGCGAACAGAATATACTCAGGCTGACACTTCGAGGATTCAGAAATCTGCGTAAATTTCCACGTATTCCGTTTCCTCTTGACCATTTATGCAATAGATGGCTCAAAATTTCGCTTCAAATACGCCGAAGAATCTAAATCTCAGAGGATGGTGGCCTACACGTTCATTTTTCGCTTGTTTTCAAAAATCTAACCATAAGCTCTCTCCGCTAATAGCGTTCCTTCCAGGTCTCGCCTGCTGATGGTGGATGGTCACATGTGGTTTCATGCAGGTCGCGGTAAGAACTTAACGTTCAAGACCAGCGGTGGAGGATCCATCTTCGTTGACAATACCGACATCTCTAAGTTGCCTGAACTGGTGAGTTGGAAGATGTCCGGTCTTTTGCAAAGAATTGCAGAGTTTTCCCAGTTGGGTGGGTGCAGAGATTTGGCTAGGTCCACCTGGGGTGTGACAGAGCACATCCTAGCTGGTCCAAAACGCAGAAAAAGGATCGAAAGCATGAATTTTAAAGAAGAAAAATGATAACACTCATGACGCAACGAGCAAAATGAGCGGTTTTGGGTCCAGGGGCCAGATTCATGAACGATACCGCTGGTATCATCTAACCGCGCTCTCTCTTACCATACCGGCCTACATAGTATGTGATACAGGGAGATACAGAGATACAGATAAGATAGATTGCTAGAGTCGGTGGTTCAGAACATGTCCTTCGGAACATATATATACCAGTTGTTCGACACAGTTTACCTCAAACTTGGGTAATTAAACCAAAACTTTAATATACAAATACAGTACATATTAGAGCGTTCTAAAAACATCTTACAAAAGAATGGGGAATAGAAAAAATGAAACATGAGAAGAGCGCCATGTGAATTTTCCCATATGACTCTTTCATAGGGAGTTTTCGTTTGCATAGCTGCACAATCTGATAAATATCTAAGCGAAATTGCTCACAGTATCCCACGAAATCGTCCTATTATCGCGAGAAAGTCGCGATAACAGACACGACAACCGATATATCGTTACCGGCCGGCAGCTGGTTGAAGAATCTAGCCCCAAGAGGTCAAAAGTAGCCGAAATGGCTCAAAATCGCTCACTTCGCTTGTGTGGCGCGGCTCTGCGTGGCAGGATCCGCTTTTGACAAGGTGGCTGAGCCCTCTAAATCCAATGGCTAGGTCTACTACCGACCCCTGTAGGTGTTTTCATTTCTATTCTAGCTCGAATTTGATGTTCTTCTGACCTTATTTTTGCGTTTTAGGTGCGTTCAAAACGCACTCTATCGCATCCTAGGTGGAGCATTGAAATTCTCTGCACCCACCCAGCTCTGATAGTACCAGAATTACGAGAAGACCTTTTGCGTGCTATCGATTACCGATTGACAAAGTGAGCCAATCCAAACGTCAAATACTTCAAGCTCTTTATTAGTATTAAGGTTTCTTAGCCGATTCCACCTCGATATACTTGATAAGATCGGCTCGTTCGTTTGCCTTCTTTATACCGGCAAACACCATCTTAGTGCCCGGAATGTATTTCTTCGGATCGACTAGGTATTCGAACAGCGTCTCCCGAGACCACACCACTCCCTGAAAGCAAGAACTGTGATGAACTAGCTACTCTTGTGCTGTACTCAGCAGGTACGATGTACGGTACTACGTGAGTGTTTGCCCAGGGCGCGCACTAGGAAAGACGCCGCCGACAGTTGCCCGGGTGGTTCTTCCATGGGTCTCTTTCATAGCTGTCTCTACTTAGTGCACGTGTACAATTCTCCAACTATGCATGGGTAAACGCCCAAACAGTGCCAGGTAAAACAAACACGGTAGAAACTAAGGTAAAAAATAAGGTTCTAACTAGGTAAGGTAAAAACTCCCAAACATCACGTTACCGCATCACGCAACAAAGAATGACACCGCGCAATGCGAGTCGGACTCCACTTTTTGGGTCCAATTTTTCAAGGAAGAACACCAAGCTATTCACATATTCACAAATATAAGTAGTCTAAGAACAATAACATATCCCAGAAAGTAAAATATCCATGGTATAGAGACATGAGTACAATCAACGAGCCTTAAAAAAACGCACAGCCTGGAAATATACTTGTGGGAGCGTACATCACTCAGTCTTTGCGGCAACCACGGTAATGTTGAAGGTGAACTACATTACAGAGACTAGAAGCTGACTAAGATTACAAGGAGTCTTGTTCTGCATTTTCTTGGTCTGGAGAGGTCACCCTGTTGGTGTTTGCTTCGCTGTTCTGGCGGTTCCCCTCCGACTAACGATAAGAGAGATTCAGCAGCGTACGACCCAACCAAGACCACATCTCCTCCCATTCCTTGAAAGTATAATCTAATTCAAAGAAACACATAAAGCAATGAAGGATAAAGGAGAAAGGACGGCGTTACTCAATCGCTTTTTGGGTTGCGCTACGCATTCAATTTCGAGAGATGTCGTGGAAGCGACTCAATATGTACGTATTTGGCCGAAAAACAACTTGCGGTGGTCAGCCAATAAAGAAGTCGGCGCTTTATCCTTGCCAGAAAAATCGGATGCCAATTCACCGACTTCGGATGGATGGGAGGCTTGTTGGCGGTTGGCCTGGGCGAGAAGTCCGGACCAGAAACTTGGTATCGGGTGCACGCGACAGCCGGCACCCCCATCGACTGCGCTACGCGCACCCGTATGTAAAACAATAACTAATACAAATTCTGGGCCACAGCAAAGACGCGGGAATTCTTCTTCTTCTTCTTCTTCAGCGTTTGTCCCGCTTCGTGGCGGGGTCCGCTATTCTGGTGTCATTACGTCACCTCTCCCGATCCAGCGCTAGATCAGGGTGGACACCAGCTACTTTCAAGTCCATATGTAACGTATCGGACCAGCGCTGCTTCGGACGCCCTCTAGGCCGCTTTCCAATTACCTCAAAGTTAAGGCCTATCTTGCGGACGCTGTCTTCTTCTCCACGCAGAACGTGGCCGTACCATCGTAAGCGAGCTTCGCGCATCTTGTCAGTTATCGGCGCGACACCGAACTTCTGCCGAATGACATCGTTTCGGATGCGGTCCATGCGGGTGACTCCAGCCTTCCAGCGCAGCATCTTCGTCTCCATGACGCTGAGACGCGTTTCAACCTCCTTAGTGGCAGGCCAACACTCAGCGCCGTACATCGCTACTGGCCGGACGACTGCTCTGTAGATCTTCGACTTAAAGCGCTCTGGTATCTTCTTGTCGCAGACCACTCCAGTCAACGAGCGCCACTTGGACCAAGCTGCACTTACGCGTGAATTCACGTCGACCATCAGTTTGCCGTCAGACGCGACTGCTGATCCCAGGTACTTAAAGACCGCAGTGCGTGGAAGCTCGATGCCGTTAACCTTGATGGAGCTGGACTCAGTAACCTCCGTCGTTAGATATTCGGTCTTCTATTAGGCGAAAATTAATCCTTGTTGGTGGTGGCCACTCTCGAATGATTTCCCGACATAACGAACGCAATAAGTAGCCAACAACATATAGAGATAGGTAAACTATACCAATTTGGCGCCAAATTCATCAGCCGCTTCCCGCCCTCTAACGGTGAAAATACCGCCAATGACGGGGTGTCATATGAGGGGGTTTGGTGGTACTTTCACCGTTAAAAGGCGGTGAGCGATTAGTGAATCTGGCCCCTGGTTGCCCAGGTAGACCCAGTTTCCGAGTTCCTAGTCAAGAGGGGGAAAGCCGTTCTCGGTGCAAATCTAGTAAGAGAGTACACGTTACTACATTTGCACTGAGAACATTCTCATGTTTTCTACGCTATTTGTTTCGAATTCTTTAGTGCAGTCGTTTTATATGTAATGAGTGAATTCTACAAGATTCAATACTGAACACATTCAGTTCTTATGAAATCGTTTAAGGTCGGCCACCACCTACTAGGATTGCACCAGAATCAGGCGCACACGACAGCAGACACGTGTATAGGTGCGAAAAACCAGTGCAGAAAACGTCCTACGACCCTCCCACTCCTCCCACCTCTCCATTTCGGTGAAGAAAAAGCATATTAAAAAACATAAAAATAAGAAGTGAACTAGCTTAATCCCCTGCACTTTAAGAATCCCAACATTATTATTCAAATTGCTAGCTTCGCGAGATACCTCAAGACTGTTAGGCTCAATGCGTCTTAGTATGGTGCAATCTTGTGACGACGTCTTTCTTCACCATTTTTCTTGCTATGGTTTCATTTTTCAGTCTCATATTCCTGCGGAATCCTAAAGTTGGAATGCATTGGAATGGTCAAGGAAAACACAGAATGTTGTTCTACACTGAGCTGTACCCTGAATAAATCCACGCCTAGGAGGTAGTGCCCCAATCCACATAGCACCGGCTATTGTTGGCGGGCGCAATATTGAAATGGAGGTGCAATACCTCGAGGGCTTGAAAAATTTTAACTTAAGCTGCGGTAGGATAGAATACTTCGTTTTCCTAGCAGAGGCCCACCTCCACACTGGATTGTGCTAGACTGGTGTACATGGTATGAAAAAAACAAGAAAAATTCAAGGTCATAAGGGCGCACCCCCATAACGGCTCCAGGACGTGACTCCAACGCGATGTCGCGCGCTAGTCGCATGCGATCTTGCGGCGTTGAAAGACGTGCGCTCGGTAACGCGTTGTTAGTCGCGAAGCACCAAATCTTGCCACTGCCTACTCCATCAAACACATTAGCTACACTTGCAGGTTGAACCGCCTTCTAGTGTCACCACAGGGAGCCCTAAAAGAAATGAAAGAGAGGAACTCGCTCAGTGGTGGCGCTTGAAAGAAAAAGGAAGCAGTAACATGTCTCTGCTTCTGCTGGGAGAATGGAGAAATACCAGGCTGTCCAATAATTCTTGTCCGAAAATTTCACCATTTTTAATTTTTTCAACTTCATTGAAAAACAAGTCTAATCAACAATATAATCACCACAGTTATCCACAGCAGTGGCCCATCGATTGGGCAGGTCGCCGATGCCCTTCGGCCAGAACTCCGGGGGCTGCGACTCGAAGAAGTACGCGATGTCGGATTTGAGGTTGTCGTAGTTGGTGAATTTTCTTCCGGCCAAATGGTGCTTCAGCGGGCAGAACAAGTGGTAGTCGGAGGGGGCGAGGTCCGGAGAATACGGCGGATGGGCAACCGTCTCCCAGCCGAGCGTCGCCAACTTCTGCTGGGTCTCCTTCTCCACGTGGGGGCGCGCTTTGTCGTGCAGCAGGTGGACCGAGGCCCGTCGGGGACGCTTTTCTCGGATGGCGGCGGCTAGTTTCTCTAGCTCATCGGTGTAGATGGAGGCAGTGACCGTCCTGCCTTGCGGGAGCAGCTCGAAGTACAGCATGCCCTTGGCGTCCCACCAGCAGCAGAGCATGATCTTCAGCGGGTGCAGGTCGGCTTTCGGCGTCGTCGGCGGCTCTTCTCCGCGCGGGATCCAGACGGCACGGCGGGCTACGTTGTCGTAGAGAACCCAGCTCTCATTTCCAGTGACCAGGTCCTCGAGAAACTCCTTGCGATGCGGACGACACTCGTAGTACACGAACGTACGAATTCGACCTTGGTCCATTTTAGCTTGTACTGGTAGCTAGACGCGGCGACTGCGCCTTATGTACCCCTAGCGTGGAACTTTGGAGAACCTTCTAGAAGGTTTTTACACTTGCCTGATATTATAACACTTCTAAGGAAAATTATAGAATTTTGAAAATTTTCGAACAGGAATTATTGGACAGCCTGGTACAAAGGTTCTTAGTGTTTACTAAAGAGGGTGCCTGCCAATGTCATTACAGGTGAATTATGACAAGTGAGTTGGAGAAAGGTAAAGCACAAGTGTAGAACAAAGTTGGAATTAGAGGAAAAGCTACGGATTAGTTGGCGTTTGACCTCTCTTTGAATTCTAGCGAAAGTCACACGTTTCAGCAATCTTTGAAAACTTCAAACGCATGATAACAAAGCCTCCTTCAAAGGAAATCTTTTAAGAATTTTGAGAACTTACAAGCACTTGCTTCCGAAACATCTACTTAATAATCCCGGGCCAGTTCGTGTTTTGAATTTTCATCACCAGGTCCTTGGCCGTTTCCCTTGTTGAAATAGACTGATCGTTAGTCTTATTCCACCCGCACTTTGTTAGTAAACGCTCCCATTTCAAGAAGGAATCTTCAAGAAGGCCTATTACTCATAAGTTTACGTGCAATAGAAATGGCTGGAGACATAACAGCTAACTTCGTCAGGATTCTATGCTCTCTAATTTGTTACCGGTTAACAATATACTAGTGCGAGCGAGGTACACGTAGAATTGGGCGTAGAATTCCCTACCAGGAGACATCAAACATGTCTCACCCAACTATTTCCCTTCCTCTGATAGCCATTAGAACTAACCACTTGCTCCGCTGGCAATATGCCAGCTCCTGCTGGAGTACCACGCAAACTTGCACATCAATCCGTGCCGAGACTGCTTTCGTCGCTGAGGGGGACATCGGAGATGGGTTATGCGCTCTTCGAGCGCTCAACTCGGCTAGGGAAGGGACTCCGGGGTGTGGGCCATCCAGGCGACTCGTGCCAAGAATGCTTTCGTCGCTGAGGGGGACATCGGAGATGGGTTGTGCACAACTCGGCTAGGGAAGGGACTCCAGGTGTAGTGCGTCCAAGGTGCTCGTGCAGGAACTGCTCCCGTCTCCCAGTGCTCTCCTGTAGCGGCGGTGGAAGAGCCGCGATCCGCCACTGACCGCTCAACGACCCTCCTCCATATCTACTGACCATGGTGTCGGTGGATATCGAAAATGGCCACGTCGATATGACGCGATATCAGGAGAATCTGGTTAGATCTAAGTAAGACCCCTTCCTCTACCCGAAGAACGCGGTCGACAGTCGCCGGTACGCACTTTCATGCTTCGCCTCTGTCGGAAGCAGTCGTACCGCGACAACTCGTCCAATTTCGTCGCGAACCGTGCGCGACGCCAGGGGGTTCTCGCGGTGTTGGAGTTATGTCTGCCCCCTCCCCCCCATAAACGTATTGCGCCTGTTTGCATTGATGAGCGCCAGCTCTAGATACGTACCCCACCCTCGCACTGCGATTTTAAGCTTAAGCTGCTTTCTTACGTTGATTTATTTTCACATTCCGGAATCTACTGCAATGTCAACAGGTTGGGTCCTCCTGCCCCCTCCCAACTCGTGTTGAGCCGTGCGTCTTTTTTTTGGCGATCAAGGCCAGCTCACCTTATTCTTATTCGCGTCGGAGTAGGTGAATCCGGGCACGCTGCCAGTTTTTCGGCCTATAATTCCGTTCAAGGATGGGCCTGTCTTGGCCGCCATCGAGTCGATAACGTGGCATTGCGAACATCGTTGCTTAAAAATCTGCAACAACCCTCGGAAATCACTGCTCCACAGATGAGATACCGGCTAGCAAAAAACGAACCTTCTTTCCTTTTTCATAGTCGCCTTCAGGAATTGCTCCACCAGAGCTCATTGGTAGCAAATAAGAGCAGCATCACCGGCTCTTGTATATTTATACTGCAGATAGCTTATCAGGTGTATCATCGTATCACTGTACTGTTCACGTCTGGACGGATTTCATCTGCGGAGTCTGTCTTATCGTTAGCTGGATGTGGAGTACTGCGGTTTGACTCGCCATTTCTTTCTCTGCATTAGTTTGCAAGCCATTCAATAGCCGGATTCGTCAACGATTAAACACAAGGTAGAAAGGGTATAACTGAGCGGCATTTTGACGATGTTACGCTCATTATATGCGCTACACACCCATCAGTGAGCATACAGCTCGGTGGAGAATACTCGAAGACGTCTCCGTCTCAGGTTTTTAAGTGCCGTTTTAGATCTTTTCGTTTTATGAGCTTACTTGACAAGACGGACTTTTCGTTTTATGAGCTTACTTGACAAGACAACTTTGAGTAATAGTCTCTTAAACATGGCTGGATTTTTCCAGACAGTGAAAACCTCGAATCGTCAGCCGGTATCAGGCTATGTAACAATCTTGACCAAATCTGAAGAACCTCCATTCGCCTGCCATTTTGACGGAAAGAATAATAATCAGGAGCGGTTAAATCTTACTTTTCAAGGAGATGAGTACCAGGGGTGCATATCTAACGGTTAATGATTTAACGGATTTAACGAATTAACGGCATTTTTCTTTAAAATCTGGCTTAACGACTTAACGGAAATTTTTTTAACGGAATTTTTAACGGGCTTTTTTTCTCAGTGAGTTTATTACATTTCCCCTTAGTCTTCACTAATATTACAGGTCTCAACCTCCCTATTAGGAGTGTTCCTAAAAAACTATTGAAATCAGCAAGAATATTTTAATGTTTTCATGAATATGTTTTGAATTTTAAAAAAAAATTAAATGCATTTCGGGGGCGCGTGTAGCGCAGTTGGAGGAGATGCCGGCTGTCGCGTGCCCCGATGCGAGGTCCCTTGTTCGGATTTACCGCCCAGGCCAACCAAGCCTTCCATCCCTCCGGGGTGAATTGGTACCAGACTTGTCTCATGTTCATCGGTTGGCCACCGCAAGTCATTGTATGCCCAAATACGCATTCAACCCCCCTCCACATCCCCTAGAAGTAGAATGCGTGACGGGGATAGTGATGCCGCCCTTTATCCTTCTAACCTTTGATACATTTTGGACCTAGAAGTTTCTTCGCCGAGTCCACAAGCACGCCAACGAATCCACAAAGATACTGGTCTAACCTCCTCGTAAGATATGCCTATCCTCACCTGGCGTTGCTTACCAGAGAATAATTTTGCCTGCCACCTGCAATAGTCCTGACGGAAAGAATCTTTTCTCTCGCTGGACATATTTTAAACGATTTAAGAGATCGCTAATAAAAAAATTAGGAAAGCTACTTTTTCTGAGCATTAACACGTTGACGACGTAGCACACCTTTTCGGCAGTGTAGGACCGTGTGACATGTTATCGTGTCACGGTCTAGACGTTGCAAAAAATGGATTGGTCCCACACACCGGCACTCGAAAATCGTGCGTTCGACAACGTGTCCACTGATAGGCTTTTAATTGTGTCTTTATTAAATCATTTCTGTAATTAATGGGGTGATGCCCGCATCGAGATTGTATGTGCTCGTAGAACAGTCATTCTAGACGGTTTCGCAAAAAAAATTAAGAAAGGGGAACTCCGGGTTTTGCCTGATCGCACATTTTAAGATGCCTTGTCGGTGAGCATCTTGCATGGTAATTCCATACCTCTCTTATTCCACACCCTGTAGATAATTTGTTACTGAAGGCTTATTTATTTTTCTGTGCTTGATGATGATGAACTGTTTTTTTTACATTGCAAAGTTACACTCCATTCCTTGAACCTCTTGAAGTTGAAACGTATAAGGTTTTCCTTGATTTTTCACATAAAAGAATGGTTCGCAACTAATTGTGTTTATTAACGAAATTTAACTATTTACCGGAAATTTAACGAAATTTTTCCGTTAAAAAAATTGGTTAAAAAAATTTAACGCACAGAATCTTGTGCGCACCCCTGATGAGTATGTGTATATTAGCCTGCTCTACAAGTAAATATGGAAGACCCTAGGATTATTTTTGGAGTGATATAGGTGACTTTCACGAGGCTACATCTCTAGTTCTTGAGAGTGCACTTCGATTGAATTTCGAGCTATCTCTTCTTAGCAGCGCACTCAGAATTTTAAAATTTTGCATATTTTACATTTCAACAAGATCCCGAAGAAAGGAATCCAAGGTCTCGCATCATGTAATACGAATGCTGCGAATTCATAGCAAGTTAACTTCTACAGTTTGCTTCTAAAAATTTTAATTTTTAAAAGAAGGATGCTGAATAAAAATTTTGTTTTAAAGCGCAGAAAGACTGAAATCGTTTAATGCATTAAAATGAGATTGCGCCATGCATTCGTGCGGATAGTCACGATTCTTAGACGATTGATAGTTAAGATCCTGATTGGGTGTCTCAAACTGAACATTTTCCAAATAAAAACGAGAAAATAAACCAGTGACTTTCCAAGAAGGTTAGAACAATTTTTTAAAGAAAAATTTAAACAGATAACTTAAATCGATATAAACAGATAATGGGTACAGTTATTTGCACCCTGCACCCATTCAACTACAGGAAGAGCTGCATAGTGATATTTCTTTGCAATTTTGCCTACATTAAAATACAATGTATATTAGTTTGGAAACTAAGTTCCGCCGTTTCTCAAACATTTTATTTCAAATTTTGCTGAATGTGCTCTGTGTACTTGTTATACACCATTATACACCATCAAAGGCATGTTTCGATTTCTCCCATTTTAACTTTTCTCAATTTTTTGGTAATTAAAGTGCGAAGTCGGAAAAGAAAAATGACCAACAGCTCCTTCTCTTGCTTATTTATGAGTTTTTTTGTTATCTATTCCACTCAGAGGAGAGCTAATTGCTCTCCAAGTAATTTTTTGGTTGTTTGTATGTTTTAGTTTTTGTTAATCTTCAGGGCATTAAATTGGAACGCCAAGAAGACATAAGTTACTTTTACCAACAGCTCCTACTCATTGCTCAAGTTTTTTGAGCGGTGCTATATGTAGTTTAAAAGACACAATGTTTTCCTTTATCATGGCGGGTGTTGTAATTATTAGGCTGTAACGGAATAAATGGCACTGAACCACTGTAAATTTAAATAGTTAATATCTCGGCTTGTAGGCAAGTTTATTAGTCAAAATAAAAACCTTCTGATTCTACACATCTTTGCCAACGTGACACAGGCTTTTTTATCCCAGTAGCATAAAAATCAGAAGTTCTGGAATTGACGAAATCTTCGAAGGCACTTTCGGCATCCTGTTGGTATTTGAATATTTTCCCTACCAAGAAGTGGCCAAGATGCTTGAAGAAATGGTAGTCTGTTGGGGAGAGGTCGGGAGAAAACGGAGGATGTGGTAGAGTTTCAATGCTCAGCTCATTCAATTTCATTCGCGCTATATGGGGGCGAGCATTGTCGTGCAGAAGGAGAACTCGCCTTCGGTTTACCAAGGCCGGCCGGATATCCTTCAACTTTTTCATCATTTCTTCAATTTCAATGCAGTACTTCTCTGCCGTGATGGATTCACCGGGAGGGAGGAAGCTGCGGTGAATAATTCCTAGCGAACACCACCATACTGTCACCATTACTTTCTTTTGGTGCAATCCCGGCTTCGCAAAAACCTTGGGGCTCTCATCGCTGTCCACCCACTGTGCCGATCGTCGCCTGTTGTCGTACATTATCCATTTCTCGTCACAGATTACGATGCGATCAAGGAATGGGTCCGTTTCGTTCTGTAGAAGCAGTGCGGACGAGATCTCATATCGTCGGTTTCTTTGCTCCTCAGACAGCTCGTGAGGCACCCACCTTTCCAGCTTTTTGGTCTTTCCAATTTCCTTCAGATGCCGGGCGGCTGTGTTGTGACTGACGCCAAGAACCTTCGCTATCTCCCTGGTACCTTTCTGTGGATCCTCCTCTACCACATCTCTCAGCTTGTCCTCATCAACATCACTATGCCTCCCACGACCTTCATGTTCTTCCAAGCTCTCATCTCCATTCCGGAGCTTCTGATACCAACGATACGCCGTCCGAATTGTGGAACATCCTTGACCGAATGCGGCGTTGATCTTCTCGTCCGCTTCCTTAGCTGTAGTGCCCAGCTTGAATTCATACAAGTAAATGCCTCGGTTTACCCTTTTGTCCATCTGCAAAAAAAGTCAATAAAACTCTAAAGTTTTCTCACTTTTACATAGAAAGTTTGGTACTCACCGGTAGAGCAAAGGTTGCGCTTCTAAATGATATGCCACATTTACGGTTTGCTCTTGATCAAACGCGTAAAGACGCGCCAAAAAATGGCGCGAGCCAGTGCCATTTAATTCTTTAGAACCTAATATTTCATGCTGATTGTTATACATTTGAGAGATTTTTTATCAATTTTTAGTTAAAGAAAGAGGAAAATGACCTTGACCATCAGCTCCATATCCGTTAGCATTCCGCTAAGAATTCAAAAACATCAGCATGAATGAAAAATAAACTCAACACACGCTTTGATAGAGCAAATCATTCTCTTTTGAATGAATTCTGCGAAAGAACTTCCGGCGAGTTTCAGAATAAATGGTTTAAAATACTTAGTTTCCGAAATAGTGTGCCCTTTGATGAGATCAAACGTGAAGTTCCACTCCCGACTGATGTTCTTACAGATGGTTTATGCAAGCGTAGTTCATCTTGTTGATCATCTGATGCAAGACAATAAAAATGTAGCAGTAGATCGCAATGTTTTTCTGCAAAGAAAAGGTTTTTGGTGAGGAACGTCAGCAGTTAAAGTCAGTAGCAGAAGTTCAAATCCTTTACCTTGCCACTGTATTCAGTACCTGACCTCCATTCGAGTATCGAGAGGAGCTTTCGTGACCCTGTCTCGTATGCACAGACACATATGTGCTTGTGTGCGTCGTGCATTGGAATCCTAAGCGTTCGAGACAAATATGCATGAGTTTCTTGTATTTTTAGAACAAAATGCGCTGTCCCCTGCTGTAAAAAGTTGCTGATTAATTTCCTGCGCCAACGAACAGAATCCTCAAAACAGTGAGCAATGATGAACACGTGGTGATTTTGCTTATAATCGTGGGCGGCCTTTCTTAGGTGCCATAGAACTGTCATAGCTGAAGACCGTGTTTATAACGTTTTATTCTGTATTTTTACCAAAAAAGCTCATTCATGAAGCGCAAAAACTAAGGCAGACGTCTACTCGTCAACTACGGCGTTGGTGGCTTGGAAGACTCGACTTCGATGTACTTGAGCAGATCGGCGCGTTCCTCCGCCTTCTTGATGCCGACGAAGAACATCTTCGTGCCCGGAATGTATTTCCTGGGATCGGCCAAATAGTCGAACAGTGTCTCACGTGTCCAAACAACGCCCTGAATGATCGAAATAATTTACGCGTTTAAAAATTACAAAAACCTAAATGAATTGAACTTTCAGTTGAAACAAAATTGGTGCAGTTTGGACTGCAAGTTGATCAGCGAGGGAAGGAAGTAGTGTAGAAGGTCGATACCACAAGAAAATCATTATGGAATCAGAAGGACCGTCTTCAAGCAACATCGCGCGCATGGAGTCTGAAGAACTCGTGAAGTCGATCGAATGCTTAGCCTTCCTACTCCCCCACATTCGATGTTGCGACAGTGGCTATGAATCTATGAGAAATCCTACTATGCATACTATGAGAAGAACAGCAATAGCGATACTAGAAGGAATCAGGTGCAAAACGGAGCGCAGCAGTGTTGTTAGGGCATGGTAAACCGTAGGCCTGATAATTAACTTGACGGTTGTCTGGCGCTGGACACATACCTAGAATTTGGCTGTTTAGTTTCTAAAAGTTCAAGAGATTATCTTGTCCTTCACACCGGCTCTTGAACTCTCGTATTTTCAAACAAGCGGTCCGACATGACTAACGGCGTGTCTCGCACTTGCTCGCTTCGCGCGACTCTGCACATCCCTCACCTATGGAAAGTAGTTTTCGTAAAACTATCAAGTTAATGATGATCAGTCCTTACCTGATGAATCCTACGGAGTGCCTGTTCCTATGTTCTAGAGTAAAGCTCAGTATTAGGGAGGCATACTGTATTGGACTATGAGCAAAGGGGGAAGAAAGGAAGGGAAGAGAGGGCAGGCAATCCCTCTCCAGGCTGCTGGCGACGGGCGACCTCCGATTGGGGCAACGTAGACGTGACTGAGATAGCAAGGAGCAGCTATCTCTACTAGGTCGTCGCTATCAATGGCAGGCGGCGTTGGGTTCGAGGGTGCAGATTGGGTACAACCCGACAAAACATAGAATTCGCTAGCGTCTAGGACCTGGTGCGTACTTTATCAGCATCAAGCCGTTCACCACTTCCGTACGTTCATCACGGATATTCTCTCCGGACCTGCCATTAACGTCATTGGTTTGGGCTGCGTAATACTTCTGTCCCTCAGGTTGCTCCTCCGCAACCATTCTCATGCTCAACAGCTAGCGTTTCAAGTTGTCGTTGACATGTCTTCCGAAGCCAGGTTCCCCCTCACTCGTTTCTTCTTGCTGGATCTAATTGCTGATCCGCCTTTACTGGTCTTCCCTCCCCCTCTTTAGTTCCCCACCTTCCTTGTCCCAACTCCTGCCCACTTCTTTGCATCCTCTATTGACCTCCTACTGGTCTCTTGGCTTCCCCGTCTTGGCACCTCCTCCAGGTTGTTCATTTCCTTCCTGGTAGCTCTTCTGGTCTACCCTAGAGACCCCCCCCCCTCACCGCTCTTCTCCACCACCCCCTTAGTGGTCCTCCCAACCTCACGGCAAACGTCGGTGACACATATCCAGAATCAGGGCGCATGTTGCGCGACATAGGGGGCCGTATTCTGGAACCAGAAGCTCAGAAGCCCGCTCAGTCGCAGCTGTGTCGAGCATGAAGAGGCTATGCATAGGGCAGATTCCTTGTTCTCCGTATGAATTCATTTACCGCTCCCGTCTTGTTGGTTCCCCGTCCTGGTCCCGCCGCCAGGTCCCTTTTTCCAGGTAGATTCCACCCCCATCAGGATCCTCCTTACTACTCTACCCCAATTAAAGAGCCCTCCCACGCTCACGACACGATGAGCGAGAGAACGCCCATAGAGCGACATCGGTGTCAAATCTACCCAAACCCAATCTCCGTTACTGGTAATGGATCCCCTTACTGTTCCTCCTTACTACCATCTCCCCGATTGGTAACTCCCTTCTTCTTCTTCTTCTTCAGCGTTTGTCCCGCTTCGTGGCGGGGTCCGCTATTCTGGAGTCATGACGCCACCTTTCCCGATCCAGCGCTAGATCGGGGTGGACACCAGCTACTTTCAAGTCCGTATGTAACCTATCAGCCCAGCGCTGCTTCGGGCGCCCTCTAGGCCGCTTTCCTATTACCTCGAAGTTAAGGCCTATCTTGCGGACGCTGTCTTCTTCTCCACGCAGAACGTGGCCGTACCATCGTAAGCGAGCTTCGCGCATCTTGTCAGTTATCGGCGCGATACCGAACTTCTGCCGAATAGCATCGTTTCGGATGCGGTCCATGCGCGTGACTCCTGCCGTCCAGCGCAGCATCTTCGTCTCCATGACGCTGAGGCGCGTTTCAACTTCCTTGGTCGCTGGCCAACACTCAGCGCCGTACATTGCTACCGGCCGGACGACTGCTCTGTAGATCTTCGACTTAAAGCGCTCTGGTATCTTCTTGTCGCAGAGCACGCCAGTCAACGAGCGCCACTTGGACCAAGCTGCACTCACGCGTGAATTCACTTCGACCATCAGTTTTCCGTCAGACGCGACTGCTGATCCCAGGTACTTAAAGACCGCAGTGCGTGGAAGCTCGATGCCGTTAACCTTGATGGAGCTGGACTCGGTAACGTCCGTCGTTAAATACTCGGTCTTCTTCACGTTCAATCTGAGTCCAAACCGCTCCAAGCGATCACACCAAGCTTGCAACTCTCGTTCGAGTTCTCCTTTATCTTCGCTAGCGAGCATCACGTCATCGGCAACGTCCAAGGGACGGGCTTCTGAAGATCTCGTGTGATGGCATCCATGACGACAACAAAGAGGAGTGGGGAAAGCGCAGAACCCTGGTGTACCCCGACAGAGATGAGGAACTCCATCGAGGTTCCAGCTGCAGCTTGAACTCGACTCTTTGGACAAGAGTAGAGAATTCGCACCCACTCTATGAGCTCTTCGGGAACTCCATGATGTCGCAAGGCGTACCATATCACTTCACGCGGTACGAGGTCAAAGGCCTTCCCCAAGTCGAGGAAGGCGACATGCACTGCCTTCTGTTTCTCGCGATGCTTCTCTATCAGGAGGCGAGTGGCGTGTATGGCATCAACGGTGCCACAACCAGCCACGAAGCCGCACTGATTGCTGGACAGCTGGACGATGTCCCGAATTCGTCCATCGACAATTCGCTCAAAGATCTTCATGCTGTGCGGAAGCAAGCGAATCGGACGGTAATTGGAGCAGTCTGCAGGACTGCCCTTCTTCTTCCAAATCGGGATCGTCGTACTTTGGCGCCAACACTCAGGCACTTTCTTCTCCGCCACAACCTGATTAAAGAACTTCGCCAACCACTCAGCAGGGTACCAGTACTTGGACTTCCACAAATCAGCTGCCACGTCATCGGGCCCAGTCGCTTTGCCTGGCCTCATCTTCTTCAAAGCCGCTTCAGTCTCCTCCATGGTGATCTTCTGAACGGGGCCGTGGGTTGGAGCCGTTGAAGGGATGGCTGGATGAGGGAATTCTACCGTAGAGATTTCCTCAAAGTAATCGAGCCATCGCTTCAATGCCTTCTTGCGGTCCGTAAGAAGATGGCCGTTCTCATCATTGATGCCGAAGAACTTCTCGATGTCCTCGGTCTGGCGATGGCGATTCTTTGCAAGTCGGTACAGATACCGCTCACCATCGCGAGACTCGAGCTTCTCGTTGACATCTCCATAATGAGTGGCTTTCGCAACAGCCACGGCCTTCTTTGCAGCTTTCTTCGCTTCTTGGTACTTCTGCCAGTTATCGGCTGTCTTTTCGCAGAGAAACACGTGATGTAGCGACTTCTTCTCTCGAACCTTCGCTTTCACGTCGTTTGTCCACAGCCATGTCTGCTTGTCGACCTTCCGTCGCCCAGGCTTCGTAATGCCGAGTTCTGACTGTGCAGCTTGGCGAATCGCGTCGGTCGCCTTCTTCCAAGTTTCGTCGACAGTTGTGACTGTCGGTAACCGCACGCGAGAAATCACAGCTGCTTCTTTCTCTCTCATTCGCCACCACTTGATTCTTGCAGCACCGCATCGCTCGACCTGCTTCAGCCTCGGAGGGGCAATCTTCAGAGTGCAGATCAGCTGTCGATGCTGTGGGGCGACCGTCTTGGTAACTCCCTACTGGTCCCTCCTTATTGCTTAAACTCTTCTTGGTGCTACCTCCTGGCCTGCTTCATTGTTCCCCCTCTCGACTACCCCATCCTGATGCCTCCTCCAGGTCAGTCCCTCCTGATCGCTGTCGGTTTTCTACCCTCGAAGTCTCCCTTCTACTCTTACCCCTTTAGTGGTCTTCTCATGCTAATGGCACGAAGTCGTCTTCTGAATCTGGATGCTCAGAAACGCGCGTAGGTGTTGTTGTGTTAAGCAGTAAAGGGCTGCGCTTCCTCTGCTGCAGCAACATCCCACGTTCAATAGCAAATTTTGCCCGCGCTGTAGATGATGAGGCGTATCTCACTCCGGTTAGATCATTCGACCACCCTCGCTGTGGATGAAGCGGCGTATCTCACTTAGGTTAGATCATTCGACCGCCCTCAGTGTGGATGATGCCGCGTATCTCACTTAGGTTAGATCACTCAAACACTATCGATCGCTAACTCAATTGTATAGTGGTAGATAGATAGATAGATAGATAGATAGATAGATAGATAGATAGATAGATAGATAGATAGATAGATAGATAGATAGATAGATAGATAGATAGATGATAACAAAACCTTTAAAAAGTAACTTCGAAAAGATTGGAGATTGGGAAGATTGCGGCACCGCATCCGGTTTTCTAGGCAGGGACCCACACTGGAATCCCTTCCCTTGTCGAACTCCGGCCACTCCTCGGTGTCAACGGAGGAGAGAGCGGAACCAAGGCGGATGTGGTACGCACTCTTCCCACATAGAACCACTTTAATGAAAGGAACACACGGAGGATATGCTCCCTATGCTTACTTAAGTACAATTGAAAAAGGGAACTGAAATAGTGATAGAACGGGTTTCCTAGCGCAGTTCTATGTATGTTGGATTGATAACTGAGCCAAGATGTCGTTAGAAGTATTTTTCCGATGGCCTATACCCTATCTCCATCAGAAACAGAGAGAAGCATTAGACGAACCCTGTGCTTGTTACTCTCCGAATAGACATATCCTGGAGCGGTGCCGGACATACGGCCCATTATACCGTGGAGCGTCGGTCCAGCCATGCTCTTCGTCGAGTTGATTGCATGACATTGGGCGCATCGATATTTGTAGAGCTGAAAAACGAATTATTCTTTTATATTCATTTTTTATAATTTATTAGTTATAGGATTAGCTGACGCTGCGACCAAGATTGGTGGCTATCTCTATCTTTACTCAACTCCGTTTTGAGGGAGGTGGGGGGGGGGGGTCGCACATATATACCATTTTCACATCGAATTGGACACTTCTCACGTGAAATCGGACACTTTTCATGTCAAATGACATTCAATGAAATAAAAAATTTCAAGAAAAGTTATATCAAATTTTTCTTTAACAAAAAATTATTTAAACCATCTAAGTGAGTTTGTAGCTTATAAAGGATAAAAGGATAAAGGAAGGCGTTACTCAATCCCTTTTGGGATGCGCCACGCATTCTACTTCTACAGGATATCGTGGAGGCGACATGAATGCGTATTTGGCCATACAATGACTTGCGGTGGCCAGCCGATGAACAAGTCAGCGCTCTATCCTTCCCAGACAAGTCTGGTACCAATTCACCGACCCCGGAGGGATGGAAGGCTTGGTTGGCCTGGGCGGGAAATTCGAACCAGGAACCTGGTATGGGTGCACGCGACAGTCGCGCCTTCTCCGACTGCGCTACACGCGCCTAGTTTGTAGTTTACCCTGCAAAAAGTTCGTTTTGATTAGACGTTCAAAGTTCACGGACCAGCTTAGAAGAGTGTCCAATTTGATTTCAAATGTGTCCAACTGGAGGTGAAACTAGTATATCACTTCTGCGGAATGGCGCACTATGAGTACATACATACATGCTTTGCCTAGAGAAAAATTCTCGTGGGAAGAAAACAAGATGTACCCCATTCCCCACTCCTTCCCTTAAGGAGTCCCGCCAAATTTGACAGGCCCAGCGAGAATGGAGGCCTCCAATAGTCTAGTCGCGAAGCGGAACTGTATTCTTGTTTGCCTTTAATGGTAGCGCTTCCTTCCAATTACACCAGATCCGTGAAGAAGCATAATTTTAAAGCTATTGGAACAAGTGCATACAGATTGACAACTACACTTCTATTCCTTCAACATACCTTTTTGCCCTTTTCGTAATCGCCCGCAGGAATCGATTTCGATGACGACGATGAGTCAGTGTGCTTTTCTTTTCCGGTGCCCATTTTTCTTCAGCGAACTGAAACAGAGATTCGAGCTAACGTTTGCAGTAAAGGTTATTTTGTGGTTGCGATATATTCCACTAATGACAGCATCTTTGGTAAGCGTCATGAATCCTACATGCTTCAATACGAAATCGTGAAATAGCCTTGAATGGGAGTATGTGATCGTATGTGATCGAACTTAACAAGAATGCCTATAACGGCATTTTTGTCCGTGTTTCTCGATTTATTCCTCTGACTACAGTGCTGACATTGAAGTTGTATAAGAAAACATCCAGAAAAAAAGCGCCCTGAAAATTCAATAGATTTTGAATGTTTTCGAAAGTCATCGAATATGTGCGTGCATTAAGCGCAGTCGGAGGAGGTTCCGGCTGACGCGCGCATCCGGTAACAAGTTCTTGCTTCGGATTTCCCACCCAGGTCAACAAAGCTTTCGTTCCACCGGGGTCGGTAAATTGGCAGCAGGCTTTCCGGAAAAATTTATTCATTGGTTGGCCAGAAATCGCCATCAACCGATCTACCGTAGAAGTAGAATGCGTGGGGCGTCCCAAATAAGATTTATCAGTAGCGTCCTTTATTCTTAACATATATGTAGACCGTTTTTTAGAACTGTTTTTTTAAGTTCTAATCTTCAAAAAAGGTCAGCAGGAGGATATCAACAACTTGTGTACAAGATCTTCACCAAGATACTGCTTAATCGTAAGGAGCGTTGCTCGGATGAGTATCAACCAGTGGAGCAAGCAGGGTTTCGTAAGGATTTCTCCTGCCTGGACCATATTCAGACCGTCTCACAGCTCATCGAGAGGAGCCGCGAATACCACCTCCCACTTGTCCTTGTCTTCGTGGATTAGCGGAAAGCGTTCGACTCTGTGGAAATTAACGCCATTCTGAACGCGCTTGTGCATGTTGGTATACCATCGCCCTACATCCGACTTCTCGACGAATGCTTCTCGAACACACCGACCACCATCCAGTTGTTCGATCGAAAGCTTAAGATTCCTATCGGGAAAGGAGTACGGCAGGGAGACACGATTTCGCCCAAGCTATTCACAGCTCACAGCAGCACTCCAGGATGTCATGAAGGACTTGAACTGGGACGATAAAGGCTAACTTGTCGACGGTAAACGGATCAGCAACCTTCGCTTCGCCGACGATATTGTTCTCATCTCTACCACCACGGCAGAAGTCGAGGAAATGCTGAACGAGCTCAATGTGGCAGGTATGAAGATTGGATTGGACATGAATATGTCCAAAACGCAGTTCATGGTCAACCAGTGGTGTGACACGGGTCTCGTAAGGTTAAATGGAGTCGCTCTACAACAGGTCGACTCCTACGTCCATCTGGGAAGGCAGCTGAACATGGATAACGACCTCGCTCCTGAAATTGCCCGCAGGAGACGCGCAGCATGAGCAGCCTTCAGTTCGATTCGCGAAGTCACCGATCAGGTCAGGGATGCCGGCTTCAGGGCCTCGATATTCAACGCCTCTGTTCTGCCTGTGACGGAAACCTGGCCCGACAACATGACAATCGCCAGAGCAATGCAAACTACGCATCGTGCACTGGAAAGATGTCTTCTGAGGACAAGCCTTCGTCAGCAATGGCAAGAAGGCCTACAAAGCTCGGAGCTACGGGAGAAGTCGCAATTAGCAGACCCGCTGCAGCAAATGAAGAAGTCCAAATATCGCTGGGCCGGACACCTGCTTCGACAAAAGGACGATAGATGGAGTCTCCGTGTCACAGAATGGCTCCCGAGAGACCATAAGAGACCACTGGGACGACCGCCAACGCGATGGGCAGACTAATTCCCAAGATCTTTCAGAGAGCGGAGTCTGCCTCACTGGTTGCAAGCAGCCAGAGATCGAGCGGTCTGGAAGAGTTGTGATCCCCGCTGAGAAGACCTCTAGCCGACAAAAGGACCATCAAAGTATCAAAGTAAATAAGTATATGTAGACCACCAAACCGATCATGTGAGAATCTCGAAATATGCAGTGGTGCATCGCACGATCTCAACGTTTAACACAAAAAGATTTTCGCTTCTCTGCTTTATGAAATAGGCTAAGTTACCTCCAGAGTAAGTAAGTAAGATCCAGTAGTTAAGCTAGAGCATTAAAAATCATGATGCCACTAAAGGCGTTCGAATATCATACTCTATAATAACGCGAGTATAATAGCGCTCAGTGATAGATCATACTATCGATCGATGCCGCCGCAGAAATTAATGGGGGAAAATCGGGGGGGGGGGGGGAAATAGGAGGGAAAATGGGGGGGGGGGGAATTACGACACGGAAATAGCGAAAAATACCCAGACGTCTTCTCTCTGCCTGGAAACTTCAGCCCCTGGGGTAATCGCGGTCGCTGAACACGAATCTGAGGTTAACTTTTGAAGTATCGTTCGCCATCAATCGATGTTGATCAAACTATCGATTTTTTGTGAATGTCGTCCAGGCAACACGAAACTTTAGCCTTGGGATAGTCGAGGTCGCTCAACATGACTTCAAAGTTCGTTTTTGAAGTATTGATCTCCATCGATCGATATTGGTCAAATTACGGTACGGGAAAATAGCGGAAAATACCCAGACGGCTTCTCTTTGCCTAGAAACTTCAGCTCTGGGGCAATCAAGGTCGATGAACACGAATCTGAAGTTTGTTTTTGAAGTGCATATCGACCACCGTCAATTTATATTGATCAAACTATGTGCGGGAAAATAGCGGAAAATACCCAGGCGTCTTCTACGTGCCAGGGAATTCAGAAGACGTGCCGAAGACGTCGTCCGCTAAGGGAAGATCATTGAGGGGACCAGTACTAGTAACGGGAGACCGTTTCACTAAGGAGGACCAGTAGTGAGGAATCAATAGGTCGCCCTATCACCATACTATACACCATACGTTCTGCGAGCCTTTTTTACTCCTAGGTAGGGAAAAGAGCAGCTAGCTCGGTGTGATTGCCCTTAGCTTAGTGATACTGCAACATCGCGCAAAGCGCGCAGGTGCGAGGCACGCCGATAGGCGTGACGGAGCACTTGTCCTTAGGTATAAGAAGACCCTGTAGGTAAAAGAAGAAGAGGCATATTCCAACTCCCGACCGTTATCATGACATCTAGTGCTTCTTAGAATATTGAAAAATTTTCTTATCTACCGAGAACACGGATCATGTGAAGGCATAAGCTGAACAGTAGATGATTCAGCTGCTCATAAAAAAGAAAAGGAACAAGTCAAGCTTTCCGTTTCGTATCTTCTTATGATCTCCTTGTTCAGTCCAAGCTTATTCAATGCGAAATTAGCCGATTCAATGACAATGGGAAAAGCTTCTTATCAAATGTCTTGCTCTGTGTAGTGGCTAGTTTTCGAACTTCAGCACATTATTTGAAATGTAATAAGAAAAAGACTTATCCGATCATCATCGGTAAAGAACACAGTGGCAAATTATGGCTGAAAAGAGGCATAGTGCATAGAAACACAGCACAAACATATCGATGCAACCAGCGCATTCCACAATGATACACGTGACATTGTACGTGAGTTTGCCTAAGGGATGGCTGTTTTCCAAGAGGAGCTACCCGGTACTTTTTCTCCGGTGCTTTTGATAGATTGCTGCACGCAACACTTATCGACCGCTGTGTTGCGAGAAAATCCAACGCATGATCGCTGGAGGAGAACGTTTCGTAATATTAGGGGGGGGGGGGGCAAAAGTAATGAGACAAAATGAAAAAATCTTTATCTCTTTATAACTCAATTACAACTCAACGATGCTGAGGAATGTATTTGCCATTAAGAGCAAGGACCTTGCTGCCATCGCTCAGCCAACTTCCTGATCCCATCCTTCCAGAACTGCTTGAGCCTGGTGTTGATCAACTGCTCGATATCGTTGTCAAGGACTGCTTGGGTTCTTGTGTCCCTTCCGACCAGGAAGTCGTGTAGGCTCAAGAAGTAGTGGTAGTCGCATGGAGAGATGTCCAGCGAATACGGTGGGTGAGGCATGTGAACGTAGCCCAGCTGGCCAAGCTTATCCGTGCTTGCTTGTTCCCGATGGGGTGCGGCGTTGTCGAAGAGGAGAACCTTCTTGAAGCGCTGCGAATGAATAAGAGCGAGTCGCCGGCCCACCTCCTCTATTTCGTTCACCATGGCCTTGGAGTTCATCGTAGTGCTCTTGGGAAACAGGTTCCGATAAACCGATCCATGGGCGCAGACCAAAAAGCTCCAAAGATGCTTCTCGCCGTGAACATCTCGCCGAACGAAGGTCGGTAACAATTCACCAGGCCTCACCCAGACTCGATGCTTGGCAGGGTTAAGGTAGAAGACGTACTTCTCATCCTGCGTGAATATTGAGCCCAGGCTGCTCGGGGTTGGGAATTGGGGGAGATTTGCGCAACACAGGTCGACTCCTCAGACTGGGGTTTCGGTATGAGACAGGCTGGGGTTTTGGGCATGCTTCTGGAAAGGGCGGAAGTGGTAACTTCTCAGATGAGCTTCAGTAAGTAGCATACAAACATACAAGTACGACAAGTACGAATTCAGACTCCAGCCAGGAGATATATGGACACGGCATGGGGTGTCTCATTACTTTTGGCCCCCCTAATAGCACACAACGACATTACTAGGTTGTCCGGAAAGTTCTCCGCGTCTTGTGTTACTATTTTTCATTCGTCCATTATTAAGTACAAATCCAACTTTCACTGCGCATTAATGCTACTTTCTGTACAGAACTTTCGCTCTATCTCACCAAATATTAAGGCGTCAACGTTCTTTTACAATTCTGTCCTTGAAGGGCTTATTGAAATATGGCGAAGGAGCGACTCCGAACGAAATTTTTTAAACTTCGAATTTGGACGATCCGCAGCCGAGACAGCTCGACAAATCAATCAAGTGTGGGGCCTGATAATCAGGCCTGCCTTGTGATGGAGAAAGCACTGTGCGCCAGTGGTTCAGTAGATTTCGGACAGGAGATTTCAGCCTCGAAGACGACCCCCGTAGCTGTCAACCTAGAGCAATCCTGGGGTCGGATTCATCAACGACGTACAGCTGAACCATCCATCAACGACTTGCAGCTGAACCAGCTGAACCATCCCAAACGTCAGCAAAACTGCTGTTGCGGATGCTCTGAAACGCCTTGAGAAAAAGCTCGAAAAGTGGGCGCCCCACGAGTTGAGTGGACTGCAAAAGTTATCAAGTTTCGAGATTCGTTCTTCTCTACTTTTACGCAATAAAACTGACCCGTTTTTGGACCGAATCATCACTTATGGTGAAAAGTGAGTTCTGTGTGATACAAGGAAACGTTCCGACAGTGGTTGGACACCGACGATATCCCTTAGCATTTTCCAAAGGCGAACCTTCACCAAAAAGGTAATGGTCACTGTGCGGTGGTCGGCGGCTGGTGTGATCCATCACAACTTTTTGGCACCAGGCCAAACGATCACAGCAGAGTCCTACTGTGAGGAAATCGGCGAAGTGTACCGAAAATTGCGTCAACTTCAGCCAGCATTGGTCAACAAAAGAGGCCCGACTCTTCTGCACGACAACGCCCGCCCACACGTTTCGCTAATCACTATTTGAAAACTGAACAAATTAAGGGTTGAAGTTCTGCCTCACCAGCTATATCCTCCAGACCTCTCTTCAACCGACTGTCATCTTTTCAGACACTTTCAAAAATTTCTTGCTGGTAAAACCTTCACCGAGCAGGAACAAGCCAAAACAGCTTTCGTGGATTTTGTCGAAACTCGACCATTTAATTTTTTCGCTGATGGGATAAATCGACAGGTGATCCGTTGGCCAAAGTGTGGTGATTCCAAAGGTGCCTACTTCGATAAATCCGATAAGATTAGAGAAAATTGCGGTAGTTCAAGGTGAAGCACTCAAAACGCTGAGAACTTTCCGGACCAAAGAACAACCTAGCGGTTAGGGGTAGCGAAAAGAGGTATATGTATTTGCCTTTTGAAGTGGGCACTTTTCAAATAAAATCGCACACTCCCCTAACCTTGCATAATACTTCTAAAATCGAAGTAGGTTCTTCCGAACCGAAGTGCGCGCTTTCTACGTTAAACTAGAAAGTCTCCAAGAAGATTAGAATAATTTTTCGTCTTACGAATATTTTAGCTCAACTTTCTTTGAAGATTTAATTTACCTACCCAATAAGTGAACACATTGTTTGAAATTTTATTTATTTATTTATTTATTTATTCTTAGTGGGCGCGCGTAGCGCAGTCGAAGGAGGCACCGACGGTCGCGTGCACCCGATACCAGGTTCCTGGTTCGGATTTCCCGCCCAGGCCAACCAAGCCTTCCATCCCTCCGGGTTCGGTGAATTGGTACCAGACTTGTCTGGGAAGGATAAAGCGCTGACTTGTTCATGGGCTGGCCACCGCAAGTCATTGTATGGCCAAACACGCATTTATATCGCCTCCACGACAGCCCGTAGAAGTACAGTGCGCTGGCGCATCCCAAAAGGGATTGAGTAACGCCGAACTTTTATTATTTTTTATCCTTTATTTATTCTTAGCGCAGAAGCTTCCTACGCGAACAATATAAAAAGAGAACACATTAGAAAAACAAAACAACACGCATGATCCAACTCTCTAAAGGCATCGAAAAAAAAACTGAACACTAAACAATCACGAAAACACTGTAGAGCATAGCAACCTACTAAACGAACGCATAGACAATCCTAAGAGGTTATAGTTTTATGCAAGTAGTAAGTTGAATTCTCGTAACCATCTGTAGGTTAAGAACCTTGATCTGACTGTGGTCATTGCAAGTGGTACATGCAACCGATGCTTACCTTTCATAGTTCTAGTCAGGCGAAAAATGCAGTGGGGTTTATATGTACTTTGTGGGTGCGAATTTTGAAAAGCATTTTGAGGTCAACAGATTTCTTTCTACTTTCAAGAGATTTTAATCCAAACATCCTGTTTCTTTCTCTGCCGTTTGGTATTGAGGATTAGTCCACGCCGAAGCATCTCATCGCTACTTCACTTTCCAGAATCTCAATGTCTTTCTTCTCGACAGGATTAAACACAGTAGTTCCGAACTCAACTACATATGGATATGGGTCGCACATAGGTCTTGCAGGCACGCAAGAGTAGATCAGGATTGTTGCTCTTTAAAACTTTAAAAGATTGTAAGAATAAAGGATAAAGGACGGCGTTATTCATTCCCCTTTGGGATGCGCCACGCATTCTACTTCTACGGGATGTCGTGGAAGCGAGTTGAATGCGTATTTGGCCATACAATGACTTGCGTGGCCAGCCGATGAACAAGTCAGCGCTTTGTCCTTCCCAGACAAGTCTGGTATCAATTCACTGACCCCAGAGGGATGGAAGGTTTGGTTGGCCAGGGCGGGAAATCCGAACCAGGAACCTGATATCGGGTGCAGGCCGCACCCGGTGCCTCCTTCGACTGCGCTCCATGCGCCCTCAAAAGATTGTAGGTACGAAAATTTGCCATTTCGACCAAGGATTTGTAATGTGCATCAAAAGTTAGGCTCTTGCCAATCAAAAAACAGAGGACACGAACCTCATCCAACAGTTTAAGGGCAGAGTTCCGTGGTTTGCTCTTCGGAATTCTGTCGTTATTTCTGGCGCCAATAACAAAGCAGTAGGACATCTCGGCTGCAAGTGGTAGTTTACACTCGTCAGCCCAATTGGCTACATAGTCTATCGCAGACCGAACACAATTAATGATTTATAAAAAATGAGCAAAAATAATGTTTTAAAGCTTGTCTTAGGGGGGTAGAATACGGCCATTTTTTTGTGCTTAAAAGGGGTTGCGCTATTCCCTCTTCAAGGAGGTTATTCTATTTATTCGATTGATAGCAGAATTTTTGTTTGCATGTAGTTTGACACCTGCTGACAATGTAGCAAAAACAACTGTAAAGAACACACTTGTCACCTTACATTGATGGTTCATGTAAGTGGCATTTACACCAGGGATGAGCGGATAATGAAATTTTGAAACCCGGATAACGGATAACGGATAATTTTGCCCGAAAATGGCCGGATAACGGAAAAACGGATAACGAACAAACAACAAAAATTAAAACTCGTTTTAAATTGCGCTAATTTCAACGGCAGATCAGGAGCTGAAGCACTGCTGATTTATAAGCCATTCCTAGACATTTTGATTGTGTTTTTTAAACGTAGTGCAGTCGCCAGATTAACGACACCCTACGAGATTTTCTGCCGATCAGAAGGAAGGCAAACAAAGAGCAACATTGCTGCTTTTCGCCTGTTTCGAGAGGGTTGCTTGTATTGTTCTATTTATCAACCGCCTAGTTCTTTTTCCAATCAGAGCTGCTGAAAAATAGAATGATCCTCGTAAGAACAATTCTCCCGATGTCTCTTGACTTTTCCATGCTATGAAGCAGGCGGGAGACGTCCACATAACAATCTTGATCTACAGCATTATAAGAACCGTTATTGTTGTTGCTGCCCTATAGCACCCCAAGATCTAAGGTACTTGAACATGGAATTATCTGGGATAGATACAATACTAACTTCGTTTCTGGTGATAACAGCGAGCAATTGTGTGGCCAATCACACATTTAAGGACTCATGACATCCAGAAGGGCAGAATTATCCGACGCATTCCAAAAAGGGAGTGGTTCCCTGTGTAATAGAGAGCTAGAAAACTTCACTAGAAAACTCACAAATATAACGAATCTGCGTGTCTTATAGCACCCGCCATTTTAAGTTTATTTAGTACAGTTTGTTGCACCGCTGAAATGTTTAATGAAGAAGTCGCTCCCTCAATGTATCCGAATTGAACCTATTTCCCTTTCGCTCGTATTCACTGCTGTATTGCAGTATTTGTTTGGTGGTTCACAATAGCATATGACTAAAAGCATACCTATACCGCATGCAAGCAAATCGAACACACTGCAATCTGGAGGCACATATGACACGACGCAAAGGTCGGCGGTAAAAATTCATTCCAGGTTGAGCCAGGCCCTGCACTTTTAACGGTCGCTAATAGCAGTTGGTATGCCTTCTTGGTCTGCATGACTTGAGATGAATGAACAATGCTATGCTTAGTAGGCCTCATGAATGTATGGCACATGCTTAGCGACCCTGAAAGGATAGAAGTGAGGTATCTCTAAAGCTGTGTAACCAGTTCTCAAGTGAGGAAATCTCAACTCAACTACCCTCCTGGATTTGAACGACTTCCGCTGTTTTTGACAATCACTCTTACGATCGTGAAGGGTCTTGTACATAGCCCACCCATCACCACGTCATAGCTAAGATTCAGCTAATTTGTTGTTCGTTATGCGTCCCAAAATCGCCGGATAACGAACAACAAAACGGATAGGCCGAAAACACCCGGAAACCGGAAACCGGATAACGGATAACGGATAACGGTTAATCCGCTCATCCCTGATTTACACCATCATTTACACCAAATAAAAGTTGCCCGCTGATAAATTAGCTATTTTTAAACAAGGACTGACTACCTACAGAACCAGGTAGAATACCGAGAAGGAGGCTAAAAACAAGCTGCCTAGAGAGCAGAAGTTATAATCTGAAGAACGGCACGAGAGTGCAGTGCCCCGTTTCTCGGAGATAACAATGTAACAACATTTCTGATGATTGAACGAGGAAATCGATATCTCGAATGTCGTTTTGCGATGCTTGGTGTGAATTTTTTAGAGGAGAATGCGAAAGCTACGTTCGATTCGTCAAGCAACGTGATTCATCCCTCCAGTGAACGTGCAGCAATACATATACTGCTGAATACATCACCGCCATTAGAGAGGACTGCATGTAGAAGATAACGTGGCCAAGCGTTTGCAGTGCTTGAATTATGGAGTCTTGAAAGGCAAGATCGCCAGAAAATGCCGATGGAGGAAGTTGGTTAAGTTCAAGTGTGGCTTATCGCTACAGCGTACATGGAGCGTAATCCGCAGGAACCGCTATTCTTGCGAGAACTACGCCTAAGGCACCCAGGAAGCTACCTTGTCTATCTTATCTTCGACTCCATCCAACAGCTAAGCAATGACTTCCTTCTCTGGATATACGGCGGATCGTTAAAGAACTTGTATGGAAATTTTCAAAAATTGACCCGCTCATCAAACTGTCCTTTGCTTATATTAGAGTGGGCCAAAAGTAATGAGACAAATTTAACAAATTTCTTTATCTCTTTATAAATCAATTACAACTCAACGGTGCTTCCAGAACTGCTTAGGCCTGGTGCTGATCCACTGCTCGTTATGGTTGTCGAGGTCTGCTTGGTCCTTGTGTCCCTTCCGACTATGAAGTCCTGTAGGCTCAAGGCGTAGTGGTATTCGCATGGAGAGATTCCGACGAATACGGTGGGTGAGGCATGTGAACGTAGCCCAGCTGAGCAAGCTTATCCATAGTCACTTTTGCCCGATAGGGTGCGGCGCTGTCGAAGAGGAGGACCTTCTTGAAGCGCTGAGACCGAATAAGTGCGAGTCGCTGTTCCATCCCTTCTATTTCGCTCACCATGGCCTTGGAGTCCATCATCGTGGTTTTGGAAAACATCTTCCAGTATACCGGTCTATGGGCGCACACTCAAAAGCTCAGGTGCTTCTCGTCGTGAACACCCCGCCGAACGAAGGTCGGTAACAGGTCACCAGACCTCACCCAGACTCGCAGCTTCGCAGGGTTAAGGTAGAAGACGTACTTCTCATCTTACATGACTATTGAGTCCAGGCTGTTCGGGGCTAGGGATTGGGCGAGATTTGCGCGAAACAAGTCGACGCGTCACACTGGGGTGGCTCCGGCATGAGACAGAATGGGGTTTTGGCATGCTCCTGGAAAGGGCGAAAGTGGTCATTTCTCAGGTGGCCTTCAGTAAGTAGCAAACAAACATACAAATACGAGAAGCACGAAACTGGACTCCAGTCACGGCATATGTGGACAGGGCATGGAGAGTCTCATTACTTTTGGCCCACCCTAATATATTCAAGCCTTGGTGTGGTAGCGTAGTCGGAGAAGGCGCTCCGACTGCCGCGCGCAACCAGATACTCGGTTCCGTTCCTAAGAGGGACAAACGCTCAAGAAGAAGATGCCATGGCGAGTAGAAGAGCAGTCAGAAGTGACAACAATCATATCCCATGCACCCAATTCCAGGATTTTGGTCCGTATTCCGCGCTCAAGGGCGCGTGGAGCGTAAACTTAGAAGGCGCTGCCTGTCGCATGCACCTGATACGAGGTTCTTGGTGCGGATTTCCCACCCAGGCCAACCAAGCCTTCCATCCCTCTGGAGTAGGTATCATAAATTGGTGCCACACCTGTCTGAGTAGAACAAAGCACTGATCATCCCATCGGCTCGTCACCGCAAATCATTGCATAGGCCAAACACGCATTCAGATCGCCTTCACTTTATCCCGTAGAATTAGAATGCGCTGCGCATTCTGCAAAGCGCTTAACCAACGTCTACTTTCATCCGCCTGTACGGGTTAAGAAGCACGGAAGAAAAGAGAGCAGGACATGCAAGTGGTTATATTACAAAATAAGCTAGCAACATGAAAAACGCGCAAAATTAGGAACATCAAACCAGGGGCCGGATTCATTGATAAGGTAATGGGCTAATGGTAATGGGTAAGTTTACCAACAGAGAATGTGAAAGAGGACATGTCCGGTATTCATGATATGATTTAATTCTTAATGTCTTCTTCAGTCATATTTGTTTAAAAGTTAGGCTAATAGTTTTCCTTCCCTAAACTTTTCGTTTCTACAAAAGGAAAGAATAGAGGAAGGAAGGGAAACATCTGCTGATACTTACTCACTGACTAATCAATCCAATTATTATAGGAATCTAGGTGAATGTTTTGTGTGCTTCTTTTAGCTATACTACAATTTTTGCATGGCGCTGTAGTGTTGTGAGTACATAGTGTGTTTTTTGGCACGTTATTTAGTTAACGTAGAATAAATAAATAAATATATAAATAAATCGGTGAATGATATAGCTCTGCCGCACCGTTCACCCACCTCCACGCTGTGTGAATTCCAGATAATGTTTCAATTTCTACCTTCTACCCACACGACCCTGGATAATGTCATTCATAGATCCGGCCTCTGGAGTAAATCCACCCAGTAGCTGATTTTAGTATTTTGTAAGTTTAGTTTTGTGAAATGTGCAGTTACAGGCCCAATTCTCCGAGCTAAAGCAGAAGGTGGAAATGATCTCTGCTCGTCAAGATACCTTCAAATCCAGAATTGAATCGCATCAGTCCACTCTAATACTGGTTGCCACAGCGTCGCGGCGACTACTACACTCGGTGAGTATAATGCTCCCTTACGAGCTATGGTCCAGCTATGTTTGTAAGAATTAGTGAGCAGTTTTGCATGCAATATTTATCCTGTTTAAGGTAGCCAACACTACCTCCGCCATCAAAGTGCTGCAAGAATGGCGTCATAACAAAACCGTGAAGGATGTGAAAATGCGTCGTTTCATGGGACGTCTACAAAAGAGTATTAAGTGAGTTAATATGTATAGTAAACTAACCAGGGCGCGTGCAGCGCAGTCGGAGGAGGCGCGACTGTCGCGTGCACCCGATACCAGGTTCCTGGTTCGGAGTTCCCGCCCAGGCCAACCAAGCCTTCCATCCCTCCGGGGTCGGTGAATTGGTACCAGACTTGTCTGGGAAGGATAAAGCGCTGACTTGTTCATCGGCTGGCCACCGCAAGTCATTGTATGGCCAAATACGCATTCATGTCGCCTCCACGATATCCCATAGAAGTAGAATGCGCTGGCGCATCCCAGAAGGGATTGAGTAACGCCGTCCTTTATCCTTTATCCTTTAGTAAACTAACCAAGAAAGAGTCTAATCAAGGAATGCTCTCAGCTTCCCATGAAACTTCGAACGGAGTTCTATGCCATGCGGAAAAGTTTGAGACTTTGATTGGAAAGGTGTTGACAACATTTGCTTAATGGACCCCCTAAGCGAGTTCGACCCGCCAAAATGTGGAGGAGTTGGGATGGGAAACCCATCGGCCATATTCTCCTGACATAGCCAGCCTCCTCAGATTATCACTTGTACCGCTCCCTAAAGAATCCCTTGGCTGAGAAAAGCTTCGCAAGATTTGAAGACTTCTGGTAGGAAGTTCACCGATTTCTTCGACTCCTCATCTCCCCAGTTTCTGTTCAGTAGATGGACCACTGTGTTGACTAAGAATGGTGATTATATTGTTGATTGAGTTGCATTCTATGCTCAATAAAGGAATACAGAAAAAAGAAAACCTTACAAACACTTTCCGATTAACCTAATACATATAATGATTCAATAATGAGAAGTGGGGTTCTTATCCAAGCGCGAGAAGGTCGGGCGAAATATCTGGTGCTGCAAGATTTTGTATGGAGCCACTTCCGGATAAGGCTAGAGGGATGAGGGAAAGTTGGACATGCTACGAGGACTAGGATGAAGATGGCATATAAAGAGGCAGTATACTTTGAGAGTTTAGAGTCATTTACGTGGCCCTCAAGCCTCTTAGCTGGTTTCTAACCCACACCATCAAGTGCAGGCTTTGGTCACTTTTAAATCAGTACAAGTGTGAGCTTAGTTATTGTCAATAGGTAAAAGCAATAAAAATGTTGCCTGAGTAGTCCGTTCTGAACTGAACTCAAAGTTCAACTGAATGGTTGGGATTTGAGGGGTTTTGACGTCTACACAACTTTCTGGTGTTCTGTGCGCATTTTTCCAGTTGTATGCGCTTCTGCAGAACCCAGCTGCTAACTCCCCCTGGGCGACAAAAGCAGTTTCCACACGAGCAGCATGGATGGACCTACCCCGGAGCCCAATCCCTAGCTTGGTTCTGTGCCGGAAGAGCGCAGAACCCATCCGCAGACTCTCCCTGGGTGACGGAAGCAGTTTCCACACGAGCAGTATGGATGGAGCTCAAAATCTATTCCGATCCGGTTTTAGTTTTCATAGATCCACTCCCCTGGAAGGTTCTTACTCTTATTGAGGAAGACGGTGTTCAGGTCACTAGCCGATATGCTGTCAATGGACGGTTGTGAGAGTAAACCGTGCCAGCATGGTGGTACTTGCCTGCCGAGATTTGGCAAGAAGTACAACTGCCTCTGTCCTCCATATCGAACGGTGCGTATGAGACCGCCGTTTTCACCTAGCGGCCGCTTCTTATGATGGCTTGCCTATTTCCAGGGAGACAGCTGCGAGACGGATATAGACGAGTGTGTCATCTACGAAGGTACCCATGCCGGATGCCAGAACAACGGGACGTGCGTCAATCACGACACGGGTTTTCGGTACGCTTCATCCCCTTCTTCTCAGAAGCGATGAAGGTGATTTGGTTGTATCGGCTTCAGATGTGACTGCCGGGCCGGATATCATGGCCCACTGTGTCAGTACCGCCAGTCTACGTGCTCGCGTTCAATCGAGCTCTGCGGACCCCACGGTCACTGCATAGATGTTGACACTTCTGAAGCAGAAGTTCGTTGCAGTCATTGAAATAACGCCTGCTATCTCTGGCACGCTTTTCGTTTTAGAGTACTTACAAGTGCATTTGCGACTGGGGCTACAGGGCGTCCGACGACAAGCTGAATCCAACGTGCGTTGACGTCGACGAATGCCTGGACAATCCTTGCCATCCTGGTGTGGACTGCATCAACCTCCCTGGCAAATTCCAGTGTACTGGCTGTCCGAAGGGCTACCATGGTTGGTGAAGGGTTCGAACTTATGTTCTCTTCTGTCGGAAGTATTTTGGTTACACCTTCAAGCTCACGCACTTCGTTCTTAATCTGAAGCTAGCTTTGTTTTACTTTCGAGAAGGCTCAAAGCGGCTGGGAAAGGAGGGAGATGGGTTCCCCATGTAAGGCAATCCTATACACCGCTCTGTTTTGCACGAACTTGAAAATTTTACACATCACTGGTGTGTTCTATGTGGTAATATAAGCTGAGGTACTTATGATGTAGGTGTTCATGCGCCTTCTTATCAAACCGGATAAGCACATAACACTCCTGGGGCCGGATTCATCAAAGTTACTGCAGTAACTTTGACGGAGAATTGCAAGTGAAAAGCTCAGATAACGTGGCTTATCGCTCACCATATCGCTTGATAAGCCACGTTGTCTGAGCTTTTTGCTTACGATTCTCCGTTGAAGTTACTGCTGTAACTTTAATGAATCCGGCCCCTGGAACCGTGTGCTGATATTCCCCAGATGGGGAAATCCAATCAATATCAACATATCTTATCAAGCCCCAAACACCCATCGAGGAGACTCGGGGTAGACGAGCATACGGCCCCTGTCAGAGCTGCTTTGCTCCTCACACCTACATTTGCCTCGGATTGAGTAAAGCTGCCAGATATGACAGCGATAATAGTTACAGCGTCAGAGTTTTCGAGCATTCGAATTCGCTCATATTAGAAAGGTCTTACCTATAACTAACCCCCTACTGCCGTTCGAACTGCGAGTTGATGTCCAGGTTTGCGGGATCTGTAACTTATGTTTGCTGCCGGTCGTGCATCGCGTTGATGTCCACTGGCAAAAACGATGAGAGAAACGAGCTCCGATAGCAACAGTTTGGGTGATGTGTAGGTTTGGGGGCACTGTAGTAAGCGCGCGGGAATATTCAAACGGCAGTAGGAGATTAGTTATAATCGCTACATATTAGGAAGACGCACTTGTTCTCGACATTCGAACTACATTCGGAAAACGCGATTGTTTGAACACTCAAATTCAAGTAATAAAGGATGAAGGACGACGTTACTCGATCCTTTTATGGGATGTGCCACTCATTCTACTTCCACGGGATATCGTGGAGGCGATTCGAATGTGTATTTGGCTATACAGTGGCTCGCGGTAGCTAGTCGACGAGCAAGTCAGCGCTTGTTATCCTTCCCAGACAAGTCTGGAACCCAGACGCCGACCCCGAAGGGACGGAAGGTTTGGTTGCCCTGGGCGGAAAGTAAAAACCAGAAAGAACCAGAAACTTGCTACCGGGTGCACGCGACAGCCGACACCTCCTCCGACTGCGCTACACACGCCCTTTTTCTTTTTTCCAGCATTTGAATTCAAATACATTGCAAAAATGAGCGAAAGCTGGTCCTGAGAACCGTGTAGGAAAGCCGTGGTAGGAAAGCAAGTGCCATGGGCAATTACATCAGAAGTGGCCTAGCTCAATTCACGAGGGGTAGAGCACGCCTGTGCTTCACAAAGTTTTTAATTTTGCACAACACAAAACGTTGTATAGGACTGTTCTATTAGGTTGTAACGAATTAAATGGCACTGGCTCGCGCCATTTTTTGGCGCGCCTTTACGCGTTTGATCCAGAACAAACCGTAACATTTGGCATATCGCTTAGAAGCGCAAGCTTTGGTCTACCGGTGAGTACCAAATTTTCTATGTAAAAGTGGGAAAACTTTAGAGTTTTATTGACTTTTTTGCAGATGGACAAAAGGGTAATCCGAGGCATTTATTTGTATGAATTCAAGCTGTGCACTACAGCTAAGGAGGCGGACGAGAAGATCAACGCCGCATTCGGTCAAGGATGTTCCACAATTCGGACGGAGTATCGTTGGTATCAGAAGTTCCGGAATGGAGATGAGAGCTTGGAAGAACATGAAGGTCGTGGGAGGCATAGTGATGTTGATGAGGACAAGCTGAGAGATGTGGTAGAGGAGGATCCACGCAAAGGTACCAGGGAGATAGCGAAGGTTCTTGGCGTGCCCGGCATCTGAAGGAAATTGGAAAGACCAAAAAGCTGGAAAGATGGGTGCCTCACGAGCTGTCTGAGGAGCAAAGAAACCGACGATATTAGATCTCGTCCGCACTGCTTCTACGGAACGAAACGGACCCATTCCTTGATCGCATCGTAACCTGTGACGAGAAATGGATAATGTACGACAACAGGCGACGATCGGCACAGTGGGTGGACAGCGATGAGAGCCCCAAGGTTTTTGTGAAGCCGGAATTGCACCAAAAGAAAGTAATGGTGACAGTATGGTGGTGTTCGCTGGGAAATATTCACCACAGCTTCCTCCCTCCCGGTGAATCCATCACGGCAGAGAAGTACTGCATTGAAATTGAAGAAATGATGAAAAAGTTGAAGGATATCCGGCCGGCCTTGGTAAACCAAAGGCGAGTTCTCCTTCTGCACGACAATGCTCGCCCCCATGTAGCACGAATGACGTTGCAGAAATTGAATGAGCTGAGCATTGAAACTCTACCACATCCTCCGTTTTCTCCCGACCTCTCCCCAACAGACTACCATTTCTTCAAGCATCTTGGCGACTTCCTGGTAGGAAAAATATTCAAATACCAACAGGATATTCAACAGGATGTTCTGGAATTGACGAAATCTTCGAAGTGCCTTCGAAGATTTCGTCAATTCCAGAACTTCTGATTTTTATGCTACTGGGATAAAAAAGCTTGTGTCACGTTGGCAAAGATGTGTAGAATCAGAAGGTTTTTATTTCGATTAATAAACTTGCCTACAAGCCGAGAAATTAACTGTTTAAATTTACACTGGTTCAGTGCCATTTATTTCGTTACAACTTAATACATAGAGACCCCAGCCTATCTGCGCCCAAAATGCGATCGTCCCATTATTTAATTCGAATGTTCAAACTCGAGTGGAGATCATTCAAATACGTCTTCGAATGTGCCAGATGGCCAGATTTATAAAATATGCTGCTATACAAATTTGTACTACATCCACATTTAAAAATGAGACTTTCAATAGTTGACTAATAGCGACTTTCTGAAATTTTTTCGAATATTTGAATGACTTCGAATACCAAAAATGTTTAAGCATTCGAATTGGAGTGCTTGAATGGAAAACTTTTATAAATATCCAATTTCGAATTCATTTGAAAATGGAGATTCCTTGAATTTTTGAGTCCGAATACATTCGAGAAGCGCTATTTCATTTCGGAGTGCAGTTCCATGGCGGGGGCACCTGGACCGCTGGAGCCTTTTCATGCATTATAACTAAATTTTTGAATATCCCGGCGACGGGCCTCGCTGTTTTTACGAGATGGCATCAGGTAAGCACTTTATATGTCATGTTGTTTGAGTTTATCTTCAAATACAACATAGTTACAAGTGAATATGGAGTGCTCCCCCTTCCCCGCATTGGGACAGCGTCCATTTCGGATATTCGAATTGTAATATTCAGTTTCGAATGATTTTCACTCGATTACCTAACTATGGAACATCTGCTTCTTATCTGCCCGACGCAGGAAGAAATGGGCCTTTGCTAGCTTGCTTAAAAACCAGTCCTCTTATATCAAGCTCACTCGCGAAAAACCTCAGGATGACTGGCTTCCGTTCCTGAACGTGCAAGTCCAACTGAAAGAGGGTGGTACCGTAACAAAATGGTATAGAAAACCTATAACCTAGAATATCATAGCCCACTGCCTTTCCTCGCACCCTAATCACATGAAGCGAGCTGTAGTGAAAAACATGTTCCGAACCGCAGGTCTCGTATCCAGTGGGGGAGAGGAGCGTAAAGAATCAAGGAAGCTGGCGCAAGAAATTGCGGCTAGCAGCGGAGCACCACGTTATATCGTTACGTAGGACCTTCCAGGAACAAAGCAGTAGCCGCGCCATGTCTGGAAAGGTACCATTCAAAGTGCCATTCATCTCCGATGATGTAAGCACTTCCCTTCGGAAGTGTGTGAGGAGAACCGGGCTGGAGAATGTGGTAATTGTTGTGGAGGTGCCACCAGACAACCTAAGGCGGCAGCTAGTTCGGAATCGTCCTTACGATCGCCTTTGTGTAACACCTGGTTGCGCCGTCTGCCCACATGGGGGGGGGGGAAGGGGAATGCCCTTATCAGGTGTGGTATATCTCATTACCTGCCAGAGCTGTGGCGAGGAATATATCGGTGAGACGGCGCGACCCCTACATGTTAGGGTCAAGGAACACCTTGACGACAAGACCAAGTCCAGGACGTCCACTGCAATGGGTCACCATAGAGTCCACGGGCATACGGGGGGGGGGGGACTTTGAGGTCAGGGTCAAGCTACTGGCAGTCGAAGCACAAACTGCCGCCCGCAAAGCACTGGGGGCATTTTGGATTCATGCCGAAGACCCCAAGTTAAACCGGAGGGAAGAGTGCCTCTATATAACGCGGCAGCTCAGGTCCTACATCAGGTTGGCATACTGATTGGGGCGCCTGTGTCTCGAAAACGGCCCTGCTACCGACCGATTGGCCCGTCTGGCTTCCTGTGAGGTAAGGGTCTCGATCTCTCTATTGACTACGTGATCGAAAGGTAGTCTTGAATTTCTAAGGTTGAGGCGACGTTTGACGTGGTGGCCACATCTTGACTTGATCCTTCATTTCAGGCTCTGAAGAAGGCGATACCGCCGAAACGTTAGCCAATAAAGATCTGTATTACCTTGTGTGGAGCTCAGTCAAAACAATGCTACAAGAACTGTGGAACAGTTGTGTAGGATAGACATTAGACCTAATCACTAGCTGCTGTGGCAATGTGCTAGCGCCTGTTGTCATTGAAGCTCGTTTTCGTCGCCCAGGGGGAGCTCAAAGAGCGCAGAACCAGGCTAGGGCAGGGACTCCAGGATGTGGTGCAAAAATTCCGCACCGAGGGAGAACCGAACCGCCGTCCTCCCTCGCATGCAGCACACCACTATCCACCTCCCCACGACCGCCTGCCCTAGTGCCAACGCGGGCATATAAGATAAGATATAAGATATAAGATATCGATCGTACGGCCACTAGAGGCCGACACGATCCGCGACGCAAGGCAGCAGCCACACGCTACAGTATCGCGGGTTGATGAGCAAACCTGCATGGAGTGACTCCATGGAGTGCATCGGCAGAAGTTGATTAGGTCTAACCATAGGTAAAGCTGTTGCGTAGTGTACCTCTTGTTCAGATTTGCATAATCTTCTGAGATCTTACCGTGACCTCTACTGAGACAAGCGGCCTTCACCTTTGAAATGCAGAAGAGAAATGAAGCTCACCAGGAATTCCACGAAGCAATAACAAAGTAACGATAAGGATTATCTGATTCTAGGCGGTTGAAAAGTACACGCTCTAGTGCGTTATCTCAAGTCTGGACTCGGCGTAGAACTTTTCCATGTGAGAATCATGGCGGAGACGGTGGTTTACATTCGAGAAGAGGCTGTAGAGTAAACGGCAGGCTTCGCGATAACCTCGTAATCAAGCTCGTGGTTATCTCCTGCTCCTTCTCGTTGTTATCCTCATCCTTGGCTCGAGTATTCGGCAAGGTGAAGTTCTTCATTGAATTAAATTCGGCGTATTCGTGCAAGGGCTGTTTAGGGAAGGTTAAACACTGACTTGTATGCATATCGCGTGGCCACCGAAAGGCCGCCTAGAAGCCAGCGGCGCACTCAAGTTGTCTCTACGACATCCCGTAGAAACTGAGTACGAGGCGCATCCCAAGAGGATTATTCAACGCTGTCCTTTGTCCTTTATCCTCCACTGGACGCCGGTCACTTCAACTCGTTGCACAGATCCCTTTCCAGCACACATTCAAAGCGCTCCACTACTGTGGAAATCTGGCCGGTCTACTGCACTGCACAAATTTCCTACGAAAAATCTCTTTGATGGCCTTCGTGTTCTTGAACCGGATTGCATTTTCCAAGCTAATGGTATTAGGCTGTTGTAAAATTAATCGCCGAAAAGGACCGCTTGCTTCAAACTGATTTAACTCAGCCTAGGCACAACTTTATTAATCGCAGTAAAGACCATCAGAATCTATACTTTTTGCCAGTGAACATGTAATGAAACTCATCCTTTAAAATAAAATCTGAGTTCGCAGAAATTAACGAAATCATGGAGGGCACATTCAACATCGGCTGAATTAGTGAATTGTTTCTGACGCAGAGCTCGGAAAAAGTGATAGTCAGTGGGGGAGGGGACGGGATAATATGGTGGGTGAGGTAGAACTTCGACACCTGCGGTCGGATTCATCAACGACTTACAGCAATTTAACAGCGAAAATTACAGCCAAAATTCCTGTTAGCGCAGCTTATCAAGCGATAAGGTGAGCGATAAGCCGCCTTATCTGAGTTTTTCGCTGTGAATTCTCTGTTAAAGTGTTGGTCTCCGAAGGGCTTTGTAGGAAAACAGTACTTGAAAGCTTGTAAAAGCAGAATACGTGGCGCATCCATATGGAAATGTTTGACGCTCACGATCGCCATTCATCGCCTTGGCCTCATCTGTCTATTACAGAAGAAGAATGACCCATCACTGAAAGGGCAGACTTGAGACCTCTGATCAGCTACCAGATTCATCCCACTTGGTTCAGGAAACGGCCAGATATGTGCCGATGTCGACGAATGTGCCGCCGAGATCTACCCCTGCTCGACAAATCCTCGCGTGCCGTGCTTCAACACCATCGGCTCTTACCACTGTGGCAGCTGTCCTCCAGGTAAACTCCCCGTTGACCAGCTCACGTCTTCAAGAACTCTTTACGCCTCTACAGGCTACCGCGGTGACGGTCGAGTTTGTCGTCGAACATCCGCCTGCGACGATGCACCATGCCATCCAAGGGCAACGTGTGTTGACGACCAGTCGTCGTTGAATCCCGGCGGATTCAGCTGCCTATGTCCTGCGGGTATGATGGGCAATGGCATAGGTAACTTCGTTTTCAACATTTAATGGGAACTCCACACAGCGTTCTTCTGATGCCTTAGTGTTGTTAAGGACTGTCCGGCTGTCAAACCAGTAACTCAACGATTTGTCGAGAAGGGATCTGTTTCAACGGAGGCACATGCATGGTGAGCTTAGTAATTCTCTTGACACTGTAACAATGGCAAAGTCCTTCACATGCAACTCATTACAACGACCACATATGTATGCCATGCCATGCCATGCATGCCATGATACCTGTCAATCGATTTCAAATCTGTTTTCTGCTCCTTAGCCCATAAATTACTTTCAGATTACCCTTCGTAACATAGTCCTGTCCGGCACCCAATTTTAATTTTTTTTTGCAAAACTACTCAATCTCCTATTATTCACCAACTGAGCGCTATTGTTAAAAATACACGATTTTAAACTAAATTTGGTTAAGAAAAAATCTCACTTTCTTTATTCCATCGGTTATTCGAAATTTTGAAAATTTTCACCTTATTCGATTATTCAGAAGTTGAGTATGCCGAAAGATAGGGTTACTCGGAACTCGAGTGGGTAGAGAAGTAAAGTAATTCGTTCGTTCATTGTTCCAGAAAACGGACTATTCGATTATATGGAATCCGAGTAACACGAAAAAATACGGCTATTCGATTGCTCTTCCATCCGATAGATTTTTGGATAATCGTTAGGCCCTCCAGTTATATTCTATTACCATGGTCTACGAAGACGTCTATCAATAAAAAATTGTGAATTTGTCTATAAAAATACATGGTATGTGCTAAACACAACGAAGAAACCAATCGAGAAGAGAAGGAAGAAAAGCCTTTGAAATGTGACGATCTTCAACATTCCTGAGGAGATGGTAATATCTATATTCTAGTTAGATGACTACACACTAAGCAGCTCTGGCGACCGAAAAAAATCACCTAAGGAGAAAATGCATGTTCCTAAGAATTTGTCGAAGCACCAATATTAAGTCGATTAGATCACCTGTATCACCTGTCGTCCCGTTGATCATCGACTTGCTCGAGCGGGCGCCAGCAGCGTCTCCATTCGTCCCTGTCGCGTGCCAGAGTGGTCCAATGGATCCTCCTCGCTCGAGGGACACGAAGAGCGTCATATCGGTCGTTCAGGGCTTTCACGAAGAAGTCCGACCAACGCGTTGGTGGGCGTCCTGGTGTTCTTTTGACATCCCGCGGAATCCAGTCTGTGACGGCTCTCGTCCAGCGGGTGTCTGCGAATCGCATTACGTGGCCGGCCCACCTAATTTTCGACGACTTGGCCCATGTGACAGCGTCTCTGATCTTCGAACGTCGGCGAAGCTCGGAACTCCGGAGGCCTTCTCTCACTTGCGTGAGTCGTGTCACTCCGAGCATCGTCCTCTCGATTCCACGCTGCGCGACGCTGATCGCGTGTTCATCCTGCTTTCGTATAGCCCAGGTCTCCGAGGCGTATGTTAGGGCAGGAAGAACAGTGGAGTCGAATAGGTGGGCACGGAGTCGGACGTTCTTCGTTTTCTTCACGACTTCTTCGACGCTCTTGAAAGCTCCCCAAGCCGCTCGTTTCCTCCTGCTCAGCTCTGGTGCTAGGTCGTTGGCCATGTTGACTTCGCGACCCAGATACACATAGCTGGAGCATTCGGAGATGTTCGTTCCGTTGAGCGAGAATGGGGCATCAGAAACCCATCCGTTCTTCATGAACATCGTCTTCGTAAGATTCAGCTGCAGTCCAACGCTTCCACATACACGATCGAAGTCGGCCAGCATTCGTTCCGCCTGACTGATGCTCGGTGTTATGAGCACGATGTCGTCAGCGAAGCGAAGATGGTGCAGTTGCCGGCCGTCGACCTTCACTCCCATGTCATCCCATTCTAGTTCGCGCGTGACGTTTTCGAGGGTGGCGCTGAAGAGCTTCGGGGATATGGTATCCCCTTGCCGAACCCCTCTCCTTACGTCAATGACGACGTCGTTGTAGAATGGTGAGATCTTGGTCGTGAATCCACTGTACAGCTCTCGAAGGACTCTGATGTACTGAGTAGGAACGCCCTGGGTGAGCAGGGCTTCCATGACCGCTTCAGTCTCGACGGAGTCGAATGCCTTCTTCAGGTCAATGAACGTAAGGCACAGCGGCAGCTTGTACTCTCGCGACGCTTCGATGAGCTTCGTAATGGTGTGTATGTGGTCGATCGTGCTGAATCCTCTCCGAAATCCTGCTTGTTCGCATGGCTGTCCTTCGTCCAGCGTTCTACTAATCCTATTCGGGATGACTCGAGTGAACAGCTTGTAGACTACGGACAACAGGCAGATCGGGCGATAGTTGCCAATGTCGTGCACGTCTCCCTTCTTGTACAGCGAGACGGTCTTGCTGGTCTTCCACTCAGATGGAACCTTGCATTCGGACAGGTAGCGTGTGAAGAGCCGCGCCAAGGTGTTGATGAGCGCTGGCGGGAGGTTCTTCAGGTGTTCAGCTCTGATCCTGTCGGGACCGGGTGCTGTACGTTTCTTCACCGACGAGATGGCGTGTCGGATCTCGGAAGGGAGAACAGAGGGAACGACGTATCCATCCTGCGGAAGATGGCGTAGGGGCAGGTGGACGTGGCTATCGAAGAGATCGGAGTAGAAGTCGTGGATGACTTTCTCCATGGTCCTTCTGGAAGAGGTGATGGTTCCGTCAGGACGTCGGAGAGCAGTCATCTTGGTCTTGAAGTTGGCGAAGTTCCGGCGGGCATTGCGGATGCTCAGCCCTGCCTCTGCTGCTTCAGCCAACACTTCCGCCCTTCTCTCCTTCAGATCTTCCTTTATCGCCGTTCTGCATAGCTTTGCAAGCTCGGACGTCAGTTGGTAGTTGCCTGACGCTCGTGCTGCTCCACGCTGGCGTATCAGCTCGAGAGTTTCCAGAAACAGGCGTCTCTTGGTGGTCTTCAAGCTCTCGGCTCCCTTAGCACTATCGTGGAGATGGTGCACGAAGCGATCGTATTCCTCGTCGACGTTGTCCATGACGGCATCTTCCCAAAGGCCGACAAGAGAGGTGTAGAGATCCCAGTTGATGGTCGTTCTGGGACTCCTCTTCTTGAACTTCGCGGCCTTCTCTCCTTGACGCGAAAAGCGGAACCTCGCGCGAAGGAGGCGGTGGTCCGATCCCGTGTAGAACTTGGGGACAACGGAGACATCGGTCAGGCAATACTTGCGATTGAAGATGATGTGGTCGATCTCGTTGTGGAACTGGCCACCGGGGGATTCCCAGGTCCATCGTAGGGAGGGAGGCTTCTGGAACTGTGAGTTTCCATGGATGGTCTTGGTCGACATGATAAACTCAGACAGCCTTTCACCTTGCTCGTTCCACTCCAAACCGTGGGTTCCGATGTGAAGTTCTTCCGGCGACCTTCGTGGCCCGATCTTGGCGTTGAAGTCGCCGACGATCACCTTGTAGAAGGTGTGATCTTCCTTATAGAACTTCTCCAGCTCCACGTAGAAGGCCTCGACGTCTTCGTCGTCGTAGTCGGATGTTGGGGCATACGCGACGAACACAGTCAAGGCTGGCACGGAGCCACATCGCCTCAGTCGCAGACGTCCGATTCGGCTTGTCAGAGACTCGTACGAATCGATGTTCATGGCCAAGTGCGTGTTGACGAGGACACCAACGCCGCCTACTCCCCTGCTGTCGCATGTTCCGAGGAACAGTTCTTCTCCGGAGTCGTAGGCGGCGTGTAGGGGGTGGTGTCTTCTCGTCTCGGTCAGTCCGATGACGTCGTACTTGATCTTCCTGGCTTGCATCATCAGGTCCTCGACGGATGCTTCCGACGCAAGGGTGCGGGCGTTGTAAGTACAGATCGTCATCCTAGTCCTTCTCAGTTTGCGCAGCCTGGTTAGGCCCTGAGATTTTAGCAGCCTCTCCGTACTCGTCCTTCCCATCGCTGCAGAAATGGGGGCTCTTTCGGGGTCAGGGGAATGAGGCCCTTTAGTGCTGCTGTGTTTGACTGGAATACAACACGGGTAGCTAGTCAGGCTCTGTCGTGCGGGCGGGGTACTCCGGGCAGCCAGCCAGACTGCCCGAAGGGACGGGGTGAGACTTAAGGCGGCCTCGAATCGCCTTACATGCACTCCCAGTCTACCGAGTGCAAGCTTTTGGCCGAGCCGACACAGTTACAATCCGCACAGTCACGGACACATCCACGCACAATGTGCACGAACATGCCGCTCCCACGCACAAGGAACGCATCGACCCGACACAGCAGGAGCAAGGAGTCCATCCCCTGCATCCCACCTGCGTCTCTGGGCAGTACACGGTCGCATTTGGTTCGCCTTTAATTCCCCTATCCACCACCCGGGGACGCGCCACGTGGCCCTGCGACAAGCGGCCCGAGATCCCTCTTAACAAGAGAGCCCGAAGGCTCTCTATCGAGGGAGATCCGTGGAGTCGATTAGATAGGACATGTTAAACGTCTTTTAAAACTTTCGTCGATTTTTGTGACCGATCAACGCCATTCTTTCAAGAGTTGGAGAAACCGACTTATTAATAATCTATTGTGTCGACCGTTTCCAATCTCTTTTTGGGTTGCACCACGCATTCTAAAGTTGTCACATAAGTTCTGTCCGATTTTCGACGGCAACTTTACGGTATAACATCTCAGCAGAAAGTGAAGTATTAGGTTGGTGCATAAGTTCTCGGACATTTGGGGCATGAAATATTTATTATCACAACATACGAACAACAATATCAAATCATTTGAAGTAACCACCGTTTACATCAATTGTCTTTCGCCTACGTGCTGGTAAGTCATGGATGTCTTTTCTCCAAAACGTGGCCGGTTGTGATTCGAAAAATGTGAGCAGTGCCTCCTTGACATCCTCTCGATTCCTAAATTGCTGGCCGCCTAAATAGCGTTGAAGGCTTGAAAACAAATGATAATCAGAAGGAGCGAGATCTGATGAGTAAGGTGGATGTGGAAAACGGTCCATCCTTAGTCCGCCAACTCAGTCGCCGTCGCTCTAGCAATATGCGGTCTAGCGTTGTCGTGTTGAAAATACACCTTCTCTTGCTCTCCTCGTGTGGTTTGAAGGTGGGCCCTCAACTTCCTCATATGGTTGACGTAAACCTCTGCCGTCACTGTTATCCCTTCGTCCAGCATCTCCCAGTATTCTACGCCAAGAACGCTCCACCAAATGCATAGCATCACCTCTTTCACATGAAGGTCGGGTTTCGGAACGTCATCTGCCTCTCCAGTTACGTCAGCCCACTGTGCACGCCGGTGATAATTAGAGTAGAGTATCCACTTCTCATCCCGGTGACAAGGTTGTCCAGCCATCCGTGGGTACGTCTGAGGGAAAGGAGAGATAGAGTGACCTCGGCTCTGCGATCCATGTCATGTTATGTCAAGCCGTGAGGTGCCCAGCGACCCAATTTTTGCACCTTGCCAATCGACTTCGATCCTCGAGCGACTATTGAGTGACTAACACCAAGAGTGCTTGATAGTTCGCGAGTGGTTTGGTATGGGTCCGCTTCCACTCTACTTCGGAGGCCATCCAAATCCAGTGTCATCGGGCGCCCTTCTCGTTCATTACCTTCAACGGAGAATTCACCAACTGCAAACTTCGAGAACCACTGGTACACAGTACTTCGAGCAGGAGCACTCTCGTTGTAAACATCCTTCAGGCGACGATACGATTCGTTGGCATTGAGGCCAGATTGATGCAGGAATAACATGACGTGCCGAATATGCGCCTCAGTTGGGATGAATTGCTTATCCATAATAGCTGACGTTAACAACGCAGAAGTAAATGTTAGGAACAGTTTTGTAGCCCTTTCCTTTCTCTATCGATCGATCATTTACGCTTTGACACATGCGAGAAATTTGGCTGGAAAATGCGCTTTCAATTCAGGAGGGATCAAATGTCCGAGAACTTATGCACCAACCTAATATATTAATCAAATTTAGAACCGTTACAATCAATTCACTTCTGCCAACGACATACAAAGCATTAATTCCATTTCGGAAGGAATCCAAATTCCCTAGAAACGATGAAGCACTTAAAGGCAAATCCGATATCTGCTGCTTTGGAGAAGTTTTGCTCCTTGAGAAAACCATAGAAATGTTTGAAAAGATGAAAGTCCGCCGAGGTTAGGTCCATGAATAGTGAAAAAACTGGTGAATAGCCAGGGATGCGGGAGAACTTCATACCTCAACTCATCTAATTTTTGGATTGCCAGATGCGAGACATGCGGAAGGGCGTTGTTATGAATAAGGATCGGTCCTCTTCGATTCAACAGTGCAGGACCCATTTCAAGAACCTTTGGTGAACCACGTCTGATTCACGACAGTACCACTCTGCCGTGATGGTTTCACCAGGCTTCATGGAGTCGGATAATACCAGTTGCAGTCCACCTGACAGACAGACGTCATGCAATATCTGGCTACTCTTTAGGAACAAACATAAAAAGCTTTTGAAAACTAAAATATTTTTCAACCAAAATATTTGAAGGGCAAAAAATTGGAAAACTTTACTGCTATGAAACATAGTTCAGCGAACTGGAATATGGCAACAGAATGGAAGCAATAATGCATTGTATTTGATGTGTACGTTCCCGATGCTGTATTGAATTTTTTAAACGCGCTGGGTGTTGATTCTATGAATTGGTTCCACTCAACAAGAGAAGTGATCAGAATCGAGTAGAATCATTTACAAGCATAATAATGCCGACAATTTCAGCCAATTTCGGAGACTCAGTATCGATGCTCATGCCAAGAGTTCTACTACGGGCTTCATTGCGAGCAGGTGAGTTAGTGGCACTGCAGAGTTATCGTAGTTGGCGGTGAAAATAAAGGCAGCTAAAAGGGAAAACCAAGGCGATGCAATGAGCTATCAAACCGCTTTTGTGAGAAACGCAGAGGCGACTTACTGTAAGACACGAGTTGTCTGAGTAACTCCAGACTTAGCGACCATCCATTTTCCGGTCCCCATAAGTAGATTTAGTCCAGCCAAGGTTTTCGTTGATTTCCTATTAAGATTGATTCTTTGGCTCTATCCCATAAGATGGCTCCAAATGATTGTCTAGTTCTGATCATGGTTCTACTCTGTTTGCGAACCCTGATTTTGGTGTTGATGTGGAAAAATAGTTTTTTTAGGTTTCGCCATGCATTGGCTCACCTTGCGAGAACGGCGGTGTCTGTGAGGATGATGGTCCCGGAAAGGTCAAATGTGTCTGTCCCATTGGATTCTACGGACCATGGTGTGAACTGGAGGAAAATAGTAAGTCGTGTCATAGAATTATAAGGCTCCGCTTGATTGCTCAGTAGCGTAACTCGCTTCGATTCTGCTCTAGGGCAAACTTCTATTTTTACCTACAGTACCGCGCATATATTTTGTTCATTGGCCGAAAAGACCGCGCAGACCTGCGCCGCTTCTGAGCGTTCCAAACGGCCTTTTTAATAAGGATTCTAATCGTAAGATGAATACTTGTGAATGGAGCAGGTATTTGAGTCCAGCAGCTCAAGCTCTGTTTTTTGGCATACAAATCCCAGTGGAGTTGCATATTGGATGCATATACGCCCGACAGAATCAATCGAGTGGGAGCGGCAACTTGTAGAGTGAACTTACCAGGGAAGGGCTTCAGGCGTAGGTCTGAACGGGGTAAATGGATGATACTGCGAGAATCTCTGCGCTTCATATAGTAGAAGAACATGTTTCGTTTTTGCTGAGTCCTTGAACCAAAAGAGCTACGGGCCCTCGAAGGCGGGGTACAGTGGCGCACCTTCAGCACGTGCCGACGTGCATGCGTGCGCGCACTATATGGGACGCGACGAAAGGCAATGCGGCAAGCGAGTCTTTGGCTCAGAGGGTTGCGGGGCTGCTTCAAAGGTGGTAGACCAGATGTTCGACTCCCGTGCTCTGCACTACTTTTGCATCTTTTCATAACCGCTGCCTCCTTCACCAATTTGCTTTCTACACATCCCCTACACATTTATTTCACTCTAATTGTCAAAAATGTGAGATTCGTGATCATCACCCCAGATTCGTGATTAACACCCCATGACCTCGACAGCCCTAGTCACGCGTACCTGCTGAAACCTACCGTAATCGGCCGAAAATTCAAAAACGGATGTCAGATTCGTGATCAGCACCCCAAATAACACCCTGCGGGAGGTTTGGGCGAAAAAATTTTTTCGACCTCTCCTAGAGTCGTGAAAGTACAATAGTGGCAGTTTAGATCAGCTTACTTCCTACACATCTCCTACACATTTATTTCACTCTAAATTCTCAAATAAGGGTTTACATTGAGCTGTGCTTCACACACTTCCCTCACTTTTTGTATACAACGTATTGTGTTTTTCAGCGAATGTTAAACAGTGACCTCACAGCAGGGACGGGTTACAGTAGCTACGGGATACTAGGGCTGTCGAGGTCATGATCACTGATTTTGCCCAAACTTCTCTCAGGGGGTTATTTGGGCTGCTGATCGCGAATCTGACAGTCGTTTTTGAAATTTCGGCTGATTACGGTAGGTTACAGCAGGTACGCGTGACTAGGGCTGTCGAGGTCATGGAGTGTTAATCACGAATATGGGGTGCTGATCACGAATCTGACCATTTTGACAATATTGAATGAAATAAATGTAAGAGGATGTGTAGGAAGCAAAATGGTGAAGGAGGCAGCGGTTGTGAAAAAATGCAAAATTAGTTTACAGCACGGGAGTCGAGCATCTGGTGGAACACCTTTGAACAAGCCCTGCACCCTGCTTCGCCACCGACTCGCTTACCACAGACCATTTCGCAGCGTCCCATACAACAACGCGCGCATGCACTTGGGCACGTGCTGACGGTGCGCTTCTGTACCCCGCCTTCGAGGGCCCGTAGCTCTTTTGGATCAGGGACTCATCGTCAGCAAAAACTGTTTTTCTACTACACGAAGGGTGGAGATTATCGCAGTACTATCCGTTTCCCCCGTTCGGACCTACGCCTGAGACCCTTCCCTGGTTGGCTTGAAAAAGTATAGCAAACCATTTACATTCATTACATATATCTGGTATGCAATGAATTTTCCAATTCCGCAGACAATTCCGGATTGGATGGGGGCACTTCACTTTGCCGGTTGAAGAACGGCGTTAAAATTAAAATTGAACTGAGCTAAACTGTTTTGCATTGATGACACTTTGGACTACTCCACGAGAAAACCATTCCTTACAACTTTCTGCCTGGAGCAGGCCACACTGTTCTGTAGGCGGTTGTGGAAAGTCAAGGAACAGGTATACCAGCGCTACGAACTCTTCTAATACGATAGACAGAAAAAAGCAATCAAAAAAGCTTAACATGGCCGAACAAAATCGTGACACGAGCAAGGACACAAAGAGAGATCAAATGCGTGGGGAAAAGGGGTAAAACAACAGCAACAATGGTCTGCAACAATAGTGGAACACCGGCCGAAGGATGAGTAGCGAGTGCGGTTCAAGTTGGCTTCTTTCGGCTTGCAGCAACACTTTCGAACGTCGAAAGTTGGAACTCAGGCAGGGAGACTCACGCGGCTTCAGCTGCTTCGCGCATTTCGAAATCTCCGTTGAATGACTCACTCTCGTGACTAAATTGGACTGTGGTACGGTAACCTGTGCCCTACTCGAGCCAAATGGGGTCCTAGCGCGATTCTTACACCTTGCGCCGTGGGGACAGCCCCTCCTTCTGAAAGGCTTCCTTAGCTAGGCCTGACAGTTCGTAATTGTCCCGTTTTCCTTGAAGTGGCCCCTCCTACTAGGACGTATTCAGACAATATTATGCTTGTGAAAATTAAGTCAATTCAAGGTTAGCATGTTCAGCATACAATGAAGGAGATGAATATTTGACACAGGAATTAAAGGAAGGTGGAATAGTATATTATTTTAGCTGAATAGTGGGATTCGCTGGTTTTGGCTGCAGTATGCAGCTGTCAAAGAGCTATTTCACAGTTCCTTTATCTGGCAATCTGCGCCGTCTTTCTCCCTGAGTTTGGTGAACTGATGTCAGGCTTGTCTGGGAATGATAAGACAACGATATGTCCATATCCTGGTCACTACAACTCATTGTACGGCAAATGCCTAAGAAATATCACCTACAATCGGGTGCGTGACGTATTACTAGAAACGAATGATTGGCGCTGTTTTCCTGATTGCCGCAAAATATGACCAAATCCGAATTTTTCAGGCTGTGGTGCTCACTTTGCCGAATCTTCGGGAAACTTGACGTTCCCAGACACCGGCGAGATGCCACCAGAGAGCCAATGTGACTACGTGATTGCCGCTGGAGCTGAGAATTCGGTGAGTCCGGTATTCGATCGATGAGGTCTTGAAAAGGTTAAGCCGGTAGCAAAAAATGAGCATTTCTCTCGGAAATGACTTTTTTGTTTTTGCAAAAGTTTGTTCAAATTTTCGGTAAATTAATATTGTGTTTGTTTCGGCTCTACAAATATTGTATTTGTCGCGAACTCGATGGCCCCGGTGACCGTGCTGGCTTACATGCACGAGTGTCCCGACCCGCTCCACGGCTCAACCCAACCGCCAAGAGGGGAACCCGACTGTAGAGAAGGGTCCCAGCGAGGAAGCCCTGCCTCCGTCGCCTCCCTGTGGACCTGAGAGGGGCTACGGATGCCCTTAGTGGGACGAACGTAGGAGGCCTAGTAGCCGGGTGGCATGCATGGAAATGCAATACACAACCGAAACAATAAACCTCGACACGAACAAAATGAACTACCCCAGAACCCCAAGCAGTACTAAAGTGACTCATCGATTATTCCGCTGCTGAAGACAATATAGATCATACATATTTATTAGACTACAGGAATATACGAACTACCACACAGAATGTTGAGTTGGCATAAGATAATTGAGATGGCTCTCTGGGACGTTCGGCCGTCTCGTCGTGTCGGAAGCCCGTCAGTGAACTCTGCCCGGCCTGCGACCATCCCGCAGCTGGCCATCATAAGAATGTCCGAGTATAGAGCTCAAGGGCCCGCGATGAGAACTCCGGAAAGATGGAATAGGAAGGAAGCACCAAAGGCCGGCGCACCAAGCCGCGTCGACTCGCGAGCCCCCGAAGCACCGGCTGCTCATGGCAGCGCAGGGGAAACTGGTTATACTGCGCGGGAGCGTGTCCAGGCGCAGACCGATAGGCCTCGGGGGTGGAGCTCTCCCAATCCGGCATTGGTCGCCTCATCGGCAGTTCACCGCGAGAGCGACGCACCATGGAAAACTAGTCAAAGGCCTATGGTATACTCCCGCGTCGCTCCAGCGACGGGCGCGGGGCAACTGTCAACGGCGCGCCCTCGCTGCAGTGGCGGACGGCGCAGTGGGGACGGTTGCCGGCTGACGCGCCATCGCTCCCGCGATGCACCGCAGAGGGCTGTTATACCTCCGCGTCGCGGGAGTGAAACATACTCCCGTGCGACGGCCGTCGCAGCCCGTCGCTCGTCGCAGTGCACTGCGCTGCGACGAGCGACGGGAAGCGATGGTCGCGGAGGAGGGAGCGCTGTCGTGCCCTATTCTATGCACTTCAGCTCACTTATTTCGACACTTCATTGGTTCGTGACCATGACTCACCATGACTTATGACTCATTTTGGGTTTTCTCGACGGCTTGAACGACTCGTTTTTTGAGGAGGTGTTTTTCGAGGCCGATTTTCTCACTTTTGTGCCGATAGTCGCATTTGTTTCGCCTCTGAATTTCCTCGCCGGCACCGAAATCTACATTTCTGTGCCGGACAAGTCACAGGGAGTTTCTTCTGACATGTCCGGCACAGAAGTGCGCCAATTGAACGACTCGTTTTTTGAGGAGATGTTTTTTGAGGCCGATTTTTCTCACTTTTGTGCCGAAACCCTCCTGGCTAAACATCACTTTCCGGAAATTGGGCCACAACTGGGACGTTTCCGTGCTAGGCACGTCACGAGAACCCTCTCGTGTTGTGTTGAGCACAGAAACGTGGGTTTCAGTGCCTGAGGGTGGAATGAAAAACGAAAGAAATGCATGAGTGGCGGAAACCCCCCCCCCTCCCCCCTAGCTAAACATGACATCGACGAAATACCGTTGAAAACCACAATCCTACAAGGGTTTACGGATCAGATGGCGATAAAACAGGAAAAACTCGAAATCACGAACGTAACGATCGACAAAACAAAGAATACAAGAAAAAGATGCACTGAATCAGCTAATTCGCTAAAATTCTGCAGAAGTCTCCGTCTGCAGAACTGCGTGAACTATCGAAAAACTTCTTAAAAAGAAAGGAAATTTGAAAAGTTGACTACAAATTGAGTTTTAAGAAAAGAATAGACGATATTTGATGGAATAGATAGAACGTTTTCAGTGATTGAACGACTAAATCGCATTGAGAAAATTACTTTTCACTTTATGCAATTCATGGAAGAAATTGCTTTGGTGTCAATATTTAAAAAGCCAGCTTTCCAGGTAATTTTTTGTGCTAAGCTGATTTTGTACCACTTTTGGCTAAATCCAGGGCCCTCTCTCCTGCTTAGAACCCTTCGAAGTTTCATTCCATTCTTTACACATATTATCATTATGACGAATAATGATTGGGCCCGATAATAAGGTCGGATAGAATAAAGGACGACGTTAGTCAGTCACTAGGAGGGATACGCCACGCACTCTATTTCTACGGGATATTGTGGAGGTAGCTTGGACGCTGAATGCTTCACGTGCGGTGGCCAAGTGATGGAAAAGACCTCCTTTCTAGACAAAGCTGGTACTAATACGTCGATCCCAGAGGGATGTAGAGCTTGGTTGCCCTGGAGGGAAACCCGTATCGATAACATTGTACCGAAGTGCATGCGACAGCCGGCGCCTTCTCCGACTGCAAACATGTGCCCATTTTATAAGACAGATTACCTATCTGTAGGATAAGATAGAATTCATTAGTGCTACATATTGACCCCATTAGAGCTGCATATTAACCCCTATTAGAGCTACATATTGACCCCAATTGGGTAGACGCGTATAGCGCAGTCAGGGTGTCCACTGTCGCGTAACCCGATACCAGGTCCTTGGTACGGATTTCCCGCCCTAAAAAAACCAAGCCTCTGATTCCCCCAGGGATGGTGAATTGGTACGAGATCTGCCTGCTAATGGAGCGCTGAGTTTTTCATCGGCTGGTCACCGCAGGTAATTGTATGAATAAGTGCCTCCACGATATCCCGTGGAATTAAAATACGCGGCGCATCCCAAAATGGATTGAGTAACTCAATTCTTTGCCCTTATCCTTTGTGAAGTCAATTTGAAGTTCCATTCTGTTAAATGCACATACGACTCGTCTTACGGGGCAGAACGTAGATTTTTGAATTTTTAATCCGAGTTCATGTAAAACAGACGTGCGAAGCTCTTTCCAGAGATTTGGAACTTTATGGAAACAAATGTCGTATACGTATCTTGTCACGGTCATGTCGACAAATATTTGACAGAAGTTCAGGCTTTAAAAATCACCTTCGACACCTTCTCCGGCATGTCCAGCCCAGATTTGTCCGACTGCACGAAAGCCGACGCGAACCTGACACTCTATGATGGACCAGGCGATAACGCTCCGATATTCGCTACATTCTGTGGTGATGGCAATGGCCCTAAGGTAGGCACTGACTTATTTTCGACGCCCCTTAGACACGTATACTGCTCTTCAGATGCCTCTTCTCGGAGGAACCATCACCATGACGTCGTCGAAGGCCATGCTTCGATACAAAGGCACAGGTGGTGCATTCTCCATCAGGTGGGAGACGAAGAAGCGAGGTAAGGAACCCCTTAAAGGAGCCGTGTTGGTGAAGGCTAGGTGGCCTGCTCTCAGACTGCGGCTACCGTACGAGTCTGGCTTCTGGAGTGCTCGTCGTGCCACCTCATTACCTGGACACGGCATGTGACTGGTTCGTCTCCGCTCCGACCGACAAGCACATCGAGATCGAGATTCCCAGCGTTGAGATGGCGTCCGGCCTGCAGCTGAACTGCACCGTGAACCAGCTTGAAGTACGTGTTGGCTGCAATTTTTTTCGAGACTATTCAGCAAAAATGGCAGAAAATTAGCTCATAGATCAATCGATTTTTAGGTGTTCGACGGCTACACCTCGTACGATGCCCATAGAGTGGTGCACATCTGCGAGACAACAAACGTCACCACTGTGGTGGGTTGCAGGTGGACAAAGTGCAGGTCTAGAAAGGGGATCCCCCTGATATTCGTCCACAAACTCCGAGGATTTTATACAATTTTCTCGCTGAATTGGACACTTTCTGAGACCTTCGAGATCGAAGCGAACTCTTCCAAATCAAAATGAGCTGCTGCTACATTAAACTGTAGACTCTCCAAAAAGGTTAGAAAGACTTTTGTTCAAGGAAAATTCTGGTAAAACTTTCTTTAAAGTTTTTGTTTACCTATTTAGAATTATTTTTTGTTTAAGGAAAGCTTTAGAATTTATAATTAAATAGATGAAAAGATAAATAGCATAGCTTTCTTTGAAGTTTCAATTCACTTCCCAATAAGTGGACATCTTGTTTGAAATTTGATAAAATTTTTAATTTTGAGAAAAAATAATGGTTTAAGCTTTGTTTTAAAGGGTAAGAGGGCGGCCATTTTTAGTGCCAAAAAAAGACGGTTGCGCCATGCCCTCGCCTAAGACCTAAGATTTTTATAGAATAAAATTTCTGTTTGCAAGATGTTTCATATCTGCAAGCAGTGCAAAATAGCTAATTGTAAAAAGCACACATATTCTCACTTTGATGCTTCATGTCATCAGCATTTACACTGTCAATCAAATAAACCTCGCGACGAGTTTTTGAGTGCATAGCGCGACCAGTCTTTTAATGAAAGAGATGATCTCTGCCTTAATGCGCTTTTAAACTAAATTTTATTATATTTTCAAAAATAAAAATTTTATAAAATTACTACACAAATTGGGGAAGGTGAACTGAAAATTTTCCAGGAAAGTCATAACAAATTTTTCTTGAACGAAAAAATTGTTATAACTGTCTTGTCGAGTGTTGTTTAACTTGCCTGGAGATCATTTCGATTGGGAAGAGTTTGCTGGGATTTCAAGAGTCTTAGGCTAGAAGGGTGTCAAATTTAACTTGAAAAGTGTCCAGTTCGAGGTAAAAATGGTATATTAAAAAAAACAATATAAAATCAGTAAGCTCAGGCAAGCTTGTTGCGCTTCAATACAAAATTTTATTTATTTTTCCTTCAAAAAGAAAAATTTTATTCAATTATTACACGCTGTAACCGTATCAGCGAATCTAAGCCTTTTTTGGGTAGGTAAAGCTGCCAGATTTGGAAGAAGAAATACAGGGTGGACCACCCTCTCTACTCCAGCGTCGTTGACGGCACTAGGCTTATGCTCAAACATAGTAGCAGCAGACTTCTGGCGTGAACAGCTGAAGCGATTCTGCAATTTCTGGAAAGATTAGATGTTTTGTTCAGGTCAGATCTACGGGACCTTTCCTGACAGTCGCCTTCAGAAGTAACGTCTTCGGCGGCTCCAGAAGCGCTTTGCAACGGGGATTCTCCATGAAATACAGAACAGTTGAACGTATGGCTTGAATCACGGGAACGTAAGCCTTAAATCTGAAGCGATTTCGAAAGAAAGTGGAACTTTCAGCCGATCGCCGATGCGGCGGCGACATTACGAACGTCGATGGCGACTGGGACTTCTCGGGCTTCATCCAGAGTCCGAACTTCGGTGGCCTCTACCCACCGAATATGGACTGCACCTGGCGGCTAGATGCTCTTGGACCGAACAACGAGTCCATCACAGATCAGACGCTCAAGGTCCGCTGGGTTACTTCATGTGAGGCCGAACCTTATTAATTATAAAAATCTGGCCTGTTTCAGTTTGAATTCCTCACGTTTGATGTGCCTTCTTCGTACCAGCTGTCTTCCCTATGGCAGCGCACATTCGATATGCCCAGTGAATTCGATGTCTTTCCGAGACTGAATCGTAAGTAGCTGCTAGTTGATATAAGAAGCGAAATGCTGAAAAATCCCGAGCCGATTCCTACAATCGTATGTTTCCCAAAGTTGTATCCGAAGATATGCTGAAGTGTTTTACCCTAGTTAGAACCTGCAGAACCCTATCGGTAAAAAGACATTTTCAAATCACTATCTCAAATTTCGCCTGTTTTCAAAGGATAGAAGATGAAGAACGGCATTAGTCAATCCTTTTTGGGATACGCCACGCATTCTATTCGATGTCGTGGAGGAAATTTGAATGCATATTTTCCTACTTAAGTGAATTTCCATGGTCAGCCGATGTACAAGCTCTGTTTTATCCTTTCTCAACAAAATCTATAATTTCTGCAACAAAAATCTTCGTGTCGTTCGTATTTCCACCAATGGCCAGTTCTTTGGACTGCTGTTTGTATTTATCCAATGTGGAGGATGAGCTTATTAAAATACCTGACCTGATTCTGGAGGAAATGTGGAGTTGGTGAGAACAACGACACCACGGGGAGTGCTAGCTTAACCCAATGGCGATTTACAGGTCGCCTCGAGTTGCCATTCCGTCGTCGTCATCCCTCTCTGCCCTTCTACAGACAGTCAATGTATCAGTGCTCAGAAGACTACCTCCATGTGAGTTCTTGGCTGAGATTCGTTTGGTACTGCAACAGCACGACACGTATAATTAGGAGCAAGTAGAGCACTGGGTTGGAGGCGCTGATATCGCCCAGATCTCGGATCGAGTTCACCTTTTGCGAAGTCCTTTTAACGGTTAGCATACACAATTGATCGATCGACATTAACTGACTGGCTTGTCGACAGTATTCATTGTTCTGAAGCCCAATCATCCTCATTACGCACCTCTCAACGAGCAATCGGGACTGAGGTGAGGCACTGTTGACAGCGCAGGTGTGTGCACGGATGGCCGAGTGGTCTAACCAGGAAACTATCTCAACGGTAGGTCGGAACGGCCCAAGTGTTGTACATGTGTAGAATCGCCTTTCTCTGGGAAACAACAAAATGCAAATATCTCGACCCCAATACAACTTTGTGCAGAGTTAGGGACGACGGAAGTTGGGCCGTTGGCGGTGTTAGCGCTACGCCTGCAGGCGGAGGGCGGACTCAAGTTGGCTGGAAACAGCGATGACGAGTGAGCGATGGTGGCGCAGTGGGTAGACGGGCGGCGTAATCCCCATGATCGCTGTTTCCAGCCAACTTGAGCACACCCTTCGCGCACAGGCAGAGGGTTAACGCTGTCAACGGCCCAGCTCCCCTCGTCCCTAACTCTGCGCAGAGTTGTATTGGGGTCGAGATATTTGCATTTTGTTGTTTCCCAGAGAGAGGCGATTCTGCCCATATACAACACTTGGACCGTTCCGACCTACCGTTGAGATAGTTTCCTGGTAAGGCGCCAGACTCAAGCAATCACTTGCCGCGCGATAGCGGCTGAGCGTTCTGGTACTCGTAAGGGTGCGTGGGTTCAAATCCTACTCCGTGCAGACGTTTTGCAAAGTAGACTGGGATTCTCCAACAACAACAGGACTATTATTGGTCTTGGTGTCGTAACTTAATTCTATCGTTCTATTTAGTTCTATCAAAAATAAATAACCGATTCTATGCACTAATTTCTAATCGATAAAGACTTTCGGAGACCATACACTACGTGAAGAGCTTGGAAAACGTAACGTGTTTCAAGTACAATAGCAGCGAGACAGGAGGTACACCCGCCCCCTGCTGGGGCATGGCGTCAGGAGGTACACCGCCGTTCTACGAATCGGAAACTTTTGTTTTGCGTGTCAAAGTTTTCGTCAGGCAGTCGTTAGACTCTTGGTGAAGCCTGGGGGTTGGGGTGGGTGAGCAAGGGGGATAATAGGAAGATCGCACGCCCCCAGCAGGGGCGGGTGTACCTCCTGATCGTCCTCCAAGTACAATGCAGTACAAAGGACGGCGTTGATCAATCCTTTTTGGGATTCACCACGTTCTTCTACTTCCATGGAATGTTCTGGAGACGAATTGAATGCGTGTTTGGCAAGTAGAGCGACTTTCGATGTATACAAGCCAGTGTTTAACCTTGCCTAGACAGGCTTATTACTTACACTCCAATTCTAGAGGGTGCGCCATTAATATGGTCACTCAATAAATAGCGAATTACCCACGCGGAATTCATTAGGAAACAGCGAACTTTCGTCAACAATTTACTAACAATCTAATTAACAAACGGAATGGATATTATTCAATATGTATAAGCTCCCTTGGCACGAATGAACGACTACAGCCGCTTAGGGTAGAACTTAATGGCCGCACGCACGCTTGCTTGCGGAATTTCCTCCCATGCTTTTTCCAGTGAGGATTTCAGTCCTTGAATCGTAGTGTGCATTTTAGCGCAGGCTTCTTCTCCAGAATAGACCAAACGCTGCAGTCCATAACATTCAAATCGGGCGAGTTTGCCGGTCACTCAGAAGCAGGGATGAAGTTGGGCAGATTCCTCGCGCACCACTACTTAGTCTTCTTGGACATATCAGCGCGTGCGCCGCACATGTTGTACTTCCAAAGTGTTCTTGAGCCAAGGGAGAAAATTATTCAAAATGTTGTTCAGGTAAGCATCGGTGTTGCCCTTGGCTCCTATTTCTACAAAAAAACAATGTGTTCGTCCCGTGGCGGAAACTCCGGTCCAAACCATCAGGGAAGCTGCATGAGAGTTCCTTGTAAACGACTTTTCCCTTGCTGCTGCATCTTCCCCACTTTCCGCCAATAACCGCGAGTTTTGGTGGATTGAGAAAAGTTTCTCATCGGTGAAGATCGTCGTACAGTGGTCGTGCTGCTCGAGGAGTCTAAACATTTTAGACCTCTTCCTTCCATCTGTGCAGCCGTCAGTCCGTGCAGTTGACGGAACTTGTAGGGGTATAGTCCAAGTTCATTCTTAACAACTCGCCTCACTGTCGTAGCCGATACGTTAAGCTTGGATGCCCTCTTTTTCATGCTGCGACCTGGATTCCGCTTGATCCGTTCTTTCACGATTTTTCGAAGACTGCTCGTAGCTACGGATACCGGACGGCCAGGTTGGGGACGAGCAACGAGAGAGTTACGTTCCACAGTAGTCTGTCGTCTTGTGCAGCTTCAATAGACGAGCGATGTTGGAAACAGAAGGCCTGCCCTTCTCAGGTCCAAGATTGCGCCTCTTTGAATACAAGACTTTATCGTTTCTGAAAGAAGCAGTGTGGAGATGCAAAAAACACTATTTGTGGTTAAGATGACACGCAGAATCCGAAAAAAACAATGAAAACGCAAAAACGTTTACAAAAAAATGACGCGCGAAAAAAGCGAATTTATAGTGCACCCTGGATAATTCGTCTTATAGAAAACTGTGCCTTGCCAATAAAATCTCAATGCCTCAAACACTTGACAACCTGCACCTCTTCGTCTGGTTTTCATACGCTTAAAACTTGAACTACTTCCTTAAAGATTCTGCATTGCGATATTTTGTGATCCTTCTTCTAGCTTGGCTTCCCTCTCTTGAAGAGCTAAGTTCTCCGAGATATGCATATTATGACAAAAAAAGATAAAAGACGGCACTGCCCAGTTCCTTGGTGGAAGAGGCATGAATTCTACTTCTCAGGATATCGCAGAGCGTATTTACGCTTACACAACGAATTGCGGTTAGCGGAGAAACAAGGCGGGGTTTTCTCCTTCCCATTCAACTCTAGTCCGAATTCATCTACCCGAACTGTTGGGAGACGGGTCCTAGGCGAGAATCGGACAAAGAACAGGGTGCACGCAATAGCCGGCGGCGACACCGACTTCGCCATGCGCTCTCTGAGACCTTGTGGCTAGTGTGGCTAAAAAACCAAGAAAAAAATTAATTACGAACCTTCTATTGCTTACAGTTTTAACCTGAAATCTTACGTTTTCTGTTGCAGATATATGCCGATGGTCAGCTGATTCACGACGGCTGCAACGCCCATCGACCGCCAGCAAAGATGCTGATGCCGATGCCACAGTCTATTCTTCGGTTCCATTCAGACGGTGGAACTCAGGGAAAGGGGTTCAAAATCGCCTACAGCCTGGGTGAGCACGTAGACAAAAGCTGCTGGGTATGCGGGCAGAAATATGGGTATTTTCTTTCCAAAAACCCTGAGTTTCAGTCTGCGAAAAGGTCTTGGTAGGAAATGGAACAATTCAAACGTGGAACTATCCAGATGGTGGTCGTGCCGGAAAATGTGTCTACACCATTCGTGCCGATGCTAGTCACGCGATTCGACTCAAGTAAGCTATTCGTCCCTTGGCTGTGGCTCACTGGTACTATAGTATCAAGGCGCTAGATGACCACACGATTTCTTGATAAATTAGTTTTTTGAACAAACTTAAAAAGACTTACAATTGAAGGGTCTCTGACGTCTGTCTGAAAGACGAAAATGAATAACAGGACGGGACTCTCCTTTCTTCGAATAGTCCTTGAACTGAAACTTCAGCGCGGAACCGTTCAGTCACACTAATAAATACCCTCAAAACATCGAATATGCACAAAAAATGCAAAAATACTACACGGTCAGGGCATTGAACATTTGACCTCGCACATGAAGCAGCAACTTTACGTATATTTTTGCAAATTTGATGTTGGAAAGTATAGAGACAAGAACTGTGCGACTGTGCAACTCCACAGGAAAATTTCAGCTCTTATAGCACGGCGAGTTCAAGGACTTTCCAAAAATCGAACGCATTTTTCTATTATTTGATGCATGAAGATTCTCGAAGCGGCGTTCATATCAGCTGCTCAGCCATGTGTCTGACCATGCGACCCTTTCCTGGTTAGTAATATGGGACCATTTCCCTTACCGCACATCAATGGTGCGAGGGTGCGGGAACACGCCGTTGCTCCCAGTATACTCGCGGGAGCCAATCACGGAACCGATCCCACAGTACGTGATTACGGTTGGCATTATGGCCGTCCTCGTACCCCTGCTGTGCGCATAAGCAGCCGTAATTTGTAAAAGGCTATATTATAATTTAGAATGTGGACCGTACTCTGTAATGTAGCTAATTCAAAGGCTGAGCGATATGAAATTTGATGGAGTGAAGTTATTATGAAGTTATTTAGTTACATAGATTTAAAAGCAAGACTGGCTCTGCAATCACTACATTACATTAAAAAATTTTAATCTCACATTTTTAAAATTTTAAAAATTTTAAAAATCTCATTAACCGGGTTTATATATTTATGGAACTATCTATTCAGTGGTTTTCCAGCAATACATAAAAAATTTTAGTCTCACTTTTCTACCGGGTTTATATACTAGGGGGGGGGGACAAAAGTAATGAGACACCCCATGCCGTGTCCATATATCTCGTGGCTGGATTCTGGTTTCGAGCTTGTCGTATTTGTATGTTGGTATGCTACCTACTGAAGGCCACCTGAGAAGTTACCACTTCCGCCCTTTCCAGAAGCATGCCAAAACCCCAGCCTGTCTCATGCCGAAAACCAAGTCTGACGAGTCGACCTGTGTCGCGCAAATCTCGCCTAATTCCCAACTCCGAGCAGCCTGAGCTCAATATTCACGCAAGATGAGAAGTACGTCTTCTACCTTAACCCTGCCAAGTAGCGAGTTTGGGTGAGGCCTGGTGACCTGTTACCGACCTTCGTTCGGCGAGATGTTCACGGCGAGAAGCATCTTTGGAGCTTTTGTGTCTGCGCCCATGGACCGGTTTACCGGAGGCTGTTTCCCAAGAGCACCGCGATGAACTCCAAGGCCATGGTGAACGAAATAGAGGAGATGGGCCGGCGACTCGCTCTTATTCATTCGTAGCGCTTCAAGAAGTTTCTCCTCTTCGACAACGCCGCACCCCATCGGGAACAAGTAAGCACGGATAAGCTTGGCCAGCTGGGCTACGTTCACATGCCTCACCCACCGTATTCGCTGGACATCTTTCCATGCAACTACCACTACTACTTGAGCCTACAGGACTTCCTAGTCGGAAGGGACACAAGAACCCAAGCAGTCCTTGACAACCATGTCGCGCAGTTGATCAACACCAGGCCCAAGCAGTTCTTGAAGGATGGGATAAGGAAGTTGTCTGAGCGATGGCAGCAAGTCATTGACCTTAATGACAAATACATTCCTCAGCATCATTAAGTTGTAATTGAGTTATAGAGAGATAAAGATTTTTTTCATTTCGTCTCATTACTTTTGCCCCCCCCCCCTAATAATGGAACTATCTATTCAGTGGTTCTCCTGCAACTTCTCTACCATTTTTACTCCCTAAAATGAGGCAGAATACCATCTAACCCGAAATAATTCAGATTTAAAACGATTGGAATGCGAGGAGCGTCGACCAGTCAGTGCTTCTACAACAGAGACTCTCACGAGTCGGCTACCGATTACGTTGAGGTACGGTAGTAACTGATTTAGCCGTCATTTGTTAGAAAGTAACCTGGACGATTATTTCAAAGTCTGTAGGAAGCCCTATTCTTATGTCTCTTGAATTTAAATTGGAACGGACTTCGCGGCCGGCACAGCTATTCTTTATAGTCGAGCTTTTGAGAAATTTTAGCGAACTAAAGCATGAATGAATGAATTACTTATCAAAATTTTTTGAATAGATGATTTAACGAATTGATTCGATGTCGAAAAGTTTCGAGCGAATGAATGAAAGGATTTATTCGCTCATCAATTTTTTAAATGATCGAAAATCGATTTTTCATTTATTCGAATAATAAAACAATTTGTTCGATTCAGGTCTATGCTCAAAGATTTGATGTTTATTCGATATTTGGTTTCTCGTTTCAAAAAACTTGAAAATTTCGAATAATATTCGATTCTTCGACGTTTTCGATGTTCAAATTCGAACGAGTATGCGAAAATCTAGACAAATAGAATATTCTGAAAATTATTCGAATAAATCATTCAATTAATTACTCCAATATAGCCGCATTGCCGAATGAACCTGTAACGGATAGAATGCGTGGCGCATTCTTAGCCAATTTGTTTGCATTGAATTTCATTCTTCATCCATTCACGAGCACGAACCCATACCTTGCTATCTTGCAAATCTTTGACGCCGTTTTCCCAGGACTCTCTTCAAAGGGGTCTATTCAAAAAAACAAAAATTACCATCGAAATCCAATATGGGTCATGTCATGATGCAGGTATACTACAGTGATTTTAGAAAAAAATTGATTTGAGATTTATAAAACCTGGACCCTGCCAGTGCAATTGTCTCGAGCAACAGGACGAGGGTCGCCACCGTCGTCAGATTTTATAGGTCTACAAAACCATACCTTTCAAAACCACTGGATGATACCCACATCACTGGATAGATCACGCGCATTGGATTCGGATGTCAACATATAATTTTTGAATAGGCCCTTTGAAGGGACTTGTGGGAAAACGGCGGTTTTTTACGTGTATTCCGCCCGAAAACCGAAGGAAAGCAACAGTATAGCAGCAGTAGTGTACGCACTGCATATGCATAGATCTAACAACAATATGTTAATAGAATATACTTTTAGTTTTCTGGCGGAAAAGAAGAAGACAAGCAAATCAATCAGCGCTATGTGTGCGCTCGTTATCCATTTGTCGAGGAAGGCGAGTTCATCATGAGCGCCTCGAGACCGCTGATCATCACCCACGTGAGCAGCGGAGACTCAAGAAATCGCGGTATTCTGATGGAGTACTCGACAGTAGACGTTGGTAAGGACGTTTCAAAAATTATCCTAGTTCACCTTAATGTTAGAATCTCTCTTTTTGCAAACAAATGATCTTAGCTGCCCTCGGAAATTGTGTCCGAGACGTCCGTCCGTCCCTCTGTCTCTGCACTATGATGGCCGCTAGACACCTTCACCAGACTTGAACAGATTTAGTCAAATATTAACCTGTAATCGATCAATGTCGGTCATTGGGCACGTGTTAGCGAAACTGGAGTAGAAGCCGGCGGTCGCGTGGACTCCATATCGACGTTCTCAATTCAACCGATCAACGCTTGATAAAAGCCACGAATGGCTATCCGATCGATACTGTTTAGTTGTTGTGAAGCCCTCCACCATTGTTCATCCTATTCGCGAATCCCTCCGTGAACAGTCAACCGAAAGCAGACGTTTACCAGGGAAGGGTCTAAGGCGTAGGTCTGAACGAGGGAAATGCATTGCACTGCGAGAATCTCCACCCTTCATGTAGTAGAAAAACGTGTTTCGTTTTTGCTGAGTCCTTGAACCAAAAGAGCTACGGGCCCTCAAAATTGGGGATACAATATCGCACCGTCACCCGACCTACGGTAACCTACCGTAATTAGCCGAAATTTGAGAAACGGATGTCAGATTCGTGATCAGCACCTCAAATAACCCCCTCAGGCGAGGTTCGGGCGAAAATTTTGTTTCGACCTCTGCAATCCTGAAAGTACAGTAGTGCCCTAATGGTGGTTTAAATCAGCTTATTTCCTACATATCTACACATTTCACTCCAAATTGTCAAATGGTTTAGCTGTGAGCTTCACTCACTTTTCTCACATTCTGTATTTTACACTTTTTTGTGTTTTTCAGCGAATGTTAAACAGTGACCTTTTAGCATTTATGGGTGACTAGAGATGTCGAGGTCATATTCACCGATTTCGGCTAAACCTTGCCCAGGGAGATTATTTGGGGTGCTGATCACGAATCTGACATCTGTTTTTTATATTTCGGCCGACTACGGTAGGTTACACTAGGTACGTCGCGACTAGGGGCGTCGAAGTCATAATCTTCGATTTCGCACAAACTTCTCCCAGGAGGTTATATGGGATGATGATCACGAATCTGACATACGTTTTTCCCTATTCCGCTGGAGTACGTTGAGCTACAGTAGGTGGAGGTGATTAATGGCAAGGTCATGGTCACCGTTTTTACCGAAACTTCGTGTTGAATCTCACCCTTATTTGACAACTTAGAGTGAAATAGGTGTGTCGTAGATGTGCAGGAAGCAAGTTGGTAAAGGAGGTGAAAGTCATGAAAAAATGCAAAAATAGTGCACGGGGGTCGTGCCTCTGGAATAGCACCCGTGAAGCAGCCCCGCAACCTGCTGAGCCACCGACTCACTTACCGCAGAGCCTTTCTGCCACGTCTCATACGCACGCCTGCACGTCGGCACGTGCTGACTGTGCGCTACTGTACCCCGCCTTCGAAGGCCCGTAGCTCTTGGGGTTCAAGGGCTCAGCAAAAACGAAATATGTCTTTCTACTATATGAAGGGTGGAGATCCTCGCAGTACTATTCATTTCCCCGTTCAGACCTACGCATGAGACCCTCCCTTCCCTGGTTAGATTGAGGGTATGTAGCTCCTTTAGCCAGCGGCCATTAATTCAGAGCGACGGATAGTTGCAATAGCGTAGGGATGGACGGACGGATTAACTCTTTTATATGTGACAGTAATGGCTGTTGGATCGGTTTACAACAGATAGCCGACATAAAGCCATCACTATCGATTCTTGGCAGCACCACAGTTTAGAGGGAGTTTGTTGTAACTTTGAAGACACTGACAAGAGGCAACGTACTTCAGGGGTGCAGTCACTATAACTGTAATGGAAAAAATCCTTACAGGCTCCAGAAAAGGATGCCCATAATATGCAGTCAACGTTTTAGAGCTCATTTCCAGGCTGTGGCGGTGTTTTCTCCCAGTCCACGGGAACAATCAGCTCGCCGAACTATCCGGAGAAATACCTGCCTCACATGCACTGCGTGTATCAAATTCAAGTTCCATGGGTGAGTCTTGGCACGGAACTATATAGCTTTTAGAGCAGTAGCTCTAAGGACAAACTATGTGTTCCAGTTGAAGCAAGTACGACTTACGTTTGATAACTTCGACATCGAAGTCGTGCAGAATGACGAATGCTCGTACGATAACGTGGCCATATATGAGTCATATGTCAGCGCGACAACACACGGAAAGCTGCTGGGAAGGTAACCGGCTTGTCTTCTTTTGCAATGTACCTTTTTTCATTCTGGAGCATGCGGTCTACAACTTGTATGTTCGAATCTCCTGATGAAAGCACTGTTCAATCCAGATTCTGTGGAACAATGCTGCCGCCGACGATCCTCTCAGGCTCCTATAAAATGGCCGTGGTGTTCAGCTCTGATCGTTCCATTGCTGGTAACGGCTTCTCGGCCAGGTGAGTGGTTCAAGCTCCATAAGTGGGGGATATTTTGGATCTATCCTAGTCGGGTCCTTACTCCGGTACCACAGCACCGGTTTCCCTTAGTTTTTCCGAATGCGCTCACATCATAGAGAAGTAATTGTAGTTTTCGGAGAAATTCAGGAGACCGGATGGTGCTCCTACCGAGTAGGATAGGTCCGAAATTTCTCTCCTCCAACTTCGAATGTGAAAAAATACTAGATGCAGACTCACGTCTTCTTAAGATTCGAAGCCGTTGACGCGAGCAACGACTGCGACAGGACGTTTACGGCGCCAAGCGGCGAGATCATCTTCGACGGCAGTCAGGGACGATATTCTCAATGCGATTTCCACATCTCTGTAAGAGCTCGTCCTAATTTTCTTCCTTTTTAAACTACAGAGCATCGTTCGCAGAAAGAATGGGTAGTTCTTTTACATTTTAATGCATCTTCTTCATTGGGTTTAAGAGGTTATATTACTAAAAAGAAGGGAAATACTTGCAGATGATTTCAACTGCTCGGCTCGTCTTGAAGATGAACAACATGAGCATACCGTGCTCGAAGTCGCTGCTCTACGTGAAGTAAGTTCCGCTGTCTTGAAAATCTCCAGCTCTCCACACACCCAAGGTACCTAAATAGTCCGCTGCAGCATTAGGTCTTCCACAGCAGCTCGTATAGATGTACATAGATCCCATAATATATTCCATACAACACTTGAATAACGCCAACTCCTTTTCTGAGCATTCCAGTGAGCAAAATTTAACAAATAAAATTTATAAATCTTACTGAAGCTCTGCGAAGCATGAAGTAAAACTCATTTAGGATCTGCTTTTAGTCCTCGTTGAGGTACTCTGAATATATTCATATAGTATATCATATATGATTTGGTTCACCACGGCAGGATACGACAGAAATTTAGATCTATAGCTGCCGAGCAAACTACACAAATCGTAGGTCTTAACCGAAAGACCAAGAAGCTTGGGGGCGTATAGCGAAGTCGGAGGAAGTGTCGACTGTCGCGTGCACCTGATCCCAGGTCACGGTACAGATTTCGCGCCCGGGCCAACCAAGCCTACCACCCCTTCGAGGTCGGTGAATTTGTAGCAGATTTATCTGGGAAGGATAAAGCGCTGACTTTCCCATCGGCTGACCGGCGCAAGTCATTGTATGACCAAATACGCATTTCTGTCGCCTCCCCGTCATCCCGTAGAAGTAGAATGCCTGGCGCATCCCAAAGGCAATTCAGTAATGCCGTCCCCTATCCTTATCCTTATAGCTGCCGGCTGCAGCTTAGGGAAAAGTATTGGGTGAAATTCCAAAGCGTCTTCTCAGTCCGCAACTGCGAGCCTCATCTCCTACGGGCCCCAGCAGCATGGATCCGTGCTTTGGAATTTCGCCCATCACTCTGAATACAGTATTGGAACTGCTGTAACTCTGGATTTGCTCTATTTCGATGGCGAAAAGTACAGCCAAAGTACGCTATAACTGCCCCCCCCCCCTTCGGCTTCAAAAATTCTACGATAACTTCTGGAAAAAATACTGTAGAATTCAGGTCGTAACTGCTATGAAAAACTGGAAAAAATATACTGTAGAATTAAAAAAAATACTGTAGAATGGTGGTTGTTCTCCTAGTTCCGACCGAGAGTTTTGTGGTAGTTCCATACAATAAGTAGTGGGAACATCTTACCGCAGCAAACTCCGAAAAAAGGGTTCAGATATGGAAATCTCTATGGAAATGCGACACTATGGTAAAAGTGCAAGAATGAGAGGTCTCTGGGGAACCGAACCCTCCACGCAACGATCTGAAGCACTTTCCCTACCACTGCCCCACCCAGGACACGACACAGGTTCCTGGCGCCGCCGTGGTGAGCTCGTCACTGTGGACCCTTAACAACTACACCTTCCTACTCGTTTGCCTCAAGGATTCGGCAAAAATAAAACATATTCTGTTACCATCTGGAAGACGGAGATTCTTCCTATAGAATTCGTTCTTGCCGTTCCGGCGTACCGTTCAGACAGTTCCCTTGTCAGTGAAACCAGTTCGCCGACCCCGGGGGTGACTGACGGTCGAAACAACGAGTCTATTCGTAGGGCGCATGAGATAGCAGCTTACAACCAGATGCGCTACCGTTTTACAGTGTCTTGCGAAATTCGAACTTGTCGCATTTAATTCAATCCTTGATTTTTTCCAAAAAAACTTAGAACACAACGAAATAGTTAAAGACAAGGTTGCCTGTGGAGACTGCGTCACTTGTGTACTGCTTACTTAAGAGAACAGAATGCGTAGCGCATCCTGTGGAATTACTGATCAAAGCCGACAGTACTTTTCGGGTATTTGCCCGCCAGATTTTAGGCAGGCGCTAGCCAGTGAAAGCACTGACTACACCATCCAGCTGCTCACGTCACATACGCTGGCTCTCTGACATTAACCGATCAAAAGAACAAGGTCGTTCAGGAGAGGAGCGCACCGAATTGTCGAGCTTCATCACGTCTGCGGAATGCCTCCTCCTACTCACCAGAGTTCAGTTGTCTCGACTATCCGGTGTGGTCTATCCTAGAACGCAAAGCCTGCGTCCACCCCCCCCCCCCTTCAATAAATATTTGAAAAATCCGGAGCGCTCCCAAGAAGGCCTAGCACAAGATCACGTAAACTGTTATTCACGTTTCATGTCGACAGTTGTCGATTTAACGACAAAAATATGAGGGGCAATGACTTTTCGTACACCATGGAAATAAACAATTCCACTTCTACTTTCTGAGAGAACCTTAGGTTGTAACCTCACCCGGTCGCGCAGGAAGCCGATAAGTACAAAGTTGGTTTCTTCATCTTCTTCCTTTCTACACGTATAGAGTGACAGTATTCGAGGAGAATTCTAGAAATGGAGCCTCGGATCAATCGGCTGGCTTCGCTTCGTTGAACTCCGAATCGTCGGTATGCGACGATTACCCGATGCCGACGCTACGCTCACACGGCAATCGAGTACTGCTCAGGCTCCAGACCACTGACTCCTCGAAGACCTACTTCAATATCAGCTATGAGCAGATAATTTCTTGTGAGAGAATTCTGACGCCCTTTGGGATTTGAGAAATCTTGAGGACTATGACTATTTCAGCCTGTGGCGGTCATGTGGAGGGTGTCTCTGGATCTATCGCTTCTCCACAGTATCCACTGAAGGACTCGCGTGGCCTCGACTGTTCGTGGACCGTTGCAGTGGCGCTGGGTAAGGGTTTGGTGTTTAGAAGACGTCATCTTAGCTTAATGAAGCTGACCTGGTATAGCATCGGATAATGGAAGGCTCTCCTCCTAAGCCTTAAAACTGTCGGAATATTCACTATATGGATGTGTCATCACTAATCTGGACATGAACATGCTGTTTACAGGAAATCGTGTCCGCTTCTCGCTTATTAACATCGACGACCTGAAATCAAGTGACGACAACGGCTTCTGCGGAATGTTCGCCGCGAATCGCCTTGATGTGAGATTTCTAGAAAGCCTGCCTGTTTGCTGGATTACTCACTCCTTTACCCCTTCATAGAAAGCTGCAACTTTTCATGGAACCAGTCGTTAATGTGCCTTACCTGTGTACTGATGAGGGACCCATCAAACCAATCAGGCCGCATGGAACGGGTACGCAGTTTGGAGGGTGCATGTGCTATTAGTGCGACCTGATTGGCTGGGTAGGTCGGTGATCCAACTGGCTCTGATTGGTGCGTTGCTGCGGAACATGTACGCCGTATTAAAGACAAGCACCGTTTTCATCTAATGTGTTGCAAATAGGTGGGTCCGCTCGCGAGGAAACGTGCCCTGTAGAGCGAGGTCTCCATTCGCTCCGTGGGCATACGAGGTAACCAAGAAACCCAGAATCCCGGGGGGATGATAGGGACCCCATGATGTTAATCGGCCACGTCCCCTCCCTGGCAGACGGGTGGCCCCGCGTGGTAACCTCTAACCCTTTAGGGAGCGTTTAGTATGCACACGACGCGAGACGCCATGTAATGGTAAAGGCCTCGCACACTTCTGCGGCAACGCCGCGGCCCTATCCTTAACCATAAGGCAGGGACGCAGAGCTCGCCGTCGGCGGCGTTCCTGCCCTAACCTTAACCATAGCGGCGAGCGGCGTTGCCGCAGAAGTGTGTGGGGCCATAAGATTCCACATCGATTCATCGCGTCGATATGGAAGCTTACGGGGTCGTTTAGTGTGCGCGCGACGCGATGCCGTGTGTAGTGGCCGAATTGATCAATCGCATCGCTAGATCAATTTAGTCACCACACATGTATCGCGTCGCGCGTCGCGCGCACACTAAACAAGGCCCAAACGGCACCTACCACTACGTCGCGTCGCGCTTCACGTGCACTCTAAACGCTCCCTTACACTAGAGATGCGCTTGGATTGACGCGCACCCGCACCACACGTGAGCTATGGGCACGCTACGGGCGTGCTGTAGTGGATCCCTTTAGGGTACGAAGGTACACTCCATCAACCACAACGACCAACAACAACATCAACGTCCAACATACTCACCATCAACAGCGGCAACCAACATACCAACAACAGCAGCCAACGTGCCGCACCCTTCGTACGGGCCACAACGCAAACGGTTAGGAGACTCTCCACCTTCCTCCTCATGTACTGCACAATCTAATGCCAAACGGTTCATTCCACACAATCAGCATCACACGACCACGGAAGAAAAGCATAGGTGAATACTGAACAGAATGGAGGTATATAGGGGTGACGTGATGCCGTTTCGGCTGATGTGGCTGTAGGGCTATCGGAGGCACGGTTCGTGCCAGCCGGGCCCCGCCATCTTCCTGTTTTGCAGCCGACTGTAAGGCCTATGTTACACCACCGGTCACCCGGGCGACGCATAATTATATGCTCCCATATCGATCCAATCGCTCCATGCGATCGATATGAGAGCATATCATTAGGCCTCGCCCGGGGTGAGCGGTGGTTCAACAAAGGCCTAGTGTGGGCGGGAGAGCGGCAAGGCCCCTTTCGAGGAATCCCAGGAGTGATAGTTGGACGGGTCAGCGCCCCTGAGCCGCGCCCGAGCAGTCGCTCGATGAGTCGACGAAAGTATGGGATGAGACTGGTTGGGCGCGTCGCGCAGCGAGCCTGCGCTGATCACAAGCGTGCGCGGGCAGGTCGGACCTCAGGGGCCGTATGCTATTCTCTCCTCAACCGTCCCCGGCCGGGTATGGCCTATGTTATACTCCCGCGGGAGCATCCGCGGATGGGCGGAAATCGCGCCCCGTGCCGAGCCACTCGTGGCGGCCCGCCACACCCGCCGTCCGCTGATCGCCGCCGACAGACGACGTGGGGGCTGTTATACTTCCGGGGGACGAGCGTTCTACCCCCTCATCCCCCTGGCCCGCCCACCCCCAACCCCCTGGGCTTGCTCGAGAGTCCAGTGGGTTCCGGCCCGCGGGACGGCAACCGCGGTGCAGTGCACCGCGGAAGGCTGTCGTCCCATGGAGTTCGGAGAGGGAAACCCGCTCCAATGCTACGCTAGCCGTCCCGGGAAGATGACGACCGTCCGCGGTGCACCTTCCGTCCGCGGACGTCCCGCGGATGCTCCCGCGGGAGTATAACATAGCCATGAGGCGGTCTCCGCCCACATCGATGCGCCATCGATTTTTCGCGTCGGGTACCGTCCCCGAGTCGGGCGAGAATAGCACACGACCCCAGGAGCGCCTCAGCGGATACGGCAGCCCGCGGGAGTTTGAAATTAGGGAGCAAGCTGTTGCATTCGCGACATAATGGAATTGACCTAGGAAAGATAAAAGAAGGAGAAATGTTTTTAAAGAATATAGACAATTATTTTACCTTGAGGAAGTAGAAGGGAACATCAGGCGCTTCTCTCCATGGCGACGTTGTTCATATGCTCTTCTCAAACAAATTACTAAAGCTATAGGTCCTGGACGGACCGAACAGTGACGCCCGTCTTATGAGACGCTACTGTCGCAAGGTAGTCGGAGCTGAGCCGCTGACGTCTGAAGACCACGAGATTGCAGTAAGGTACAAGCAACATGGTGGACCTATGCTGGGCCCGCTCTACGGGTTCATGGCTCACTTCTCTACTGGTAGGGTATTCGATCCTCCTTTGTCTGAACCCTTTGATACATTATCAAACCGATTAAGTATGCACGGACATTGTGCTGACCGACTTCACCGGTTCCATTCAATCACCCGGATATCCCAACAAGGTCTGGACAAGCCAATACTGCTCGTGGACTATAAAGGTAAGTTTTCTCACCGGAATACTACAACTCTGGGTTTATAACTATATACGCCCTCATCTTTACAGGTCCCTGTTGGAAACAGGATTCAGGTGAATTTCCACAATTTCGTCATTGAAAAGCGCTTCCGATTCGGGAACTTCCCTGGGAAATGTTCGGAGAACTGGCTTAAGGTTCGTTCTTCAACGTGTTGAAGAAGCTTTGAGCCATCGATATCAAAACTGTTTTTCTAGTTTGGTGACGACGAAGTGTCAGAAGCAAAAGTGAAGAGTGAGAACCAGATCAAGACAATCGACAAGCTAACGGAAACGTGCTCGGACGTTGCGAAGCCAATAATGCTTAAGGTATACGCTACAGTCGTTTCTAAAGGTTTTTCCTAATAATGGACCATTGTATTTTTCTGAAACCTACAACCAACTCAGTCATTGACTTATGAATTATTAGGCTCTCGGAAATTGCCTGCAACAGACTTTTCGGATCATTCATAGCCTAAAAGGGGCATTGCTAAAGAAGCAACATAAATGTGAACAGTTAGCCTTCCCAGCTAAGAAGTTACAAAGAGAGGTTTCCCATAGGTATGTACGTTTACGTTGTCTTTATAGACGAGTTTGCCTTCAGTGTTTTAGTCAACGAGTTAAAGTGAGGTGCCCCCCTTCCCACTAGAAAACATCCAAATTTTCAAACATTTATCTAACGGTCTGTTTAGTGCTACTAGCTCATAGCCATAGCCAGAGCATTCTAGAATATTATATGATCATTCAATAACGGGTGCGTGTAGCGCAGTCGGAGGAGGCACCGGCTGTCGCGCGCACCCGATACCAGGTTCCTGGTTCGGATTTCCCGCCCAGGCCAACCAAGCCTTCCATCCCTCCGGGGTCGGTGAATTGGTACCATACTTGTCTGGGGAGGATAGAGCGCTGACTTGTTCATCGGCTCGCCACCACAAGTCATTGTATGGCCAAATACGCATTCAAATCGCCTCCACGACATCCCGTAGAAGCAGAATGCGTGGCGCATCCCAAAAGGGATTGAGTAACGCCGTCATTTATCCTTTGTCCTTTATCCATTCAATAACATTTTAGTGTAACGCCGGGGTGTTTCACCCGGGGGCTGGATGTCTAGGGTTGTGGCCTGAACCGGACAGGGAAATCGATTTATTGCTTCTTAAGGCACCAGCAGGGGTCGGTCCGTCCGCCTCTGCTGTGCCCGCGCTCCTCTCTGACCCGGCCGCTCGCCAGGTACCACCGAGACCAGAATGACTCCGAGCCGACCGCTCGTGACCTTGACGCCAGACCAGACTGAGCCCGGCGCGCCCGGGCCCCCTTTATATGGAGTTGCGCGCGGGGAAGGCCGGCCCCTAAGTGGACACGCGCCTCCCCGCCGCCTCCGAATGGCCGGCGCTGGGCACAGGCGAGGCTGACGGCAACCGATCGGTCCCGCTGCTGGGAAAATACAGATACACTGCAATACTGATCAGAAATACTACACATAACAACACAGTTAACCTACAAATACACAAATACACCACCAAGATCACTATTGCGAGGCCTCGCGCCTCGCCCATCCTTCACATGCCGCCCCTTAAGGCTGGATCGTCCCGATTCAGCACTACCGACGATCCCTCGCGTCTGCGGCCCTTCCTCGGCTCTCGTATGGTCGTCGCGACGATCCCTCTCGCGATTGCGTCTGCGGCCCTGAGGCCCGCCTTTTGCTCGCGTATGGTCGTCGCGGTGATTCTCTCGCCCGTTGGTAGTCCCACTTTTCCGTGGGTTTTCAAGCACGCCATTAGCTTGTACCACACCCACGAGTGGATACGGCTCGCCAGATGTTATCTCCTTCCGCAGAAGTTCTGTATCTGGCATCACGAACAGGTTTGGGCGGCTCTCGCCTCGTCTTCGTTGAGCTCTTGCGGCTTTGTCCTGTCGTCGCCGCTTCTTCTGCTCCGTCGAGGCTGCTTCGAACTTTCCCACCTTCAAGACATCGCCAATCTTTTGCTTCACCTTATCCAGGCATTCTACGAACTGACGTCCAGTGAGCGCCGTCTGCCTGCAGCGCAGGTCGGTTTTACGGCAGTTGGCGGGGTGGGCATGTGTCGAGGTCTCCAACACCTCCGAATAGTGGCAGCATACCACAGCTTCCAGTCGCCTCTCCAGGGCGCTGAGGTATCTGGTGAGCTCTGCGCGCACCTCGCCCATTGCTGTATTCGCGTAGTCGACCTTATTACCGTCAATCTTTGACAGCTGATGCTGAATGCTCTCCTTAGCAAGTATCCGTCGTCCGACTGGCTCCTTCTTTATCACCCTCTTACGCTGCGTGTGGGCTACACGAGGTTGAGGAATAGGAGTAACTGCAGGAGCCTCTTCCTTGCTTTTCTCTGAGACTTCCGGAAGAGATAAGCGAACCTTCCTCGGAGCTCTCTTCGCCTCAGGTTTTTGGAGAGACACCACTTTTGCACCATGACTTGGCTCCGCGAAACGAACTCCACTCCCTCTACGGGGATGGGTACAAACCGTCTGCCTGCCGCAGATGGAGTTGACAGAGTTGGTAGACCTTTGAGCGCGCGCCTTCCCGACATGCGGTAGTGGTTTCCGCTTAGCAATCTCTGTGTCTTCGTACGTGTCCACCACCTCCCCCTCACGAAACATCTTTGCTCCCGCAAAGGAATTCGTCTTAGGTATCAGGACTTGGTGTTGAGCACTCTGGCCTTTCGTATCCGGAAGGATCTTGCCAGAGGACCGCACCACTTCACCTTGCTTCATTTCGTCACGATGTGGCGAGACAACCTTTGTCTCTCCCGGCTTAAGGCATATCCTTCGAGCCACTGTGACTACCTCAGAAGCCTTTGTTCTTCGCTGCTGCACCGCAGCTTCCTTAACTTCCGCTTGTTGGCGCTGGTGCCTCCTTCCTCTGGACACTTCTGCCCGACCTCTCGACGACTGTGCATTTGGTGCCAGGCTCCAGCCTAACTTCTTCAGAGCATTCGTGCCCAACAAGATCACGTCGTCGTCTCCGGCCATAACAAATAAGCCGATCCTATGCCGCGGGCCCTTGTCAACCTGTACCGTCAGCTTAACGGCACCTTTGAACGACATAGGGCTGCCTGAAACATCATAGACCTGGTTGCTCCGATCGAGATCTATTTCCTCGACGTCGGCGTTTAGGTCGTACCCGTTCTGCAGTGCATCCACAAGTATCTGCAGCGGTATGATGCTTACCTGCGAGCCAGTGTCCAAAAGGGCAGTGCGCGTCATGCCCAACAACTGGACCTGCGCCGTGGTTTTTGCTCCCACCAGATCTTCGTGGAGACCATCCACTTTGGTGACTCCACATCTCCACTTACTGAGTGAGGCCGTGAAGATCTTCGGCTCCCTTTGCGGTTCAGCCGACTCTGTGGGTTTATCCATAGCTCGCACTGCTCTTCGCTGTAAGCAGTCTTTCCTCAAGTGCCCAACCCTGTTACAGTTGAAGCACTTCCTCTGTCCAGGTATTCGTGTTTGGGCTCGCTGGGCATCCGTGCTACCTCCCGGCGTATCTCCTCGATCACCTCCTGATCTGCCTGACGCCTTAGCATGATCCCCTCCGCGTCCTCCTTCCGAACGCTTGACCTCGAGCCTTTCCACCTGTTCTCGCATAGCTTCTGTCATGCGCTTGCTTCTCTCACACCGCTGCGCCATGGCCTTCACCATCTCATAGGCCGACTCCTTCGGCGCGATCTCCATCGCCGTGTAGAGCTGGACGTATTCCGGCCAGTTGGTTAACTGGCTTAGCAGCTCTCCGGCTCTCGTGCGTGAGAGGTCTTCTTCCGACTGGTCTGGGTACGCACTTCGCGTCAGCCTTTCTAGCTCGACGCAGTACGTGCTAACGTCCCCCGTTTTCCTTAGACGCTTCAACTCCAGGTAGGCCTTCAGCTGCGTGGACGAGTCGTCCTCTCGCAATTTTTTCTCGAGGGCCTTTACCAGATCCGTAAAAGCGCCTTCACGTACGTGCTTTGGTAGGGATTGAGCTACTGCCTTAGGGTACCCATCCATCTTGGACAACAACAGCTGCGACAGCATGTCGTCCGGCAACCCTATGCTGCCGTACTTCATGCGAAATTTCAGCACAAAGTCGCTGAAATTCTTTCCCTGAGGATCCATGTACGTCTCTACGTCGGGTAGGGTCATTGCCGCGAACATTGCGCCTAACGCTTCTCCAGCGCTACAAGACCCACCCGAGGATCTACACGATCTCGTCGTCGACCGGCTCATGGCCCTCATCGGCTCAGGCAATGCGCTCATCCTTCCCTGCAGACACCGAATCTGACCGAATCCTTGGTTGCTCGTGTACGTCTCCTCCAGGCGTTTACCCTGAGCAGCTGCTACCGGGTGAAAACTCGCATGATAGGCCACATCGTCGAAATCGGGCGCCTTCGCCCTACCGTGGACCGGCGCTCCACCAGTGTTCTCATTCCGCTCCACCTGAACCACGGAGCGTGACTTCACTGGTGTACTGGTCTCCTCGACCATTCCGTTACCCGTGCTGCAAAGCACTGCTGAAGCGCTACCGCGCTGCGCAACGAGAACATCTCGTGCAGCGAACTGCTGCCCCAGTTCATCTCGCGCTTCCTTAGCCAGCACCGTCAACGAGAGAAGTTCCGCTCTCAGCTGTTGTAGCCTCCCAAGCTGTTCTTCGAGAACGTCACATTGAGCCTCGATCTGCTCGTCCATGCTTTCCAGCAGCTGGCTCTGTCCTCTCTTAGACCTTGCCTTGGTGCTTTGTGCCACCTTGGCTGGTATTCCCCGCAACAGGGCTAGGGAGATGGAGACCTTGCTGATCACGTCCCTCACCTGTGCAGGACCTTTATCGCCGATCTCATCCACTTTCGCTACGAGGCGTTCGATCCTCGCCTCCATGGAGAGCTGCTCGGCTTGTGACGGATCTTCAGGCATCATCTTCCCGATGCCGTCGATCCTTACGTCAGTAGCGCCTGACATCTAAACTACACCGCCTTACTTCGTTGGCGTACGGACGACTCTCGCCACGCGCAACGATCCGCGCAGGACTACCCTCGCGAATCCTGCAGCAAAGACTCGACGCAGCTGTAGCACGGTCGATCCACTGCGACCACTACACGCGCGCCGACACCGGAGAAGCGGCAACAAGAACGCCCCACCGCCACGTTGTGACACGCAACCGCAGGACACTCCTCCGCCAGCACTCCAGCGAAGACGCCGCGCAGCACGCTGGTCAGCGGTCCACACGACCTGCTACACTGCCTAGTCTATGGCAGGATTCGCGCCGTATCCGTTCCTCGCGGCTTTCAGGCGGTAGTGTTATCGACTCCCTGTCGTTTGGTTCGGCCCCTATGTAACGCCGGGGTGTTTCACCCGGGGGCTGGATGTCTAGGGTTGTGGCCTGAACCGGACAGGGAAATCGATTTATTGCTTCTTAAGGCACCAGCAGGGGTCGGTCCGTCCGCCTCTGCTGTGCCCGCGCTCCTCTCTGACCCGGCCGCTCGCCAGGTACCACCGAGACCAGAATGACTCCGAGCCGACCGCTCGTGACCTTGACGCCAGACCAGACTGAGCCCGGCGCGCCCGGGCCCCCTTTATATGGAGTTGCGCGCGGGGAAGGCCGGCCCCTAAGTGGACACGCGCCTCCCCGCCGCCTCCGAATGGCCGGCGGTGGGCACAGGCGAGGCTGACGGCAACCGATCGGTCCCGCTGCTGGGAAAATACAGATACACTGCAATACTGATCAGAAATACTACACATAACAACACAGTTAACCTACAAATACACAAATACACCACCAAGATCACTATTGCGAGGCCTCGCGCCTCGCCCATCCTTCACATTAGAACATAAAGGTGGTCTCGATATAAGTGCTCCACGATCTCGCACCGGTCGTCGCGACTGAGCATCGCTCAGTCTCACCTTCCCGAGTTTCGTATTCAGGACTTTCTGGAGGCATTAGTAACGAGAGATGAGTGTTGGGTTTTCTCCGTCAACCATATTCGGAAGCCTTAGTGGCTCCTACAAGGAGAACCACCTGCGAAGCAATCAAAGTTCGACCTCCACCTGAAGAAGGCGATGCTGTCTCTTGGTGAACTTCCAGGGTCTACCACGAGCTCATTGAAACCGGCTCCACAGTGACTGTGATCATCTATGCCGTCCAATTGCAAAAGTTTACTGAGGCCATGCAGCGGAAGCGACCATGACAGAATAGTTATTGATTTCTTAAGCATAGGGCTCTGTCATATGTTGCAAAGATGCCTCGCCAGAAGCTTCAGGAGCTTTTGAGGGAGGAACCATGCCACCCGGCGTGTTCGCCGGACCTTATGACATCAGACTACCATCTCTCCTGGGTTCGTAAGCAACATCTGAGAAATAGTCACTTCGGTGATCCGGCGCAACTTTAAGGTGACGCAGACCTCCGAGTTACAGTTGTATTCATTCTGGAAGCAAAAAATTCGTGACCCACCCGTTAGATGGGAGTAGGTTGTTTATGTCAGTCGGGTCGCAAATTAAAGTTGTATACAAGAAAAGGAATAATATTTTGAATAAATTTCTGGCTTGTTGCAGACCTTTTCCGACAATCCAATAAAGTCGCACCAACCTGAAAAAGAAAGTCAAACTCCGAATAAAAATGGAAACCTGTACGAGCATTCCTTCAGGCATCCAAGTTCTGTGAATTATTGGTGGACGAAGAAACTTTGAATGGGACTAGGGAGTGAAGAGTATAAAGCATATGTATAGTAAAGATGCTTTCAGCTTTTTTTCGGTATTCGGCTATTTTTAATATTGTAAATTTTAAAGCATTTGAATTCGAATGTTATACTCGAAAAACTCCGAACAAAAATGGAAACCTGCAAATGCGAATTTTTATAAGTTCGGAATACACGATTCCTTCAACACTCCATCTCGATTACATTCTAAAAATAGGATTTCTCGATTTCTCGAATTTGATTTCTTTCGAAAGATGCGATTTTTTGAGTATTCAACTTTAAATGAAAAAACATCGGAATATTTGTTCTAATTGGTCACTCTGGTATAACTATAAAATACACTGGCATACAAAGTCACGTTGAGCATTCGAATTTATCTTTCGAATACTTTAATAATGGTGGCCCCCGAAAATTTTTCGAATATTCAGATGATTTCGAGTGTCGAAATTTTTCGAGTATTCGAATTTGACTACATCCCCAAAACGTGATTTTCTGAACATTCGAATTTGGTTATGTATGCGAAAGCCAGCATCTCCTCTGACTGCGCTTTCACGTGATTTATTTAACTTTGAGACACATTACGAAAAAATTCAACAACCCAATAGTCGTCTGCTTTCTCGCATGTTGTTGATGGTTAACTCATTTTCAGACAAAGGGCAATGTTCTCCATATCACCTACCAAACAAAGAAACAGGAACAGAATCGGTTCTGGCTAACATGGACTACTCTCGGTATGTTGACATTTTGGCGAATGCACGGCTTATTCATCACCGCGTTTACGCTGATATTCAGGCTGTGGTGGTCAGCTGATCACTCCGTCGAACATCTCGGCGAGTTTGAGAGACCTGGCCACTGGAGCCGAGCAGCTGGAGTGCTCGTGGCAAATTATGGTGAGTTTCACCTCGATTGAAACCAAATTTAAGCGTTTCAACCGCACTGAAGTTGCTGCAGCCAACAGCTTTCCTGACTAGAGAGATGAAGAACCCTAATCGAGTGAAGCTGAAGCCGCAAGTCATTGCAGAATCAAAAAGCATTTCAATTAGCTTTAAGGCCTGTATCTACTAGAGTGCACAGCTCATTCAGAGGCTTAGGCTATTCTGAGTCATATCGAAGTCAACTTGGCAATCATACTTCAAGAGTTCTATTAGGTTGGAGATTAAGTCTCCGCCGTTTTTTACGCTTTATTCTGTATTGGTCCGATATATTAGGTTGTAACGAAATAAATGGCACTGAACCACTGTAAATTTAAACAGTTAATATCTCGGCTTGTAGGCAAGTTTGTTAATCGAAATAAAAACCTTCTGATTCTACACATCTTTGCCAACGTGACACAAGCTTTTTTATCCCAGTAGCATAAAAATCAGAAGTTCTGGAATTGACGAAATCTTCGGAGGCACTTTCGGCATCCTGTTGGTATTTGAATATTTTCCCTACGAAGAAGTCGCCAAGATGCTTGAAGAAATGGTAGTCTGTTGGGGAGAGGTCGGGAGAAAACGGAGGATGTGGTAGAGTTTCAATGCTCAGCTCATTCAATTTCTCCAACGTCATTCGTGCTACATGGGGGAGAGCATTGTCGTGCAGAAGGAGAACTCTCCTTCGGTTTACCAAGGCCGGAAGGATATCCTTCAACTTTCTCATCATTTCTTCAATTTCAATGCAGTACTTCTCTGCCGTGATGGATTCACCGGGAGGGAGGAAGCTGTGGTGAATAATTCCCAGCGAACACCACCATACTCTCACCATTACTTTCTTTTGGTGCAGTTCCGGCTTCGCAAAAACCTTGGGGCTCTCATCGCTGTGCACCCACTGTGCCGATCGTCGCCTGTTGTCGTACATTATCCATTTCTCGTCACAGGTTACGACGCGATCAAGGAATGGGTCCGTTTCGTTCCGTAGAAGCAGTGCGGACGAGATCTCATATCGTCGGTTTCTTTGCTCCTCAGACAGCTCGTGAGGCACCCATCTTTCCAGCTTTTTGGTCTTTCCAATTTCCTTCAGATGCCGGGCAGCTGTGTTGTGACTGACGCCAAGAACCCTCGCTATCTCCCTGGTACCTTTGTGTGGATCCTCCTCTACCACATCTCTCAGCTTGTCCTCATCAACATCACTATGCCTCCCACGACCTTCGTGTTCTTCCAAGCTCTCATCTCCATTCCGGAACTTCTGATACCAACCATACGCCGTCCGAATTGTGGAACATCCTTGACCGAATGCGGCGTTGATCTTCTCGTCCGCCTCCTTAGCTGTAGTGCCCAGCTTGAATTCATACAAGTAAATGCCTCGGATTACCCTTCTGTCCATCTGCAAAAAAGTCAATAAAACTCTAAAGTTTTCCCACTTTTGCACAGAAAATTTGGTACTCACCGGTAGAGCAAAGTTTGCGCTTCTAAATGATATCCCACATGTTACGGTTTGTTCTTGATCAAACGCGTAAAGACGCGCCAAAAAATGGCGCGAGCCAGTGCCATTTAATTCGTTACAACCTAATATTTTTGAACAACGTTATAACCCCTTCGAAAGAGAGTGCTTTGCCCTACCGGAAAGATATTCCTTTTTTCCAATTTGATACTTGTCAATTTTTAGGCCAATAAAATTGTATCCAAGAAAGAAAAATGACCTTCGCCGACAGCTGCTTCTCACTGCTTATGCTTGAGATTTTTTTTTGTGCAACGTTATAGGCCAAAGATGATGATTTGTTCTATTAGAATACGTGCTGGGTTTTTTGAACACTTTTACTTTCGTTAATTTTCGGGGCATTAAAGTGTCCTTTATGTACTTTAATGGCCATGATTCATTCTTTGAAAAATTGACTTTCCTTCGTGTTGCTAACTACCAAAAAGGAAAGATACATGCAAAAAGTGAAACTCATGGCGCATCCGGTCGTGAAATTTCATGGTGCTCCGACTCGATCACTTTACAGACTTTCTGTTTCAGTCTCCCGTCGGCAAGCGCATCGTGCTGAACGTGGCAACGCTGTCCGTGTTCCAAAACGCGGACGTCGACTGCCAGTACACGGAGCAGAACTACGATGCGTTCAACGGTCTAGCGGTGGGTGAAGAAGATCTTCCAGACGAGCTTTTCCTACCACTTCACCTTTCTTCAGATCTTTTCTGGCAGCTCTAACCGATCCGGCTTTCCACAGAAGACCATGTGCTCGAGTGCAAAGGATTTCACCTATAAGTCGCATACGAACGAGCTGTTTGTAATGCTAAAGGTATGTGCTTCACTCTGATCTAGGAGCAAAATAAATCGCACCATGAAATAAATAAATAAATCATGAATGGCACCATATCCTACTAGTCCTAATTATAATAGATACGAACCTTTCAAATTGCTCCCTATATTGTCGAACCTAATTTTGGCTGCAATTACCAAACAATGGTTGCAAACTATTCACCTTCCTTGACCAGTTCACCGAGTCCTGGCTACTGGACTCAAATTTGTGCTTTTCAAACACACTTTCGAACTCGTCTTTGTACGAATTTCTGTAAAAATTCTATTTGCACAGAGTTATGCATTAATCTGGCACGAGGTGGCCACCCGACGAACAAGTCAGCGCACTATCCTTCCCAGACAAGACTGGTACCAGTTTTCCGCCCCCGAAGGTATGGAAGGCTTGGCCTCGACGGGAAATCCGAACCAGGAGCCTTGTCCTACCACTGCGCTACGCACCCAGAAACTCGTGAATGAAACGATGATGTTTGCTGCCTTCTATACCGTGGTAGAGATTTTTATTACACAAAAACAAATGACATATAGTGTATGAATTGTGAAGGAATATAAAAATGAGTGTGGTTGCTGCGTAAATGTGGTTGCCTCCAATGTAATCCTAATTGTATAAAATAAGGAATGGGAATGATTCGAACGGATGGGAATGAACATCTGGTCATCCTTGGCACCTAAGACAGCAAAAATTTGAGAACGTGTTCTCTGCCCTGAATTCGATAGAGGATCGCTGTTGAAATAAGTCTTAACCGTCACATAATAAAAGGAATTACATGTCATTAGCAGACATTTGAAGAAGTGCACCAGATTGACAATTATTTCCTTAAGACTCAATATTATATTTAGTAAAGCGAGGCGACGGAGCCATTTTGATAAAAGAAAAGAAATGAAATGAAGTAAGAATAAAAAACAATGAAGCACAAAAGCTGAAAGTCGAATCATGTCGAATTTCTACCAAGCCAGCATCCTTGCAAGCTTACCATTTCGCGAGCCGATCGTCTCAAAAACATTTTCGATAACTATTAGATCCACACTGCATTTAATTTTTTCCAACAATAGATGTTTTTAATTTTTTGACAATAGACACTGCATTTATAATTATTCGTAGAGCGTAATGAGGATCTAAATTTGATTGCATTGGTCGTGAGATTTGGACTTTCTCTGACTTCAATAAGAGCTTCTTCAGTTCACTGTCAAATCCCTGATGCCAGACGCCGAGGGCAAGTTTCTGATGGGGAACATCACATTTGTCGACGCCGACAGTAGCAGCAAGGACGAATGTGGAGGAGTCGTCGAAGGTACTTTTCACCATACACTTACGCGTCTTCACTGAAAGAGAAGATATAATAAAGGCCGTATCTCTTGGACAAAAAAGCGCAAAAAAAAACGCTTTTTGAGAGCGCTGTTCAGATTGCGTGCTTTGAAAAATAAATCCGATGTTTGGGAGCAGCATCGAGTGGGGCGAAAACACCCGGTAAATGTTTAAAAAAATATTGATTGGATGACCAATATTCTGGTCGGCATGGCGTTCCCTTCTCTCGGGGGAAATATGTAATTTCACCCAAAAGTCACATTCGGAATAAAAACTACCTCATCATGAGTAACGAGCAAGTTTCTGATACCCATTCTCCCTCAACGGAAGGAGCATCTTTGAATGCCCCAGCTACGTTTATCTGTGTCGCGAGGACAACATGGCCAACGACATAGCCGTCGAAGAAGTCGTGAAGAAGACGAAGAAGTCCGACTTCTTGCGCACCTATTCGACTCTACCGCTCTTCCTGCCCTAGTATACGCCCCGGGGATCTGGATCATACGAAAGCAGGGTGAACACGCGATTAGCTTCGCGCAGCGTGGGATCGAGAGAACGAACCTTGGAGTGACACGATTCACGCAAGTGAGAGAAGACCTCCGGAGTTCCGAGCTTCGCCGACGTTCAAAGATCAGAGACGCTGTCGCGTGGGCCAAGTTGTCAGAAATTAGGTGGGCCGCCCACGTAATGTGCTTCGCCAACACGCGCTGGACAAAGCATTGATTGGACTTTTTGTGGAAGCCCTGACAGAGCGTGACACTTTTCGAGTCCCTCGAGCAAGGAGGATCCATTGGAGCACTCTGGCACGCCACAGGGATGAATGGAGGCGCTGGTGGTGCGTGCTCAAGCAGCTCTATGATCAACGGGACGGCGGATGATACTGGTGATGCTTGTGGAGAAGCCCAATAAAACAGTAGCTGAAATTTGTCTTCGTGGATCACGCTTTTTACAACAATGTCCAGAGAGGAAGCCGAAATAAAGCAAAAATGTTCCCTCGAAAGACTTGAATCTAACTGTATCACCTGTCACCTTCATCACCTGTCCCGTTGATTATCGAGTGGCTCGAGCGCGCGCCACCAGCGCATACATTCTCCCTTGTCGCGTGCCAGAGTGTCCCAATGAATCTTTTTCGTTCGAGGAACACGGACAGCGTCATGTCGCTTCTTTAGAGGTTTCACGAAGAAATCCGACCAACTGAATCCGACTAGAAAAATAAATTACACTATCGTGTCACGACATCAGGTCACACGGTTCTCTATGTTTTCACCTCTACTCTGTAAGTTGCTGTACATGCTGCTAAGACGTCACAGCTGGAGCTCCGCAATTAGCTGCAGCCTTCAGGGCATAGAAATGGGTATTTTCACTCCATTTCACGTTTAGCTACGTTCGCACTTTTAGTCACTCCAACGCAAGTCTCGTCGATTCACTCGCCACGCTTTCCAGAGGAGTACGAACGAGGCACTGAGTGTCAGTGGCTGTTTAAGGTCAGGAATGGATATTAATTTCACAATCTATTTCCTTTATTTCAAGGAGAACTCTAATAGTTGCTGCTTTTATAGGCGGTACCGGGCTACTATCTGATCTACACCATCAAGGAGTACATCACTCCGAACGCTCACGAGCAGCAAACCGAGAAGAAATGGATGCCACGTGCCATCAACAACCTGACGTCAGTATGCGGTTGCTAACGCAGCCGGGAGAAACTTGAATGCCTTGATGAGTACACTTCTTGGAGGTTTTGCTTGCAGGTGCCAGGACCCCCTGCCGTTGATTGAAGGAGCTCTGACCATATATGGCGGCAACAATACGTAAGTTTGAGAAATCGGAAGTGAATACAGTACTTTAGATGACGTAGGCCAAGCGGGGCACCATTAAAAAGTGGTGCTCCACCTGGCTTACTTCAGCTGTATCTTTGATAGGAGGATGCTATACCTTACTCGCGTCAAATTGGACACTTTTCAAATCAAAGTGGACTCTTTTCACATCAAATTGGACACTCTTCTAAATAAGCTTACCCTTTTGAAATCAAGCTAAACATCCTCCAAATTTCCATGTAAAATGAGCTTCCTCAAGATTAAACTAGAGACTTTGCAACACGGTTAGGACTCTCTGTTTAAAAAAAATATTTTTTTACCCTTATTCAAGATTTTTAAGTTCACCTGCCGCAATAAATGGAATCACTGTTTGAAATTTTATAGAAAAAAACTTTTTAAGAGAAATTAACGAACTGAAGGTTGCTTCAAAGCGAAGGGTAGCAGTAATTATTTAGCGTTTTAAAAGAAGCGATCGCGACATGCACTCGGCTGGATCATTGCGATTCTTAATCGAATGATGGCAGAAAACATTTTTCAGGAAAAACCTGTGAGTTGAATTTGTTTCAGAACGCAAAAAGGCTGCAAATACTTATTGTATTAGAAGAAGCGATCGCGCCATGCCCTCGACTATCATTGCGATACTTAAGTTTAATAGCAAAAAATTCTGCTTGCTCGAAGCAACACAGATATAAACGGTACAACAAGAACCGTTATAAGAATTACATACACTCTCACACATCCGTTTCAAGTAAGCAGCATTTGCACTACCCATCAAGTAAAAATCGCGACGTTGTAGCCGGGTGCGTGGCACAATCTCATCCTTTAAAGGACTAAATGAGTTCTACCTTTGTGTCTTTCAAAACGAAGAGTAACTTAATATTTCTCTCAAAAAGTGAAATTTTTATAAAATTAAATTTTTTTTATAAAACTGTGTTCGCCTTCTAGCGCAGGTGAGTTAAAAATTTCAAAGTTATGCTAAATTTTCCATAAACAATGACATATTCTAACCATGTTTAACAGTCTCTTTTTGATGTGGAAAGGGATCGTTTTGATTTGAAAAATATTTCGTTTGATTTCAAAAACCTTGCGCTTACTTAGAAGAGTGTCGCGTGTAGAGTGTTTAACTGGAAAGATGTCCATTTTGATTTGAAAGGTGTCCAGTTTGATTTGGAAAGTGGGCAATGAATCCAATTTAATGTGAAAATAGTATATATCAAAGGAGAAACTTCGGAGCATTCTTCACGTCGACTCAAAGGTACTGCTAAATTAGCTTTCATAGTTACAGGAAGTCGGATAAAATCGAGCGAGTCTGCCTCGATATCGACGAGCCAAAAGAGGTCCCTGTGTTCGCATCAGAGGTATTGAATAGTTACACTCATAAACTGCCTCGGCCGGAAGTCCTTTGAGCTGTATCTTCGTAATCTCACTGCCATTTTCGACACTTTGCGAGAGTGCTTGGCATTTTCCAATGTCAAGTTGAAGAATGTCAAGTTCTAATCTTCTTTGTCCTTGCAACCCAATTACTAGACCTAGCGGTCCTGTTTTTCAACTGTAAAGAAGGACTTTCTCATATTTAAGGCAGAACACTGGGCCCATAGCAGGAAAACTCTTATTAAAACTGGGAGGAAAGTATGCAGAACATGGAGTCATTTACTGAGCCAAGAATTGTTACAAAAGAAGTTCATCACAAAAGATTACAGCGAAAGTTGGCTTTATTAAATAAATTTGTAGATTACAGTAACATCAAATGCAGTTGTACACAAACATATACACTTTACACACGCGTTGTAAGAAAGCATTAAAAATATAATGCATTGCGCCTTCCAAGGTTCTTGGAAGTGTTCGCTGGCATCCAAAAGATTTTGATCACATTCAAAGCAACAAGACGTTATCAATTTTTAGTCGCTCGTCACATTCCGAGGGGCGTCTGCAGCAAGAGTCCATATGAGCGGAGAAGATCAACACGTCAGAAGGGTATGTTCACATTTGAGGGCAAATATTAAGATGGCTTCACCGATTCAATAAGTTAGACTGACCTGTACCTTCTGTTAACTGAATGGACTGCTCATACCGCTTTCCCTCATCCGCTGTATTTAGAAATCAGTGAGCTCTGAATACTTTCAACGCCTTCCTAGAAGGTGAAAAACACTCAGTATCCTTGACATCGATGTAAAACAGAAAAAGGTGGTACATGTCGGTAATTCTGGCAGCGGTGTTGCGGAAATGCGGCAGACCGTAATCACCGTAATCACGTCAGCCAATCACGCCAACCTGACATCGATCGATAGCTCGGTTGGTCTGTCTTTGCGTTCGAGTCCCAGCAGTGCCACCCAGCGATTGGTGATTAGCCGGCGCGATTGCGGTCGTTGGTCTGCCGTGTTCCAGCCACTCTCGCTGCCTGAATTAGCGACATGGTCCCAAAAATCAGTTAGAACTAGTGATTACCCTTATGAAGATCTAGCAAAAGCTGTGAAATTCTGTGGAAGCTGCTTGACCTTGTGTTCAGGTCGGCTTTTTGCTCGAGGCTCGAACAGCCTGTGGAGGGCTGGTTCTTGCCGATGATGTGGAGAACGTGATGACGTTCGTTGATCTGGAGGAGGAGATGTGCAACGTCACCATTCGGAAGAGAGACGAAAGTGAGCTCTGAATACTTTCAACGCCTTCCTAGAAGGTGGAAAACACTCAGTATCCTTGACATCGATGTAAAACAGAAAAAGGGTCTCAGTGATCTTTACGTAACCAACGCTAGACCGTTCAGCTGCAACCGGCATCTATGTTCGCCTGGACGAGTTTGTCAATCGTGGAATATCAAAGCACCGCAACAACGAAATGCTGTTCAGCAACAGCTACATCGATGTGCAAATTGATGGAGGCGATGTGTGGGTCTTTTTGAGACCGAAATTCTGAAGCACCGCGCCTTCTCAGCCTACCTTTCTTCTGAGCGCCTAAGCATCTTTTAAATCGGCAAAGAGATCTCGCTGTAGCCATCCAGATAATACTACGCATTAGGTGGGGTTAGAGTCCTAAAACAAATTTTTCAGACATTTTTCAAGATTTAATAAAACTGCACATCACCGTGTCCCACTGCATATCACCGTGTCTTTCCTTCTCCGCTTTCGTATTAAGAGCTTTCTGAGGAAACGTACGGGAGATGAGTCCTTGGTCTTCTACGCCTACCATACCCTGAAGGCCCAGAGGCTTCCAAGGAGAACCACCAAGCAATCAAAGTCCGACCTCCATCAGATGACGAGAAGGTGATGTGCTGATGGTGGGACTCCCACGGAATGCTCTATCACGAGTTCCTTAAAGCCGTCTCTACAGTAGCTGCGAGCTGTGACTGACTCGGAGAACTGCGTCACCTCGGTCGGATTCCAGTTCGCCTGGTCATTGAAGTGTGTCCCTCACATGTTGCTTAAGAGCTCAGAAAAGGTGATAGTCAGAAGGCGCAGGGTCTGGCAAATACTACGGGTGGGGTAGCACTATCCAACCAAGCTCATGCTACTTTGAGCGAGTATCTTTGCATCATCTGCCTGAGCATGGTCGTGAAGAAAGTGAACAATCTCCCGTTCTGATTGTTTCCGCGTCATGGTCCTACCTAACCTATGCAGTTGGACAGGGTAGATAATCGCAGATACTGTAGAGATGGCTTCAAGGAACTCGTGATAGAGCATTCCGTGAGAGTCCCACCATCAGCACATCATTACCTTCTGGTCTTCTGATGGAGGTCGGACTTTGATTGCTTCGGAGGTGGTTCTCCTTGGGGAAGCCTCTGGGTCTTCCGGGTATGGTAGACGATTAAGCGGAAAAGTTCTGCAACAATGCGGATTTTTTTTACTAACTGTTATTGCTTTACTCGTACGAAATTCCAATCTGCGAAGTAGTCCCCGTTCACATGGACAACCTTCTTTCATCTTATGGGCAGATCACGAACTCTCTTCTTCTATTAGGGTGTCCAGAAAGTATCTTCAGAAAACTTCGCAATGTTTCGAGCAACTGGAGTGCTCGTGGCAAACTAAGATGAATTTAACCTTGGCTGAGACCACCTTTAAGCGTTTCAAGGACCCTGTGGTTGCTGCATCTCACATCTGTCGTGATGCTGAGAGATGAAGAAGTCGGATGGAGCTGACGAAGTCATTGCAGAATCAAAAGGGGACTCGATCCCGCCTGGCGCAAGAGTTTTGATCGCAACCTAACATCCATATAAGAACTTCGATCCCATATTGTTTAAGACATACCTGTATTCCAATCATTCCTCACTTCTCACCCGTGGCCATACCGTTCCAAAGGCGATAGTCTCACGTGAAGCTTCTGTATAGAAGCTAGGCTGAGTTATCATGTGTTCCTTAAGTAAAACATGCATGGGTTTATACAGCTTATAATACAAGTAGAATGCACATTCTCGAGAGGTTTGGCTGCATCTAGCCTTATATTAACCTTAATAGTACATTAACCTTAACCTTAATAGCCGCTAAATTTGCTGACTACTGCATAAAAAGGCTAATTCTCTACGTCTGTACATATATCCGTCTGTCTTTTCGACCAAGTCTATAAAATAAAAGATATAGGATAAAAGTCGGCGCTAATCAATCCACTTTGGGATGCACTACATGTTCCATTTCTACGGAGTGTCGTAGGAGGAGGGGAAAAACCGAACCAGGAACCTAGTATCGGGTGAACGCGACATCTGGCTCCTCCTCCAACGAGGCTCCTCCGCCCTCTGAAATATAAAAAATCTACAAAAATCTAGACAAAATAGATAGATAAGAGCATCATAGCGGGTCTCTCATCTCCATCGACATTATCGATCTCTGCAAGTGCTGACTGCAAGTGGTGGAAAGCGAAGCCAAACGAGCAACCAGTATCGATCGATCGATCGATCATTGTTGATCGAAATTATCGATTTTTATCCAGAACTGAGCGTTTGACGTAGAAATCGTTTGAAGATGTTGGACGATGGACATCCATACAATATGTATGCAATAAAAATCTGCTCCTGTGAAGAGCTAAGACGAAGACCCAGTCAGTAATCAGCCAAGGCGTTAGGCTGGCTGACTACATTTTGCTGTTAATCACATCTGAATAGCTTCCGAATCGGTCACTCAACTTCATTACAGACAAACCCGCGAGTCCAAAGGACCCTATTTGGTCGAGGCCGCTGCAACGCATGAGGAGTTCCGTGCGAAGAACGAGATCCGAATCGCTTTCGTGAAGAGGAACTCGCTACTTGCCACCCGGATGTCCATCGCCTATTCGACAACCATCGACAGTAAGTGCCTTGTTCTTCAAGGCTGATACTTGATTCTACCCGCAATAGGATCCCGTTATTAATGGGCTACTCTACCTCAGACTGCGGCGGAGAGATCACCTCTCGCGAAGGATACATCGGAATCCCGGACATCGATGGCGATTTCGACTGCGTGTGGACCGTGCGCGAGAATCCTGGTAACGGCATCAGAGCGTCTGTGACGTAAGTATTGCCGTAGTTGAAATGACATGTAGCACCTGTTTTCATGCTGGTCATCGAACTTTTCGAGCGGGCACCAGAAGCGTCTTCGTTTGTCACCGCTCCTGCCAGAGTGGCCCAGTGGAGCCTCCTTGGTTGAGGAAAACAAAGAGCCCCAAGATCGTTTCGCATAGGGTCTTACGAAGAGATCCCAACGTGTTGGTTGGTGTCCTGGGACCAGATTCACCAATCGGTTACCGGCTGGTATCTGTCATGACTTCCGCTTCACGGAAGCATGATACGGTAATTAGTGTCTGCCCATCTCCGTCTCGGGATGCGATAACCAGCGGCCCCCCGCCTCCGTCGAGGCGTATAAGTGGTCACCGCGAGGTAAAGGGGCGGTCCAAACGGTGCGGTCGGTGCAGCCTCCAGGCCCCGACTTACGTCCCGTGTACCGCAACCATAAGGCTCTACTTAACAAACAACGAGAACTAAAGTGCAGGCCTTCAGGCCTACACTAAGGGGGAAGAGACGACTAAATCTAAAGACCCAACTTAAGCACAAAGTGTCCGCCATTCTATTGTATCGCTCACAAACACAATAAATGATGAGTAAAGATATATGAGAAGCCTCAATCTACCGCATGAACCACCAAAACGAATTGGACCGTGATGCAATCCAAACAGTATCGGTATATCGGTTACTGTATCTGTATCTCTGCATCTCGGTATTCCTCTGTATCAGTTACTACCTAGGCCGATATGGTGAATCCGCGGTGGGCGGTACCGTTGATGAGTCTGACTACTGGTGTTACTTCATTGCATCCTTTGAATTTTGTTGGTCATGGCTTTCGTACAACGTGTCGCACGCAACACTGCTGGTCCAAATGAATTTCCACGATTTTGCCCATGTAATAGCGTTTCTGGTTTTCGAACGTCGACGAAACCTCGTTCAAGAATCAGTTCAGATACCTGCATCATGCTGGAACATTGAATCGTGGCTGGAATCGAGGGTCTTGCAGAAAAAACATCGGCTGACAGAAGATGAATGCCGGTACTAGTCGTTAATGTGTCCTACATAGGAAAGTGGGCACGCGCCAGCCAATCACAACAAGTGAGAGTAGTGGCTGGACATATCTGGCCTCTGAATGGCGCATCCATTGGATGCAGCCAGATTGGACTGATGCGTCCGTTTCCCTACTCCTTCTGTGGAAGTAGACCACACTAACGATTGCCTGTTGTGTATACGCGCCTTTTTTCAACTTACGACAAACGCAACAAACAATTATTTCGCGTTTAAACTCTGAACCTCACTGTAGCCCATGGCTCATTTCAGAGAGCTTCAAGTGCCTTACTCTCCGAACTGCACGGATTCATACCTGGAGTTTCGGAAATGGAACGCTTCCGGACCGCTGATTGGTCGATGGTGCGAAAAAACGCCTTCGATGTTTGCTACGGTATGCCTTCCTTTCATTAGTGTTTTCTTTACAAGAAAAAGTGTAAAAATAAGGATATAGATAGTTTTGAGTTTAGAAAATGTGGGATATAAAATTTTTATGTGACTATACATAAATGCTGCGATCAGTGTTTCCACAAAGAGAGAGTCCCACTAGCTAGCCATGTCCAGGTCCACATTCCCTATACATCGTATTGATAGAATCTCCAGCTGCAGCCTGGCCCTCATCCTTACCACCAAGCTCCGCGCTTCCCCAAACGTGTGCGGAAGGAAGATCCAAAACGCCCATACCCAACATGGAACGTGTATATAAATCACCATCTTCTCAAGTATACACCGCACCACATGGTTCAACCTGCATGGAGACTGTGACTAAGAAACATACGACTTACCCAACTCCTCCAGATGGACCAACGGCAGATCCACGAAATTTATTACGATACTTCGTAAGCAGCAAATATCATAGAGAGGATGGATACAGAGAGTAGGGCTAGAAATCCTCTTCGATCGTATTGAACGGAATTTCCTGAGGTCGTAGGCTCACTAGACCTTATAGCTCTTTCTGGGTGCTGTAACCCTGTAAAGCCGTGTTACCCTATGAGATACTCCCGTGGGAATGTCCGCGGCTTGTTCGCGAACGGGAAGTGCGCCGCAGAAGGTCGTTGTCATGACGTTCGCCACGCTCCATCACGACTCTTCAAGGACATACACGCTGGGAGGTCCCTACGTGTAGAGCCCATGGTCGCGCGGACGCGCCGCAACGCAGTATGAACGCTCCCCGCGCGCCTGGCTGTCTGCATCGTCGTCGTCGCAGCGAGCGGTCGCCCCGCTCTACGCTCCCGTACTCCATCGTCAGCGGGGTCTCCACTCCATCAGGACATCGACTCGACCAGCCGTACAGGACATCCGGACGACCAGGACAAGACGCGTAGGAGCATCAATCAGAGGTAACTGCAGAGACCGACCGAGCAACCGCCCTCGTGAACACAGACTCCAGAGTAGGACCCATTTAGGATCTGTGGGTTGCGCTTAAAGCTGAGCCGTAGGTGAGGTGGCGTGGCTCAGCCTTAACTCGTAGGCAGTTGTGTTCCTTTATTGATGTGCATTATGTGTGTGTCTGAAGTTGCTATGAATACGATATCTATTATGCGCTGTCATAAGACTCGAGAGTGGGAGGTTTATCCCGAGCGCAATGGTAAATACTGCAGAAGGTCGACTGGTTCAATTGTATCGCGTGAGTAATGTGAAGATGGGCGAGGGATGCCGGGGGCCAGCGCAGGTGGAGTCCGCGCGGGAAAACCTAAGCAACGTCCGCATTGGTATGAGATGTGCTTCATTCGGCGGAGTGGCGTTCTATCCCCCGCCCTTTAAACAGAGGCGTGGCAAATGTCTGCGTCTCCACTATCTCGTAAGGCAGCCACTAGACTCTCGAGCAATCGCAGGGGGTTGGGGGTGGGCGGGCCAGGGGGATGAGGGGATAGAACGCTCGACCCCCGCTTCATTCGGGGCAACAAGGGCCTAACCTTAACGTGGCAGGCAATGTAAGAGCTAGCGCGCATGGGTAAGACCTCGACTCTGATTGTGCACACACGTGGCCTCGGGTTAAGGGCCGCATGAGTTCTACCACCGGTGCAACGGACTCACCAGAGGCACGACAGTCGTCGTCGATCCGGGACGGCCGCTTCACATTCGAGCGCGCATTCGGCGCCGAACTTTAAATGGCGTCGCTGACCGACATCCGTCCGCAATGCACTGCGCTGGGGACGGCACGTCCCGCGGGTGGGAAGCAGGGATGAGCGGATAATGAAATTTTGAAACCCGGATAACGGATAATTTTGCCCGAAAATAGCCGGATAACGAAGAAAGAACAAAAATCAAAACTCGTTTTAAATTGCTCTAATTTCATCGATAGATCAAGGGTTGAAACTCTGTTGATTTATAAGCCCTTTCTAGACATGTCAATGAATTTTCTAAACCTAGTGCAATCGCCGCATTGACGACGCTCTATGGGATTTTCTTCCCATCAGAAGAAAAACGAACAGCAACATATGCGCATTTCGCCTGTTTCCAGAGGGTTTCCTGAATTGTTATTTTTATCAGTCACCTAGTTATTTTTTCCAATTAAAGCTGCTAAAATATAGAATGGCCCTTGGAAGGGCAATTCTCGCGATGTCTCTTGTCATTTCCATGCTATGAAGAAGGGGGGGGGGGGAGACATCCAGCCGAATAAAGTCCACATAACAATGTTGATTCTACACCACATAAGAACCGTTGTTGTGGTTGCTGCTCGATAGTATCCCAAAATCCAAGGTATGTATGTCGAACGTTGAATTATCTTGGATGGATGTATTACCACTAACTTCTTATCGGGTAGTAATGCGAGCAATTGTGTAGGCCAATCACATTCAAGGACTGACATCCAGAAGGGCAGAAATATCCGCCTCGTTCCTAAGAAAGAAGTGGTTCCCTAAGTAATAGAGAAATTTAACTGGGAAACTTACAAACTAGAACGAATTTACATGTCTTGCTGCACCCACTATGATATATTTGTTTAGTAGTTTGTTGCACCGCTAAAATTTTTAATGGAGAAGTCACTCTCTCTATGTATCTCTATTGAACGTATATCTCTTTTGCTCGTATTCATTGCCGTACTTCAGTGTTTGATAATTCACGATAGCATATGGCTAAGAGGATATCTTTACCACATGCAGTCAAATCGAACACACTGCAATCATGAAGCAATAAATGACCTGACGCAAAGGTCGGTGGTAAAATTCTTTCTAGGTTGAGCTAGGCCTACACTTCTAACGGTCGCTAATAGCAGTTTGTACGCCTTCTTCGTTTGCATATGACTTGAGACGAATGATCGATTCTATGTCTACATAGTAGGTCTCATAGATGTATGGTACATGTTTAGCGGCTTTGCAAGGATGGAAGCTGGGTATCTTTAAAACAATGTAACCAGCTCCCAAGTGGGAAATGCCTCAACTAACCCTTCTGGATTTGAACGATTTCTGTTGATTCTGACAACCATTCCTACGATCGTGAAGGATCATCTACGTAGTCCACCCAATCACCACGCTCAAACTTAGGAGTCGTCTAATTTGTTGTTCGTTATCCGGCCCCAAATCGCCGGATAACGAACAACAAAACGAGTAGACCAAAACCCCCGGAAACCGGATAACTGATAACGGTTAATCCACTCATCTCTGGTGGGAAGTATGTCAGCCCCCTCATCGTTATTCGGTGGCGACCCGCGGACGACGGGCGTGGCGGGCCACGACGATTGGCGAGGTGAGGGATCCCGTATGTGGGATCCCGGCACGATTCGCGCCCGTCCGCGGACACTCCCGTCGGAGTATACCATAGGCCTAACGTGCAGTGTCAAGGAAGTGCAAAAACTGGGCCTCACGATCATGGCAATCCGGCAGGATGGGAGTGTAGACTAAAGAGCCGTCGACGGAGCGCAGAGACGGTATCGACCGGAAGTATCGGAAGGGCGGAGCTTGCTCCGATCGACTGCTGACGCCACCCATTTACCCATGTCTCAGGCCGGTCAAAGCGCCTCATCAGCACGCCACCGTGGGAAATAGGCTAGTCAAGGCATAGAAACGATGCGTTCACGACAATAAATCAAAAGACAGATGTAAAGGCTTTAAAAACTGGTTCGATAGGCCAGCGTTGCAGGCCTTATGAGTCTTCTCTTAAAAAAACGGCATTCTCAAAATAGGAGCGCGGTATTTACCTCCACATATTCTCTGGTTTTTCAGGTTATTTTTGGTTCGGTGCATTGGAGCTTTAGTTTTTTAGAGCAACACGTTTTGTAGTCCATTTTCGCTCTATACCTGCGCAAAATGGACTTACCAGGACACTATCTCAACGGTAGGTCGGAACGGCCCAAGTGTTGTATCTGGGCAGAATCGCCTCTCCCTGGGAAACAACAAAATGCAAATATCTCGACCCCAATACAACTCTGCGCAGAGTTAGGAACGACTGAAGTCGGGCCGTTGGCGGCGTTAGCCCTCTGCCTGCACGCGAACAGCGGGCTCGAGTTGGCTGGAAACAGCGATCATGGGGATTACGCCGTCCCTCTACTACCCACTGCGCCACCACCGCTCGCTCATCATCAACGGCCCAGCTTACGTCGTCCCTAACTCTGCGCAGAATTGTATTGGGGTCGAAATATCTGCATTTTGTTGTTTCCCAGAGAGAGGCGATTCTCCCCCTATCCAACACTCGGGCCGTTCCGACCTACCGTTGAAATAGTTTCCTGGTGAGCTCTTTTTGTAATGGTGCCATAATCTCACATTAAACCTCCTTGTTCAGGAAGAAATGATCTGGATCAAGTTCCGCTATGTGAAGCCAAGAGAAGCCGAAGAGGAGCTTCTCAAACCCACCATGAGAGTGTTGTTCTCCCGACGTGGGTCATCAACCAGCATCTAGAGCGCTTCGATTTTAGACAACGGTCTGTACATTCAGTTCATGGAGGCACCACTACGTCTCATGTCATCCAACAGCCGCTGGTACTGTATGAGGAGATGTACACAAACTTCATGTGGATCGCCGAAGGAGAACCTGACAAGGTAAGATGCTTGTGAACCGCCAACGTTAGTATAGTTCTGATGGTTCTAAATACTTAAAAATTGCCTTTAAGGGACTGCTTGTACACATCGATCAGATCAAGATTCCTGAGGACGACTACCAGGGATACGATGGCATCAACAAAATTGGACTATTTGTAAGCGGACAGCTGTCTTCACTTTCGGCCCACATGTAGAGATAACTTTTTCAGCTCTCGGAAGCGCTTGACAATCCCAACTTCAACTTCATATCCAACGGCAGGCCAGGCAGTGTTAGGATTTCCGGATTCGTTCCACCTGCAGGTGAGGGAAGAGAAGGTTAACCCTAGGCTACTGTAAGCATACCGTATCTCTTTCAGATATCTATCTACCGTACTCGCGTCTGGAAGTGTCGTTCTTCGCGCCGCCACAGAGCGAATTTCGGCTCACGTGGCAAAGCGTGCCGAAGAGGGATGCCAACCAAACAGCTGCTGTTGAAGGAAAGAACGCTTCTAAAGGTAGTAAGATCGGCAGACGCACGTCCAGATGTTGCTCAAGTAGCCTTCAAGCTCAAAGTTTGCTAACAGTGGTGCTTCAGAGCTGTTAATGTGTAGTTGTTATAGCCGTTGACCAAGATTGTTATCCACTTTTATTTATTAATATTTATTTATTGACAATTCAAAACCATACACAATAAGCAGAACAATTCACAAGAGGAGTCAGATGTTGACTTTAGAACAGCGAAAATTGGCTCTCAAAAGACCAGCAAAAGTGGATGAAAATTGCTGTTTCAAAAGTGATGCGAAGAGAGTTGGTCACAAAAAAATGCAAGGAAAGATTGCTTTTTTAGAGATCTGCGAAAAATGGTTTCTTCGAAGAAGTACGTGATGCGAAAAGTGCTTTTATTCAAGCAGTGTTCATTCAGCAGTTTTTTGTTTACAATACAATATTTATTGAGCCAAAAGTATTGCAAAATCTGCTTATCACAAAAGAATACAGCAAAAATGGTTCTCAAAAGAGCAGCAAAAGTGGAGGAAAATTGTTGTTTCAAAAGTGATGCGAAAACAGTTGATCACAAAAAATTGCAAGGAAGGGAGCTTTTTTAGAGATCTTTAAAAATAGTTTCCTCGATGAATTGCGTGATGCGAACATTGCCTGAAATAATAGCATAGTTTTTTAGTGAGCCAAAAGATATTAGAATCAAAAAGCCTTCAAGTTGTCGACTGAAGCTAGCAGGAGATGACGACATAAGTAGCGACGCTGGGAGCTGGTTTCATGTGCCCATCACTCGGCACCAAAAGGACTCTGCATGAAGTTGCGTTCGGGCTCTTCCAGGAAGTAGTCGAAAATGGTGACCTCTTGTTCTAATGACAGACTGCGACATTACTAGTGGGGACTCACAGCTAAAGTCAACATATCCCATGAGCAGCTTAAATAGAAACCCTTGGTCATGCAACGTTCTTCTCAGTTTTAGTGAACTACCACCGAGTCGAGTTAGACGCTCACGATAACTGAGGAGAAATTTGCCGTTTCTTGCGATTATCTCTTTTGTGAAAGAAGAAAGAAGAAGAAGGAAAGAAGCGAAATTCAGCTCACGTTTCAATTTTCGATTTCTTTAGAGCCTGGAATTGACGGGAAAATCTACAGTACTACCATCACAAATGTCATTTAAAAGTACAGGGTACTAATATCAACGAAAGAGACAGAGACATGACCCGACACCACGGCTTTATGTGGACGACTAACCCTTCGGGTGGATGCCAAAGCGAACAACCAAACACCCGCAGATGGACGCACGTAGTATAGTTGTCTTTTGAGAAATTTTATCGAACGAATGAACGCACGAATAAATTCGATGTCGAAAATTTTGAACAAATGGGGAATTTACTCGACGTCGAAAATTTTCGATTATGGTCGAACGAATTTAACAGCTCGTCAATTTTTTCGAATGATTTAAATCGGAATAACCCCGTTTTTTAGTTATTCGAATATTCTCATAGTCGAATAGCTTGTTCGAATAAAGTTCTGTTCTTGAAGATTAGAAGTTTATTCGATATTCGAACATAATTTTTCTATCTTCGAATAATGTCGAAGTATTCGATCTTCGAATAGTATTCGAATATGGCTCCATTTTAATGTTCGAATTTGAATGGGTATTCGAAATTCTAGAAATACCAGTTATTCGACTATTCGAATAATTATTCGAATATATTCGTTGGGCGCGTGTAGCGTAGTCGGTGGAAGCGCAAACTGTCCCCTGCACCCGATACCAGGTTCTTGGTTCGGATTTACCGCCCAGACCAACCAAGCCTTCGATCCCTCCGCGGTTGGTGGGTTGGTACCAGGCTTGTCTGGGAAGGATAAAGCGCTGACTTGTTCATCGGCTGGCCACCGCAAGTCATTGTATGGCCAAATACGCATTCAAATCGCCTCCACGATGTCCCGTAGAAGTAGAATGCGTGGCGCATCCCAAAAAAGATTGAGTAAAGCCGTCCTTTATCTTCTATCCTTTATCCTTATCTTTCGAGTACAACTATAGAATGTAGACGTGGGTTAATGAGCTTCATTCTTCGAGGCCACCCTACTTCATCATCCTCTGGATGAGATGCGATGCGATGCTCCACGCATTCTAATTTTGTGGGAGCGCAATCGAAGGTGGTGCTGACTGCCGCGTGACCCAACATCAGATTCCTGATTCGGATCTCCCGCCCAGGCCAATCAAGTCTTCCATACCTCCGGAGTCGGTAAATTGCTACCGCGCTTCTCTGGGAAAGATAAAGAGGTCATCGACTGACCACCGCAAGCCATTGTATGGTCAGATACGCATTCAAATCACCTCCAGGACATCCCTTACAGGTAGAATGCGTGGCGCATCTCAAATGGGATGGAGCAATGCTGTCCTTTATCCGTTATTCTTTAGAGGAAGCAGTTTGAATGGGTATTTGTTCTATACAAAGACTTGCTGTGGCCAAATCTGTTACCCAACAAGGGTTCGAATGTGTAACTGGTCGGAGCGGAACCGGAATCACAAATTTCAGCTCAGTATGCACCCGACTGAGCCGCGCCTCTTAAACTGAGCTATTATTCAAGGTGAAGGGATAAGACGGCAGTAACAGTCCTTGACTGGAATGCACCATGCATTGCACTTCTTCGGAGTGCATATCGTGGAGGCGATTGGAATGCGTGTTTGCCTTATGTGATGATCCGTTGAACAAGTCAGTGATTTATCTTTTGTAGACAGGTCTGGTACCAATTTGCCGACCCAGAGAGATGGAATGTTTGGTGGGCCTAGGCCGGGAAGCGAACTATGAACTTCGAATCGGGGTACAGGCGGCAGCCGGCGTCTACTCCGAATGCGCTTCAATGAGCCTGTCTTTTAAGATACCGTCATGGTGTAGAATGTGCATTTCATTTCGAAGCAAGAACGTCTGTCTTTTGGTGTATGTTGTCTAGAGTTTGGTGTATCAGTCACGCTGACAACAACCGGATGATGACGGTAACAAGGTGGAAGTAAGAAGAACATCAGGGCCCTTACCCGCACGCTGTTCGCACTTTATCGTGAAACATCTGAACGAAAAATATGACACTCTTCGTGTCCCTTAAGTCCACTGGGCTACTTTGGCACGCAATGGGGACGAATTAAGGCGTACTTTTCGACGATCGACTAGGCGACAAATGTATAGATGCAGGAGATACGCTGCTGAGGGTCATGATGTAGCAAACTCTACCTCTTGGCTCGCCTCAATTCCAGTCTTCTACCTTCTACATATTCACATCTTCCTTTCTGGAAGCTCTAGATTTTGTCTTCCTATGTCGGTTTTACACAAAACTTGAGTTCGTAACTGGAGAGAGAGGCCTCCAGGTTTTTTTAGAATTTGAATTTGCTCGCTAATTTAACTAATAACTCCATAGTGTTCATCAATTCATCACTGCATTTCAGTCTATTCGTGTGGCTCAGTGATGGTTCCGACTTGGGACTGGCAGGAGATTAGGAATCCCTATCCAGCTGGCAAAAGTGAGTTTTTGTCCAGAACCAGTTCCGATAGACTTGACTTCTATACGTCGGGGCGGAGGCCGCTCGAAGTTGATTGGTTATGGTCAAAGACACAGGTGTAGCTGTCCTGCATAATTTTCCCTTTTCAGCGGCGGTATATTAAGAAACGGAAAGGCCTCACAGTGATTAAACATTCCTTGCACACCCTCCTGAGGTGGGTGCGAAAAGGGTTGGTCTATACTTCGACGCCGAGCGAAGCGACGCCATGCATTGTGGCCGACGGGCGACGCGATCGATCAATTTGGCCACTATACATGCCGTCCTGAGATTTTAGCACAGTACAGCACGAACAAGTTTCTGATGCCCATTCTCGCTCAGCTGAACGAACATCTCCGAGTGCTCCAGCTACGTGTATCTGGGTAGCGAAGTCAATATGACCAACGACCTAGCGCCGGAGCTGACCAGGAGGAAACGAGCCGCTTGGGGAGCTTTCAAGAGCTTCGAAGAAGTCGCGAAGAAGGCGAAGAACGTCCGATTCCGTGCCCACCTATTCGACTCCACTGTTCTTCCCGCCCTAACATACGCCTCAGAGACCTGGGCTATACGAAAGCAGGATGAACACGCGATTAGTGTGGAATCGTGGAATCGAGAGGTCGATGCTCGGAGTGACACGACTCATGCAAGTGAAAGAAGGCCTCCGGAGTTCCGAGCTTCGCCGACGTTCGAAGATCAGAGACGCTGTCGCATGAACCAAGTCGTCGAAAATTAGGTGGGCCGGCCACGTAATGCGCTTCGCAGACACTCGCTGGACGAGAGCCGTTACTGGTTGGATTCCGCGGGATGTCAAGAGAACACCAGAACGCCCACGAACGCGTTGGTCGGACTTCTTCGTGAAAGCCCTGAACGATCGATATGACGCTCTTCGTGTCCCTCGAGCGAGGAGCATCCATTGGAGCACTCTGGCACGCGATAGGGACGAATGGAGACGCTGCTGGCGCCCGCTCGAGCAACTCGATGATCAACGGGACGACAGGTGATACATGCCGTCTCGTCGCTCGACGTCAGAAGTATAAACGGGGCCTAAAACAGTATGCCGGTATCGGTCGCGGGTTGTTAATCGACTGTGTCCATTTCTTTGCAAAGCCAATTGCTTAAGGTGAAAATCAGCCAAATAAAAAAAGAACGAAAAAGCCAATTAGAAATGGCCGATAGACGGAACTGAAAGGAAGTAACAAAATCAATTGGACTGGCATTATCGATTGATCTTATAGACTTTTGTCCCCAGACGATTTGAGGTAGTAACAACGCTAGCGTGATGACCGATGGTTGCCGCATCAAAGCAAGCAGATGCGTATTAGGTTGGCGAAAAAGTCTTGCACCAAAAATTTTGAAATTTTTTCCAGATTTAACGGGAACTTCCAAGGACTGTTTGATGCCACGTACTTGCAGCACTAACAGTCTAGTTTATTTCGCATACGTGAATCTTCACGCTCTTGGATTTCGCAAGGTGCTCTCCACTTGGGTACCCCACGAACTCCGTGACTCGGACAAGGCTTCGCGAATGACTATTGCCAGTCTCTCCTTGTTCCTTTTCGTAACAAGGACTTTCTTGAGAATGTCGCCATGGGAGACAAATCCTGGGTCTTCTTCGTTAACCATACTTGGAAGGCCCAACAGCTCCCTTAAGGAGAACCATCTCCGAAGCAATCAAAGGCCTAAGGCGAACATCCACCAGAGGAAGGTAATGCTGTGCTGTTGGTGATATTCTCGAGGAATGCACCGCTAAACTGAACTTTGCAACAAGTAAACAATATCGATCGACCATCCGTTATTGATCGATTTCATCGGTTTTGTGTAAAGTTGAACGTATGACGTAGACATAATGTCAACATGAACAGCGGTAGGTGAACTTTGCAACAATAAGAAAACATCGATCAACCAATCAATAATGATCGATACCGTAGGCTTCTAGCCAGAATTTACCGTTAGGGGTGGAAATCTCGTGTATGGGTTGGGTCATTTGAGCGAAGCCCAAGTCAGCAGCTAGAGCAACCTCTAGGCGGGCTGACTGGCGGTTTAGCTTTGATTTGACTAATGTAATTTACCGGAAGTTGTCACGCAAAAATAGAGTGCGCCATGCCCTTGTCCAAGACGTCGCGATTTTCTTTCGATTTATAGCCAATTTTCGGTTTGCATGGAGTTTCACACCTGCAAACGATGCAACATAAACAGTTCTAAAAAGCCTCACTTTGAGGCCTTATGTAACCAGCATTTACACTATTACACTTAACAACAACTCAACGCTGCCCAAGATGTTAAAAAGGATGCGCAGGTTGTACAGCCGGGCGACTTTGCATCAGTAAATACTGCGCTATTTCAATGGGACTGACCTAAGGAGTCGTAATAACGAAGGAGGGCTTAAAGAATAAGTGAACGTGAACGTGACTATCTGTGAGTAGAGGGGTCTGTTGCCTCATTTGTCTCTAATCAGGTAGTTTCTTCCAAATCATAGGTTCTGCTCTAATGTTTTCTTCAAACAGCTTCTGGATACGAGAGCAATCTTCACTGCAAGTGGACGATTGAAAGACCGCTGATGACCGGACTTCGAATTAGGGTAAGCGTTTTGAAAAAAAGGAAATTAAGCCGACCATTTCAATAATGTGAGATTGTTTCGTGGTTTACGTCGAATTTTTTAGTTCACAATGCTGGATCTAGAAGGTGTTGCCGGGTGTCCATTCGATTTTGTGTCACTGGTTCCAGATCGAGACTCCTCCGAAGGGTCTGGAGAGTGAGTCAGTTCAACGTAAGAGCATGGTCTCCGCAAGTCACAGTATACCCCGTTGCAGTAGAATGCGTGGCGCGTCATACATAGATAGAATGACTGACGGCGATCTTTACGTTCGATGTTTATTTGCCGTGTATAACTGCGAGTTTTCCGAATTGAAGTGTGATTTCTTTAGCGAATTCCAATCCGGTGTGAAGTACTGTCGTCAGACGCAAGCTAACGTGACTTTGGACTATACCTACAATAAGGTTAGTTTCATAACTTCATAAGGACGAAGTGGCTAGATAGCTTCCAGTCAATCAGTTCATTAATTAAGGTCTTATACGTGCACTTCGTGTCCGATCGTTCACGGAGCGGAGCTGGCTTCAAGCTGGAGTTTCGGCTTAGTACGTTTATTGCCCCTATCGTAAATTTGAACAGCTTTCAACAGTTCTTCTACTCAAACAGTATTTCAGAGTTACCGAAAACTTTTGCCACATTTGTTTCCACATCCCTATGTTTGGATAATCGATGTTATATACGCTTAATCAATAGCAATCAATAATTACGAATCTATTGGGAAGCACATCGTTTTGAGAAGGAAATGTAGGTGTAGTGTAGAAAAATTGTTCAACTGGTTCATTTGATGTTATGCTTCGCTTGGTTGCTTCGGTTTTCGCACAGCATGAAGATCTTCGAGCGAATCCTCGATAGCCGAATTCGCGAAATCGTCAAGCTTTCCAGCAATAAGTGCGGCTTCGTGGCTGGTTGTGGCACTATCGATGCCATACATGCCGCCCGTCTTCTGGTAGAGAAGCATCGCGAGAAACAGAAGCCGGTGCATCTTGCCTTTCTCGACTTGGAGAAGGCCTTCGATCGCGTACCACGTGAGGTTGTATGATACGCCCTACGACAGTACGGTGTTCCCGAAGAACTTGTAGAGTGGGTGCGAATGCTATACTCTTGTCCAAAGAGTCGAGTTCAAGCTGCAGCTGGAACCTCGATGGAGTTTCCCATCTCTGTTGGGATGCACCAAGGATCTGCGCTTTCCCCACTTCTCTTTGTTGTCGTAATGGATGCCATTACGCGAGATCTTCAGAAGCCCGTCCCTTGGACGCCGCTTTATGCTGATGACGTAACGCTCGCTAGCGAAGATAAAGATGAACTCGAGCGAGAGGTGCAAGCTTGGTGTGATCACTTGGAGCGGTTTGGACTCAAATTGAACGTGAAGAAGACCGAATATCTAACGACGGACGTTACTGAGTCCGGCTCCATTAAGATTAACGGTACTGAGCTTGCACGCACTTTGGTGTTTAAATAATTTGGATCAGCAATAGCCTCTGATGGCAGTCTGATGGCTGAAGTGAACTCACGCGTGAGTGCAGCTTGGTCCAAGTGGCGCTCGTTGACTGGAGTACTCTGCGATAAGAAGATGCCTGAGCGCTTAAAGTCAACGATCTATAAACCCGTCGTCCGGCTGGTAGCGATGTACGGAGCTGAGTGTTGGCCTGCGACAAAGGAAACGGAAAGTCGCCTCAGCGTCATGGAAACGAAGATGCTGCGCTGGATGGCTGGAGTCATGCGTCTGGATCGCATCCGAAACGAAGCTATTCGGCAGAAGTTCGGTGTCGCGCCGATAGCTGACAAGATGCGAGAAGCTCGCCTGCGATGGTACGGCCACGTTCTGCGTGGAAATGAAGACAGCGTCCGTAAGATAGCCCTTAACTTTGAAGTGTCTGGAAAGCGGCCTAGAGGGCGCCCGAAGGCTGATACGTTACACAAGGACTTTAAAGTAGCTGATGTCCACCCTGATCTAGCACGGAATCGGAAGAGATGGTGACATGACACCAGAAAAGCGTACCCCGCCATGAAGTGGGACAAACGCTGAAGAAGAAGAGGAGGTTCAATTGATGTTATAAAATTCTGTGATGTCCTAATTCTGTGGTATTTAAAACCGCTGATCTTAGAGAGACTTCAATTATGGTTACTTTTTACCAGACACTTCAGTCCTTGAAGCAAGAGAGCCAAGTGGAATTTCCTAGGCTTCGAACGTCTTTGGAGGTAGTTGAGCATAACCGTAGAAGATGTTGGTGCATTTCAGCGTGTAACTCCTTCGACTACATTAGGCCGTCATACGGGCTGCTCGACCACGTGCTCACTAACCCCGGCTTTCCGAAGCTACAAACCGATCAGGTCAGTCAGTCACAGCCGCCGAAAGCACGTCGGCCAATGAGAATACTTACCGTACTAGCCATCTCTCAATGGCACGCTAATTTGATGCAATCTGATTGGCTGGCGCGTTCCCACCTTCCAATTCTGCTTCTCTGCGCTACATGTGTCAAAAGTTACAGATATCATAGAAGAATATGCGTAAAAAACTGAATCAGAGGAATTCTTTGAAAAACATTGATTCTGTGTCTTATACAGCTCCCTATAAGTAGAATGCGCTGGCGCATCCCAGAAGGAATTGAGTAACGCCGTCCTTTATCCTTGTCCTTATACAGCTCGGTTTTTTTCTCAAATGCAAGCTTTTCTTCAGAGAAGCTTGCTATTGACAGAGTTCATTCTAATGTAAAAATTTTAAACTTTACAGAATGCATTATCTCAGCACAAATAAACTCCAAGTGCAATCAGTTTTTCAGAAATGCATGTGGTCTATCGTTCTCGGTTCGAATCGTCGTATCGGTTACGAAATTATTAGCCTTGATTTAGAGGAGTCAGATCAATGCTCAAAAGATGTCCTGTCGGTGGTACGTTTCTGTGCTGTTTTTCAAACAATATCGTGGTTTTAGCTGTTGGAACTAGTTTGAAAATTCTACGACTATAAAAGCATTCCGTGAATCACAGGATTGAGGAGAAGGCTGGGGAATTCTATGCCCACTGCGTGGTTAAAACGAATTTCGCAACGGTGAGGAGACTGAGAAGGAAGGCGCTGCTAACATCTCAGGGCCTAACCAGCTGCGCAAATTGAGGAGGAATAGGATGACTATCCGAACTTTCTTTGGCCGCTCGCCGGCATCGGAAGCATCCGCCGAGGACCTGATGATCCAAGCCAGCAAGATCAAGAACGACGTCCTCGGACTGACCGAGACGAGAAGACACCACCCCCTACAAGCCGCCTACGACTCCGAAGAGGAACTGTTCCTGGGAACATGCGACAGCAGGGGAGTAGGCGGCGTTGGTGTCCTCGTCAACACGTACTTGGTCATGAACATCGATTCCTACGAGTCTCTGACAAACCGAATCGGACGTCTGCGACTGAAGTGATGTGGCTCCGTGCCAGCTTTGACTGTATTCGTCGCGTATGCCCCAACATCCGACTACGACGACGAAGAGGTCGAAGCCTTCTAAATGGAGCTGGAGAAGTTCTATAAGGAAGATCACACCTTCTACAAGGTGATCGTTGTGGACCTCAACGCCAAGATCGGGCTACGAAGGTCGCCGGAAGAACATCACATCGGAACCCACGGTTTGGAGTGGAACGAGCAAGGTGAAAGGCTGTCTGAGTGTATCAGTGTCGACCAAAACCATCCATGGAAACTCACAGTTCCAGAAGCCTCCCTCCCTGCGATGGACCTGGGAATCCCCCGGTGGCCAGTTCCACATCAAGATCGACCACATCATCTTCAACCGCAATTATTACCTGACCGACGTCACCGTTTTGTCACAACACTGCAAGAGACTCTAACTAGCTTCTTTAAACCTAAATTCCGTAGCACAGATCGAAGGAAGAATTGAGAACATCTATGGTCACTACGAACAGAAATTTCTTGATAATTTCACTGGCGCTCCGTGAATTCGTGTTAGAGCGTCACTCTCGGACAACTTCAACTCCTGTGGTTAAGATCTAACTCTCAGAACCTTACATTACTAACGATGGCTTCTAAAGTTGGCTAAAATAAACGGGTTTTCATTGTTTTTTCCCAGAATTTTCAAGCAACTGTACTATGTAACTGCAAGGAATGTTACAGTCACCACGCTCAACGCACTTTGCTCCAAACAAGAAGGAGGCGCTTTTCTGTGGCACGCTGGACACGCTGACAACCCGAAATGGCACGCTTCAGGCGGGACGCATATTTGTGCGCTACTCGAACGTTGAAGCTCCAAACAGGGTAAGTGCTTGAGGGCTGCACAGGCAGGACTATGGCATCAAAATAACCTGGTTTCCTGAACAGATCTCTTTGGTTTATACCATTTGCACTTAAACCGGACGCTCTTCAGCATGTTCTATGATCAACTGTCGCTAAACACGTTGATATCAATAGTGCTGTTGGAGCAGTGGAATCCACACAGTGTTCGGCTGTCGTTTCGGCGTAACTGGCTTCCTGGACACTCTTCATTTTCAAACCTTTCTAGTTATTCTGGACATATTGCATTCTGGATTGGAGATTTTTCTAACTAAAGCAGGCTTGTAAGCTGTCATAACGATGTTTTGTTGCAATCAAAACTTCTAAAACTTCTCGAATCCGGGCGGGATTCGAACCCGCACCTCCCTCTGACCGAGAGGGAATGCTCTACGCCTTTACACCACCGGGGCCGTTTGATCGAACGCAACAGGACATCGTTATGACAGCTTACAATCTCGATACCAGCCACTTGAGGCTTAAAGAAACTGATCTGAATCGTTTCTAAAACAGGCTTGTTTGAAGTCAACATTGAGACGCTACAACAAAGCCAAAAAATTAATATTTTGTTTTAACGAAATTCCTGTTCAACCAGTGCAGTAATTCTTCCCTAAGAGCTCTGCAAAACGAATTTCTAATAATATTTGTTTTAATAATTTCTAATACAAATTTACTTTGAAAAAGATAATTTTGACTTTATTTATGTCCATTTTACCATCGGATACTTTGAGTTCGGGTTACAAGGCGTTTATTTTATTTTTAAAAGTATGCAGAAAAAAATTAAAAAGTGTAAGGCTAAGATGAAAAGTGTTCAGTTTAACTTGAAAATGCTATGAATTCTTAATTTAATAGCTAGAATAGTTGGAAAAAACAGAGATTATTTATTATTTACTTATGCCGTAGAAGGCTTGGTTAGCCTGGGCGGGAAATCCGAACCAGGAACCTGGTATCGGGTGCAGGCGACAGCCGGCGCCTCCTCCGACTGCGCTTCACGCGGCGCTTCACGCGCCGTCGTCCGATCTCAAACGTGGAAAACAATATCCGAATGAAACACCAACGAACTCAATCAACAATAAAAAATGCAACTGAAGGCGCTCATTGGACACGCTAAAAACGAATCTTGAAGCCCGGTTGAAATATGGTTGAACACCCTTAAATTTCCGTAGGTGAAGAGGTTTTCTCGGGTTCTCGACTTCGCTGCCGAAACATTTACTGAGCTTTTTAAGGTTCCTTGTCAGTGTAGAGTAAAAAACGTTGACTGGCCCAAGTTCGACTTTCAATGAATCTTGGCATGACGTTCTTGATAATCGATGCAGTGTTCTTGAGCTGTTCACCAAGATTGTTAACGTCTTTTATTAGGCTGACGTTTCGGCGAGTATCGCCTTCTTCGAAGCCTGGGAAAGTCGGAAACATTCGTGAAACTACTCGCTCAAACATCATTTCATCCTACAGAATACTTTTCTTAAGGAAAAGTGAGACAAGATCAGACATGGGAGTTGCGAAGGGCGACTAACCTGACAGGCGGTTGCCGTAAAGGACCACTGTTCACCCGTAGTTGGAGGTAACGGGGGTGACTGAGCTTCAACCCCCGGGACCACCCGACTTATATACCCCTGCAGATCAGATCGAATGGTGGACCAGAACCTACAGAGTTCAATGAAGGGTGCCAGTTCTTGCGGTTCACCTGGGGATTCTTAGCCGTGCTCCAAAGTGCCTACAGTGGCCTGCGAGCCGAGATATCACTTTCTTGGGCTAAAATCGACACGGACACCTGGGGTATCGCCAGAGTCTAGGAAGATCTAGATGGCCTATGATGACTGGATTTACAGAAGCCCTCTATGTCAGTGTTTTAAACATCATGAGGAGGTAAAATTTTCTCCTTCTACCAAAAAGACCTGGTAAACCTACTATTTCGGCTCTCTACACCATTTGGTATCTGACAGTATTAGAACGAAGCACCTCAACATCAACATGCGAGTGAAAAACTGCTGTTTTATAGGGATTCCAAATGCGAATATTCGAGATATCCGAAGACTGCAGCTCCGACAATCTATTCGTTGACGAAAGCGACCCTTCGAAAGTGTTGACCACTCCTCGATATCCCGAGTGTGAGTGAATTCGAATTATTTTTTCTTCGGCCACAAATTAACAGGAAGCGCAATGGAAGTAAAAGGCCAATGTTTGATCGGAGAGCTAGCTACTGTAATTTCATCTGCATCATCTGTCGTCCCGTTGATCATCGAGTTCCTCAAGTGGCCCCGGTGAAGTCTCCATTCGTACCTGGCCCGTGCCAGAGTGATCCAATTTATCCTCCTTGCTTGAGGGACCCGAAGGTCGTCATATCGTTTGTATAGGGCTTTCACTAAAAAATCTTCTAACGCGTTGGTGGACGCTCTGGTGTTTTCTTCGCATCCGACAGAATCCAATCGGTAACGGCTCTCGTCTAGACAGTGTCTGCGATGCTCATTACCTGGTCGGCCCACCTAATTTTCGACGACTTGACCCATGCGACAGCGTCTCTGACTGTTGAAAATCGACTTAAAAACGAAACACGCGATTTCTTCTCCAATTCGCGCGAATCATGTAACTCCGCAGCCGTTCGGGAAACGAAAAAGACACGAGGCAAATCAGTGTCTTCTATCGCCGGAATCGGCAATTTTGTACTTCTGCTGTCTGGGACGGATAAACATTAAGAATCCACTCCACTGCATGTCGCTGTATAATGCAAATACCCCGTTAAAATAGAATGCGTGGCGCATTCCACGCTGGGTTTGACCTTTTTGATCTGTTGTCCCTAACCTTCAGGTAACAGCGAAAGCTAAACGTGTGGCTTATTCCAGCGAATGCTGGTAATGTTCCTTTCGAAGGCTCCAATAATTCAGATATTCCGCACTCGATGGACTGCCAGTACACTCTCCGTGCTCCGAACGGACATCGACTCAAATTCACCGTGAACCCGGAGCACTTCAAGTTAGAGTCAGCCGATGATGAGTGAGTTCTGCACATAGCGGTTTTCATAAAAAGGCGTTGTTGATTTATCCCAGTCGAGAGGGTCAACATTAAAACAGTGTCCACTCCTTTCTGGTACATCACTCCTTTCTGGTAAAACTGCTGTTTCCCTACGACTGAATTCGCGCTCCAGTGTTCCCAGATCATACGACAGCCACTTGAGATCTTGGAAAGACGAAGAAACTCCTCCAGCTCCCTATTGGGATTGATTCGACATCCCAGCGGGCATAATATGTAGAAATTCTTAGAACTGTATTGATCCGGATTTGATCCTTTCGTAGAGGAATTGTCAACAAACTTTTTCAGGGAAAAGTAGCATGCTCATTCACCTACTGACACTCGTTTTAAAGCACCCTTACAAAATGATGAGATATTGGAATTTGCGGCGCATCCGAAATCGATTTAAAGCTTGGGGTTTAAAAGTTGTGGTTCTTACATTTCTGTTTTAGCTGTTATTGTGACGAATGTGATTTTCTGGAGATTCGAGATGGCCCGACCGAACACTCGCCACTAATTGGAAGGTAAGTTGAAGAAAAATTTGACATTTTTCATTGTTCCCACAGGGAGGGATTTGAACTCAGTGCAAAAAAATAATGGCTTTTTGCATCCTCACAGTGCGGTACTTCTTATATTTATTTATTTATTTATTTATTTATTAAAATGCACTCAGGTGTGCACTGCAACGTCAACGAAAGCTTCAACAAACAAAATAACCTTTAAAAGGAACAGTAATATGAACAAACGCTCAATTACATTAAAACTACACAAACATCCCTAATTTAGCAATTACCATTCCATTTAGCGCTAATTACTCCAATATTTCTTTCCACTGGCATCGTACAAGAACTGCATCTCATCCTTGGTGACCAGCAGTAGTTGTTCGCCTCCAATATTGGGTGCGTGAAGCGCAGTCGGAGGAGGTGCCGGCTGTCGTGTGCAGGTTCCTGGTTCGGATTTCCCGACCAGGCCAACCAGGCGTTCCATCCCTTCGGGATCGGTGAGATGGGAAGGGTAAAGCGATGACGTGTTCATCCGCTCGCCACCGCAAGTCACTGTAGGGCAAAATACGATTCAAATCGCCTTCACGACATCCCGCAGAAGCAAATAGAATGCGTGGCGCATCCCAAAAGGGATTCTGTAATGTCGTCTTTATCATTTATCCCTCACTTCAAAATTTTGAATTGTTATGTAGGATTTTGAAGGGATTTTTAGCGGGTTTGGAGTGTACAATAAGCACATAATAAATAAATAAATAAATAAATAAATAAATAAATAAATAAATAAATAAATAATGTTTGCACTACCTACAACAGCTGCACTCTTACGACAATATTCTGTCAAGGAACAAAGTCAGCCGTTTATTTTTATTTTTTATTATTATTTTTGCTACAATTAAATATCCTAAAGTGTCCTCTGTAAGAATTTCTCTTGTCTGTATGAAATCCTATCAGCTTGAAGCTTGAAACCCCTTGAAATCCAAAAAATTCTGCACGGAGTGGGATTTGAACCCACGCACCCTTACGAGTACCAGAACGCTCAACCGCTATCGCGCGGCAAGTGATTGCTTGAGTCTGGCGCCTTAGACCACTCGGCCATCCGTGTACATTGACAGCGCCAGTATTGACGCTTGATATTCGACCGCGCTTGCTGGTTTGAATCAGTCTGCTTCTGGCTGATTCATCACTGAAAGTGCATTCGCTATTCATCCGTTTTATGATTCCATAGTCCGCAAAGTGTCCGAGAAGAAAGCGAGCTGGGAAATACAAGTGAACATTTTGATTTTGGTTTTTTCGCGATTGAAAGTGTGGCGCTCTTAAAATACTGAAGAGAAATTCTCCTTAAGGTACTGCAACATCTACGCGCCTTCCACGATTTACTCCACCGGAAACTTCTTATTCGTCAGAATCCGTACGGACTCGTTCGCGCCAAGTAATGGATTCACGGCTGTCTACGAACTCGGTGAGTGGATCTGTTTTAAAAAACTTGTCCAAAAGCTGAAGAAGTTGCCAAGCAGAAAGCCACAAAAACAGCTTGGCTCCTAGTTCGCCGAAGATTTGTTTAACGACAGAAATGGCATGTTTCCGCAGGTCCTGTCACCAGGATGCTGCAAAGGAAGGCCGCCGACCTAGGGTGAGGTCAGGTTAATTAGTCTCGGCTGAGCTCGCTTCAGAATTTAACCGATGATGAAAAAATTGAAGTCAGTTTTTTAAGCCTCAAGTGGCTGATATCGAGGTTACAAGCTGTCACAACGATGTCTTGTTGCGGTCAAAACTTCTAGCGCCAGGCGGGACTCGAACCCGCACCTCCCTCTGACAGGGCGGGAATGTTCTACGCCTTTACACCACCGGCGCCGTTTGATCGAACGCAATTTCTATCACGACCATCAGCTTAACTGGTTCCATGCTGATATCAGCGGCCATCTCATCCCGGATACGGGTGAGTGCTGATCGGTCCCACGAGGTGTGGATGTTGCGTCCGATCAAACGTCGCTGGTGGTGTAAAGGCGAAGAGCATTCCCGCCCGGTCAGAGAGAGGTGCGGGTTCGAGTCCCGCCTGGGGCTAGATGATGAAAAAGTCTACCAGTGAAGGAACACAATAACGCTTGCTTATTGGAAAGCTCCTTATCCAAATAAGAGAGCTGAAGCAGTCGATTTTCAAAGGAGAGGGCGGGATAGCAGCAAAAAAGATCTGAATTTTAACAAGCTTTAGCACAAATGAGCACTTAAAAATTGACGTGGACCTGCTCTGAACCAAATTGTCCTGCTCCTTTACTTCGTTTTCGTCCGACCAAGTGGACTGTGCACCGAAAAAAGACGGTTTTCTTCGATATTTCAAGAAAACAGCTGTGGTCCCTTCAAAAAAAGGAAATTCCGTCGAATGGAAATATGATGAAGAGGACTTGAAAATTGAATTCACACCGTTTCCTCAAAAGAGAATGAAGGATAGGAGCAAGAGAGAAAAGCCGAAACTGGCAGATGTTCTCAAAAAGTGGGCAATGTAGCGAATGTGGGCGACATCTGGATGTAGGAGCTCCCCAGTCAATCATAGTCGACAGAAGCACATCAGCCAATCAGGGCAGCATCGTGATAGCATACGCCGTCTCTCAATGGCATGCCTTACTATGCGGCCCCTTTGCAGGCGCGCTCATACCTCGCAGTGCTGCACGCATTCGCGACCAGTACCCATAGACAAAAAACGGTATTAATATAATAGTAGACCTAAAATGGCTTTGTAGAGTACAATGAATTTTGCACTATGATCAGTGATGCTTCTTCTAATTCTTCAAGCAATTAACCCTCTTTTTCAAGTTATAAAGGAGAAAAAACGCAATTTCAGCGTCATGCGGTGGCACTCTTGTGCTCAGACCTGGCCTGAACCATACTCTGACTTCTCCCAACTACCCAGAAGTCTACCCTCTTCGCAGCGAATGTGACTGGTCCGTACGAGCGCCTAATAGCCACATGGTCGAAGCGAGGTTTGTATTGCTTTTCAAGTGCGGAGTTATGTCTTTATCAATATTTCACAACTGGACAGAGCTTAGAGGACTCTTTCATAGGTGTTGTTTCTTCTTACTTTGCTCTTCTTACAGAGTGCTTCACATGGGCCTTACCTGGAACGTGAACTGCTCGACTGATAGCCTTTCGATCCGAGACGGAAACAAGACGGGTAACGTTGAAACAAGCAGGAAAAGTCGTTAATTTCTAGTTAATCTCTAAAGGGTTCTTGATTTCAGCTCCATATCTCATGGAACCACAGTGCAACGGTCGCTACCTCTCAAAAGTCGATTATCGATCCGCAAGCAGCGAAATGACCGTGCAGTTCCGATCGAACGGCACCATACAGGTCCCGCTTTTAGGCTTCAAGTTATCAAAGATTTTGGCTGTCATCCATCCTCTATTTATTTGCGGCCTAGAATAAATGAACACCAGAGTTCCGGGTACTATTGCATGAAATGGCTCCGTGGTGTAGTGGGTCGGCATCCTTTTCGAAAACGAGAATGCACGGGTTCGAGTTCCTTCCGGTGCAAGAGTTCTGATGGCAGCAAAACACTTTTACAGCAGCGTAAAACCTTCTGATCTATCTGAGCTGTGTATCTGCCTCCTACAGTTATTTTTCTTTGATGTAAGAATGTAAGGAAAAAGGACGGAATTTCCTTCCAAATCCAGGTCTTCCGAGCCGGAGCTCCGAGCCGTCTGGGCTGATGCCACTTCTCGAATTCGAGAGAAAAATTTACGGACTAAATCCCTTGAGTTCGAGCTTTACCCCTATGTTGTAGTCTGAAAAGACTCCTCTGAAGTGAATTGTCCGTCAAGTGCTGTTTTCAAAGGGTTGAAGACTCAAGTAGGCAAATTTCACTCAGATGGGGAACACATGACGCAACTCATTCTCACTAGGATTTGTTAACGTCGTCCTTTGCCCTTCGCCTCTTTTGCTTGTTACAGTAAGCGTCCGTTATTATTATAGGATATCATGTCGACCAAGGTTACTATAGTTTACTGTCCTACAACGTCTAATACATATGATAGTTATCTCTGTTACTTTAGAAGGCAGGTCGACAACTGTGCAAGGACAAGAAGTGCGGATTCGAGATGCAGCTTCGTGTCAGCAACGAATGTAGGCTTTCCGTCATGTGTGGCGTAGATTTTTTCTTCAAAAGTTGCCTTCAATTTCCAGCTTGCGGTGGGATTATTACTGACCAACAGGGTCAGCTGACCACTCCCGGTTATCCGGGTCGACTGCTGCCGCATGTGAGGTAGGGATGAGCCACTATTAATTAAGCGTTAAGAGTTCTTTCTATCAAAAACTCGAGGGAGTAGATACTACTTATAAGGCTGTCGTGATCCTTGCGGATCACGATGCTCAATCCCAACTCCGCCCACGTTTTTACGGATAAAAGCGGAGGCATGGCCCTGAAAGGGGATCGGCTTCTCCTCTGCATCGCGAATTGGTGCTCAGCTCTTCGCTTATGGTTGACGAGTTTTCCGCCCGCCATCAGCGGTCGTCGGAACCTCCAACTTGTGACTTCACTAGCGGACCCACTAGGGAGCCTATACGGATAGGAAAGGTAATGGTAAGGGAAATGGAAATAGGTAGAAGGGAAAAGAAATGGTGAAAGGAACAAACTCTTTAACGCATGGTCGATTGTAGTTGCGTAGAACATAAAGGTGGTGTGATTATTGTTGGGTTTAATAAAAATATAAAATGAGTTGTGTGTAATGTATGGTATATGAAATTAAAGGTAACCTAATAAAAGAACCACCAAAGTGTATGGAATCGTGATGCAGTTCCGAAAAAGGCCTGGCACAATTTACCACATGGATAGGTCGTGTTCAATCAAGTACTGGATGGATCCGTTTGTCCACTCATTTTTGATGGTTCTGTGTGTGGGGCCTAATTTGGCTTAGACTAGCTTCGTCCCAGGGTCCAGGTTCGTACGGGCAACATTTGTCCCATGCTCCCTCGATTGTTGCGACTTGATCGTGCAGCGTCTACATTGACCCCTGAGGCGTGTCAGAGTAGCCCAATGGGCACAACGTCGTGCGGAGAATGTCATCATGCCAATTCAAACTATCTCCATAAGATCGATTTTAAGTAGGCTGTACGGAGTAATTAGGTGCGAAAGATTATTCAAAACTGGCGGTTACTTGGTTTATTGCGACTATTTATATATACCAGCTTCAAATACGTACAACTAATTGCCAATAAACGTGAGAATTTTTTCAGATGTGAATGGGAGCTTCGTGCTGGAATCGGATACCGATACATGTTAACCTTCGAGTTCACAGAAGATCGCGATGTATGCACTTTACGGACCATTTAGCTGTTGATATACAGCTCTTATTGAGATATTATTTTAGGGTTTCTATCAGAAGCGGTATGGTGGAGGCCCCGGAGGCTGCTTCGCTGACTTGGTGGTGAGTAGCATCGTTAGTTGAAACACTTCAATACAAAGGCAACTGGAAATAAATGTTTTATCACTAATTTCTGTAACGGCACCGATCGATAGCGCTTAGCACGTTGTTATGTACTATGAACTATAAATGAGTAATAAATAAATAGATAAATACACTAGTAAATAGAATAAATTTTTATATATCATGATCTATAACTATAAATGAGCCATCGAAATTTCAACCATTCGCGAGAACATGCATTCAATGTCGCGCATTTTGATTCCAGTATTACAATGGACAGCCCAAACATGAAGCTATCAACTACCGTAACGACCGCTTCTTCTGCGACTACCGTAAGACATTCATCAGTGATGCCGATTTGCTAACCGTCTTGTGAGTGAATTTAGAAATCTTGCGTAAAAATGTTTGTATTTCAAAGAGTTCTTGAAAAATAATAGAATAAAGCCTTTACTACAAGCCATCAGTGTTCTTCACTATTATCGTTTCATTTCAAGCTATTCCGACTCCTACACGAAACACTATAAAGGATACACTGACGACTCTAGCGCTGACGTCTACTACGTGCCTTTCCGCGTCAACTACACCAAGGTGTGCCTTTCCGTTGTTCTTTGGCGTTCGTCTCTGACAGTTTTATTGTAGCTAATTTTACTACGGTGACAAATTTCTATTTCGCATTTTTGTATAAATCCATAAAGAAAAAAATTGAATTATTTGGCCGTCTAACTCATGACTTTTCCCACAACCAAGTATTGGACGCTTAGACTTGCAGTTAATTAAGGGTAAGTGCATTGAGGTCACTATCAAACTCAACGACTTGCTCGTTCATAGGACTGTGACAAAGTGTTCTATGGTGCCTCTATTGTTGTATTTGTTTAGGTCTCGAACAAGTTCGATGATAATGGGTGCGGCTACCTAATTTCGAAGAACGAAACGCTGACATTCGGCAACTATTCATCGTCAGCCATCGACGGCGTCCGTGAGTGCATGATATTATTATTTGTCAACATCTCAATGAAATTTCCTCTGCAAACTGTGGTCTATTATTGGAGTAGAACTGGCCAGATTTGAGTTTCCGTGAAGCTTTCCATGGTGTTCTTCAACTACTGTGCGTTTTGCTAGTCAAAAGCTGCTGACCGAAGCTATTTACGGCTTTATTTTGGTCGGCGCTTCGGCTAATTTGCCTTCTATATCGCGACTCACCAGCTTTGCTTCCTTCATGCCTACCCTGATTTGGTGTATAATAACCAGCCGAGATTTCAAAATAAATAGCAAAATCTGAGGACTCCAAACAGTGCCCTTGAGTGAAATTTTGGCGGACCTGGTGATGTTCACATCACCACTGAAGTGAGCCAAAACAAAGTCTTGCCACGCGGAATTAGATAGAGATGCGACCACACGCGCAGGAGTCACCACAAACTTGGGTAATTAAACCTTCATCTTCAATAATACACAAATAATACGCACGCAAATCACGAATAACAAATTATAGCATCGACGATAAACCAATGTAACGATGAGGAATGATATACATGAAGAAAACATGACTACACTACACGAAATATACATGCAACCAAGAAAAACTTCGATATGAGCAAAACAGTACTATAAGAGCTACGTGAACACCCACAAGAGAATAGGAAAAAGGATTAACGCGATAAGCCCACTTTAGAAGGAAACCGCAAAGCAAAACGAGCCAAACAAAAGAACACCGCAAGAGAAAAGCAACACATCATCAGAGTAGCAACACAACATCAGAACATCAGAGTGAGGAATAACATGATATAAGGAGAACAACTAAATATCATAACAACAGAATAAAGGATAGCAACACTATGACACCAGCAACACACCAGAGATACATGAGAACTTGAGAAACAACAAATTATGAACAAAACCAAGCCCACAAGGCACACGCAAGGAGTCAGAATGGAGAAGCCACGAGTCAAACACGCGCGGAATGGGAAACTCCCTCATACCACCTCCCCGGACGCGCACGGCCGCATGACTGTCCGCGGGCCCAAGGACGAGAGCTGGAAGCGCTGATTTCAACCACCCTCATCACCCACATCTGCCGGAGCCTGCTGTAATCGGTCGAGATTTCAAAACCAAATGTCGTTTTTGTGATCAAGACCACAAATAACCCCTCGATCGAAACTCATTCCGATGATCATCGAGTTGCTTGAGCGTGCGCCAGCAACGTCTTTGTCCCTGTTGCGTGCCAGAGTGCTCCAATGGATCCTCCTCGCTTACGACATGAAGAGCGTCATATCGTCGGTTCAGTGCATTCACAAAGAAGTCCGACCAACGCGTTGATGGGTGGCCTGATGTTCTCTCGACATCCCACAGAATCCGGTCGGTGACGGCTCTCATCTAGCGGATGTCTGCGAAGCGAAGCACATGGCCGGTCCACCTAGTTGTCGACGACCTGGCCCATGGTACAGCGTCTCTGATCGTCTCCGCTCGAAACTTGGGCGAGAAATTTTTGTCCTTGAAGTTCATTAGAGTACAATTTTGTCAGCAAATCGGATCTCATGAGCGGCGATGTTTTTGCGACTATTTCACATGTGTGAGGCTTCAGTACCTCGGCGCTTACTCCGTAGACGGCAGAAGACCTTCCGGTTTCCATACAGATCTTTTCTCCAAGCGTGAAGCGTCGTAGATCCTAGAGCAGTCCAATGCACTCTCTTCACTTGAACCAAAGCACTGGATTCTTGGCAGCTTGGTCCACATTTCTTTGGAATTTTTTCCAAACTCCTGAAGGCATGCACTTCCTTGCCAGCTTAATATGACTTCAGTGCAATGTCCTCCCTACTTGTACTCGCTATTCTCTTTTTTAAAGGGTTTTACAAGTTAGCCATTCTATTAGGATAAGGATGAAGGATAAAGGACGGCGTTACTCAATCCCATGTGGGATGCGCCAGCGCATTCTACTTCTACGGGATGTCGTGGAGGCGACATGAATGCGTATTTGGCCATACAATGACGGCCGGCCGATGAACAAGTCAGCGCTTTATCCTTCCCAGACAAGTCTGGTACCAATTCACCGACCCCGTAGGGATGGAAGGCTTGGTCGGCCTGGGCGGGAAATCCGAACCAGGAACCTGTATCGGGTGCATGCGACAGTCGCGCTTCCTCCGACTGCGCTACACTCGCCCATAGTCATTCTGTTACAATAACAAATGCTGGGCTACTCTTCAATAAAGAAAATATGCGCCAGTACTTGCAATTGACGTTTTTTAAAGAGTTTATTTCATGGCCAATCATATTGCAGATATCTCTCTTGTTTATTTCGTTGGCTTATTGGTTATTATAAATACAAAAGTAAACTTTCCCTACAAACAAATGTGTGAAAAATCTATAATGGAACACATTCTTGCTAGTTCGAAAAATTCAAGTTGCAATCCTTGCTTTTTTCCTTCCTTTTGTTAGTATTTTCTTCGGAGTTTGTTTCCAAGATTGAGCCTGCTTAATATTTTGTCTTTATTAATGTCATTCTTTCTAACGATTATTTTTAATGCTTGGCATTGTGCGCAGTATGCTTCGAATAAATAAATAGATAAATAAATATGAAAAAACATACAAAATCACAGATAAGCCACTATTCGGTTCAGGGTACTGTCACGCCGTGCTACGTCGTCCGAAGGGCTACGGAACCACTTTTGTCCAGCTGTCCGAATACAATGAAGTCTCGGCCATTTATGCAACGGAGTGTTCGGACTGGTCCAACTCAGTGCTGTTGGAATGTGAGTGGTCTTTATGGCAGATTCGGCGCCGAGATACAAATGTATCAATGCGGGGAAGACTCTCTTGAAAACTCCTAAAAACCTCAACCTAAGAACACCACGCCGGCTCTACCCTTTGAGGACGGTTCACGAGCAAAAAGACTGTTCTGACATTTTTTCCTTCAAATTTTTGAAGATGATATCCAAAGCAATTGGAGTAACGACCTAAAATTCTGAGCGTGGTTGATTCGAAAACTCATAACGCCCAAAGGCCATATTTTCAACTGAAATACGATTCAACGCCCTTGTGCTTGTAGCAAGGGTAGACGTGCCGCGTGTGGTGAACGAGCGCTTCTGCAAGGCGTCGTTCATGAACTCGTCGAAGCCGATCTCGCGCCTCTACCTGAATCAGGACCTCGAGCTGCACGTGTTCTCAATGCAGTCCACCTTCGCCCCAGAGGAGGGGATGTCGTTCAAGCTCGACGTCAAATACTTCAGTGAGTGTGTGGCCATCTGGCGGTCCTCTTGGACAGAACCGACCCAGATGGAGCGCTTTCAGAGTGCGGCGGTGTGATATCCCAACCGAACAGCGGCGTCATAACGAGCCCGAACTTTGGCGACGGTCGGCCGTACCTGAGCGATTCCAACTGCGTCTGGATGCTGATCGCGCCGGAAGGAATGGTTGTGAAGGTGTGACAGTTTTACGGATGTTTGGCAGCAGGATGGAGGTAGCCAAGTCTACTCTTACTCGATTAGCAAATTTATTTAGAATAGAAGAGAGCTGCCGGAATGTTGAAAAAAAAAACCTATAAGATACGACAGGATGCCTATTACGTTGTTTATGACAGTTTTACGTTTTTGTTTATGACCGATTATTGAATTCGAACTAAACGAGAACAGCAAACAACGCCTAAAATCAAAGAGCATAGAGCAGCCATGGCGGGTGCAGCATGTTTAGTAAGCTCTGAGTAAGCTATTAGGGGGGGGGGGGCAAAAGTAATGAGACAAAATGAAAAAAAATCTTTATCTCTTTACAACTCAATTACAACTCAACGATGCTGAGGAATGTATTTGCCATTAAGGGCAAGGACCTTGCTGCCATCGCTCAGCCAACTTCCTGATCCCATCCTTGCAGAACTGCTTGGGCCTGGTGTTGATCAACTGCTCGATATGGTTGTCAAGGACTGCTTGGGTTCTTGTGTCCCTTCCGACTAGGAAGTCCTCTAGGCTCATGTAGTAGTGGTAGTCGCATGGAGAGATGTCCAGCGAATACGGTGGGTGAGGCATGTGAACGTAGCCCAGCTGGCCAGGCTTATCCGTGGTTACTTGTTCCCGATGGGGTGCTGCGTTGTCGAAGAGGAGGACCTTCTTGAAGCGCTGAGATCGAATCAGTGCGCGTCGCCGGTCCATGTGTTCTGTTCCCTTCACCATGGCCTTGGAGTGCATCGTCGTCCTTTTGTAAACAGCTTCCAGTATACCGGTCCATGGGCGCAGACTCAAAAGCTCAGAAAGTGCCTCTCGCCGTGAACATCTCGCCGAACGAAGGTCGGTAACGGGTCACCAGGCCTCACCCAGACTCGCTGCTTGGCAGGGTTAAGGTAGAAGACGTACTTCTCATCTTGCGTGAATATTGAGCCCAGGCTGCTCGGGGTTGGGAATTGGGCGAGATTTGCGCGACACAGGTCGACTCGTCAGACTGGGGTTTCGGCATGAGACAGCATGGGGTTTTTGGCATGCTTCTGGAAAGGGCGGAAGTGGTAACTTCTCAGATAGGGTTCAGTAAGTAGCATACAAACATACACATACGACAAGCATGAAACCAGACTCCAGCCATGAAAAATGTGGACACGGCATGGGGTGTCTCATTACTTTTGGCCCCCCTAATAATTCTGCTTTATCAGTGAAGACTGTCACCTGACTCATGCTTTAGGTCTAGTAAAGGGCTGTTTTATTCCACCCCCTCTGGATCGAGATGGCAACAACTCGAAAAATTGGAAAGGATCGATAGAGATTACTTTATTGAGGAGTTGTACCATGTTCGCCTTAAAACGAACACTTTTTATACAAAAGTGGACATACTAAAAGTCAAAATAGAAACTTTATAACAAAGTCAAAACATTCTATTGTTTTAAGAAACTTTGTATAAAAAACTTATAGAGTGCACCGGAACTTTGTCCTTGGTGAGTTCCAAACTGTGGCAATACAAGGAGTTGTTCGTGTAAAGAAATCGTGCCATGCACTCGTTCAGAACATTGCAATGCTTCCTCGACTGAAAGTGTAAATGCTGATTACGCAAGCTGTGCAGTGGAGAATGGTGTTGCATCTCTTCTATTGTGATTGTTTTTGCTGGCTCTGTGTAGATCTATGCGCATGAAAACATCAATTACGCTATCATTCCCATGCAATGTTGTGCTTAGAACGCATGCGCGGCGCAATCGCTCCATGTAAGACACCAACAAATTCATTGTTCTCCAACACGACAGGATAAACTAAAAGATATTGTTCATGATCATATGATAAGAATGTTGCGCTCGTCGAAACAGTGTAGTAGTTTTTCTCAAGATAACAGCAAAGGTGGATTTTTACTATAATAAAAATTTTCTTGAAAAAAGTTATTTCATATTGGTTGATCAACGTCTATTTTAAGTTTAAAATACGTCAAAAAAGCTGATTTGCAAAATGTCCATTTTATTTCTAAAACTCTCCGATTTCGAATTAAAAAGTGTTTTTAAAGTGAAGAATGTGAATTTTTAATGGAAATTGCTTTAAAGGGACACAATTTTAACTTGGTTAGGCAACGTACATTTAGCATTTGGATACGTCTGATACGTCTGAGTTGGTCTTGAGAATTTCCATTTTGGATTTAGAACTGTTCGATTTTGATTTGAAATCTGTTCAGTTAAAAATTGTGAAAATGTCGTCTTAAATGTAAAGTGTTCAGCTTAAAGCGAAAATGCACTTACCAGCAACCTTTTGCCAAACCTTTGCAGAAAGTAAGCGTATTACGAAACTATGGAACACTCGAGGTATACATATATACGATTACAAGAATTCTAGTAAAATCATTTTGCTTGCGATATTTAATTGAATGCGAATTTTAATTTTCTGGATTCTTTGAAGTACTAGGACAAGGTGGATTTTTTTTGAGCGAGAAAAACGTAATGCCGATGTCAATAGCAGTAATCATCTTCTCGAAGATTGGACGTGGCCCAAGGAATCCGATTCTGATTTCGTGAAACGTTCGAAACACATAAAAGACTTTATCCAAACTGAAAGAAACAGCATGACTAAGCATTCGATCTGATAAGCAGGTTGATGTGGCAGGAGATGTGAGTGAAGAAGGCAGGTCGTATATTCTGAAGTACATCATCTGTGGCAGTAGACGATTGAAAAGTTGGTGATGCAGCCATCGGGCTTGGAAGACGTGAAGTGATCGCTTCGTTGGCAGCGAGACAGCTCTATTTCTTTCCCCACACTCCTCCCCAGCCCCATCCACTCCATCCACCCCATCCGCCCCAGCCACCCCAACCGCCGAGGCCCCAACTCCATCCGTTGTAGCAGCACTGAAATTGGAGCACTTGAGGCGAATTCCTTTGACATTGCTGGCTCTAAACTTACCCAAAGAGCGTCAGCCCCTCCGAAAATCGTGCAGAGTAAAAGCAACAGAGTGAGTAAAGCTCTAAAAGCATTTTTCTTTATTAGGATTTGGTAAGTTTATTTTCAGGGACTGAAAAAATGATACACTAGGTGATAACAGTGAAGCAAAGATTGGCTGTACTAGCGGACGAAATAGGAAGAAATTCATGATTTGATGGTGGTTTTGAAAAGGTCATCTAAGACTTCCAAGCCACTGGAGTCGGCTAATTTGTACTAAGGGCTGTCTGGGAAGGCTTGTCCTTCGACTCGCCACCGAAAAACAGGGTAACAGGTGATAAAAAAGCATTCAAATAGCCTTTACAACATCTCCTAGAAGTTGAATGCATGGCGCATCCCAAAGAGATATTGATACCCTCCTCTATCACTTTATGATTTTTTTCTCGATTCTATACTACTGAATGATTGTCACTGTTATTTCACAAGATTCCTCGATGCTGCATGAGGACGTAAAACAGCGAGCACACCCACCTTGGGTGAAAATTCGTTGGGAAGAATTTTTGAAGTTTGGAGGTCCGCTAATGCAGTTCAGAAGAGCGGTCATAAGCATCTTAACCCTTATATATTTTTTATGCAATTTTCACATCAAACTGAACACTTTTCAAAGCCAGCCGAAGACTCTTGAGAACAAACTGAACGTCTTCCATATTTTGGATGAGTTTCTTCTTCATTAAACTAGAGACTCTCCAAGAGCCTTAGAATATTTTTTTTCAAGGAAAATTTTAGTGTAACTTTCTTTGAAATTTAAATTCATCTGCAGTAATATAATAAGTGAGCATGTTGATTGAAATGTTGTATAATTTTTGAGGAAAAAATGGTTTAAAGCTTGTTCAAAAGAACAGGTAAGCGGCCGTTTTTAGTGCTAAAAAGGGATTACGCCATGCCCTTCCAGGACTTGATTTTGATAGGGTTTTTTGATTGATAGTACACTAAATGCTTGTTTTGTTGCTGTGCTTTAAAACAAGTTTAAATTCATTATTTTCTCTGAAAATAAAAATTTTATAAAATTATTAGACCTATTGGAACAGTGAGCTAAAAAATTTCAAAGAATGTTATACCAAATTTCCTTGAACAAAAAATTATTCTAACCGTCTTGTTGAGTCTGTAGTTTAACCTGCCTAAAGGTCAATTCGATTTGGAAGAGTTCGGCTTGGTTTAAGAAGTATTAAAGCTGGCTTAGAAGAGTGTCCAATTTGAATTGAAAAGTGTCTAATTCGACGTGAAAATGGTGTATATCCATTTCAAATTACTTCATTGAACTTTATCTCTTTTCAAAGTTTCGTTTCCCTAATTCGCAGTTGGTTAACACCAAAAGTGCACTTCGGATTTGGTGGAGGTATTTTGTTTGAGTGCGCTCACTGTTCCCAACTTGATCCCTTGATTAAGGCGTCAAATTTTTAGGCTTAATTAGAAACGTCGTTGACACTTGTTCCATATGTACATCAAAAAACGATCTGAACGTCGGAGGATTGCGCCTGCCGGAATTAAAAAATTTCTCTTCTCAGAGACCCCCCCCCCTCCTTTGGGGTTCTTAAATTGGTACAATATTTGTGTGCGAAGGACAAATCCGTGACTCTCCATCCGCTGGCCACAGCTAGTCACTGGTTCCTTCAAATGCATGCGATCTGTCTCCATGATGTGCAGTAGAAGTGGAAAGCGTGGCGCATCCTACTAGATCCTTTATCTTCTACTCATTACTTAACTCTTTATACATATGTGCCAAACTGTGCGGTTATCGAAGGCAGGAAAGAGAAATCCGAATCCGAAATTTATTTGTGAGCCAGCATAATATATATTTTTATTTTACTCAACGGACCAATCTGGATGTGCGTAGCGCAGTTGGGGGTGGGGGCGTAAGCTATCATGTGCAATCCGAGTTAATTTCTGACTTGGTGGTCTCCGCCCAGGTCAACTAAGCCTTCTATTCCTTCGGTGTCGGTAGAATTGGTACCAGATCTGTAGGTGAAGAATGGAGCGCTGACTTTTCCATCGGCTGGCAGCCGCAACTCTTTGCACCGGCCAAACATGCATTCACATTGCCTCCATAATGTTCTGTTGAAGTTCAATGCGTGGCTCGTTCGAAAAACGGGCTAATTAAGGTCGCCCCCGATCTTATACATTACTCAGTTTGGATTTTAATTTAAATTTTATGTAGTTTTTAACTCAAAATTACTTGGGTAAAAGTTAAAGAACGGCGCTACCAATCCGTTTTGGGATGCGCCACGCATTCTACTTCAACGGTATGTCGTGCAAGCGATCTGAATGCGTATTTAGCCATATAGTGACTTACGGTGGCCAGCCGATGGACAAATCAGCGCTTTATCCTACCCAGGCAAGTCTGGTACCAACTCAGCGATCTTGGAGAGATGGAAGGCTTGGTTGGCCTGGGCGGGAAATCCGAACTAAGAATCTGGTGAACGCGACAGCCGGTTCCTCTTCCGATTGCGCTATACACTCCCTTAGAATTCCTATGTTTAAAAAAATGATACATATTACTATCAAACTCAGTAAGAAGAAGGACTTACAGATGTGACGACAACATTCCGAGCGACTTGTCTGAGCCCGAGTTCTGTCCTCCTGTTTTGTGCGCTGACCTTAAGTACGGCACTTACTTCAGCACGGTTTTTGTGCTGCAACAGGGTAGTACTGTTGACAAGGCAAATACTTACCGATTGAACATCTACAGTAGGCGTGGTTGGTTGGACGTGCTCGGCGAGCTGCGTGACTTTTTCGCAGAGTTCATTTAGTTGGTTCAGAATACGGACGTCAAGGAGGAACGAGCAGGAAGTGGTCGGCAAACTGAAGGGTGGTTCTAGTGCGATCACGGCGATGCAGTTCATATCGCTGGAACCAGAGAGACCAGCTGCTGCTTATTGGGTGCTTTTTTGGAGTCTCAGGTGGCTGAGACGAGGTTCCTGGTCCTCCGGGAGGCTCACATTATATAGTGTTATCAAGGCATTGTCGGATACGTTGTAAGCCCTAAGTAGATCTTGTGGAGACTAAAAAGCACTAAAGAATTATTATCTCAAATGAGGAAGAAAAGATAAATCGGGTTCTAGCAATATATACCATTTTCACGTCTAACTGGACACTTTTCAAATCAAATTGACGCTTTTCACGACAAGTTGGACAATTTCGAATTAAATTGGTACTCTTCTAAACAAGCTTAACGTTTTTGAAATCGTGCTGAACATCTTACAGATTAAAACCAGCCTCTTCACTACTAAAACGGTAACTTCTTAAAATGTTTAGAACAACTTTTGGGCTTGTGTAGCGCAGTCGGAGGAGGTGCCAGCTGTCGCGTGTATACTAGGTTCCCGGTTCGGACCTAGGCAAACCAAGCCTTCCATCTCTTTGAGATCGCTGAGTTAGTACCAGACTTGTCTGGGTAGGATAAAGCGCAGATTTGTCCATTGGCTGGCCACCGAAAGTCATTGGTCAAATACGCATTCAAATCATCTCTTAGAAGTAGAATGCGTGGCGTATCCCAAAAAGGATTGAGTAGCGCACTTCTTTATCCTTTAGAATAGCTTTTATACAAGGAAAAGTGAAACGTTTTTTTGAATTTTTTATTTAGCTCACAGAACGAGTGAGCAAACTGGTTGAAATTTGATAAGTTTCTATGTATTTTTTTGGGAAAGATAATGATTAAAAGTTTGTTTTAAAATAGGAAAAATCGGAAATAAGTTGGCACAATAAAGGTAAAGGTCGCGACATGCATTTCACTAGATCAGGCGATTTTTGATAGCATAAATGTTGTTTGCTTGAAGCAGCACCGTGAAGATATATGTGTTTTGTTGTGTACCGTACTGCTGTGTTTGTGTTACTCCACGCAGACAGAATTTTTGCTGTCCATCGACCAAGAATCGCAACCATCTTGTCGAGTGCACGGCGCGATCTCTAGGAATCGATACTAAATGGCTGCTGCTTTTCTACATTTTGGAACAATTTTTTAATATTATTTCTGTCTAGCAAATATTTTTTGATTTTAAACATTGCTCTTATATATTAAGGCAGGTGAATTTTTAAAGAATTTTAAAATCTTAAAAGAAGTCATACTAAATTCTCTTTCGAGAAATTGTTCTAAACCTCTGGTAAAGTTAATATTTTAATGTGGAAAAGTTCATTTCGATTTGTAAAAAGTCCAGCTCCATTTCGAGGAAGTTTATCTTGTTTAGAAGAGTGTCTAATTTGACTTGAAAGGGTCCAATTTGACGTGAAAATGCTCTAATACGCTGTGGATTCAATAGTCCTTCCAGCATAGGCCTTGAGCAGAATTTCAGATGCTGAAACTGGTCCATGACGTGGGGTCTTCAGGAGTCAGGAGTGACGTCCAGACAGTGTTTGCAGCCCAGGTAGTAACTCTATCACGTGGTTCCTGAACAAAAGGGTCGACTGGATTTGTAACAGATGAATCACCTTCAAACAACGTCTAAGATCGCTGTTTGCTTGACCTAGGTGGATGAGAATGTGTGAAAGTCAACAAAGCGTGCGCACTGGTTTTTCTGTTGGTCAGACTGTATTGAAACACACTCCTTGTACGTCCAGAGTGCAGGAATCTTGTCTCTTCTAGTTCCTGAAACTACGGTACCGCACGTAAGATTTAGTCATTTCCCGAAAAGAATGGTTTGAACGTTTTAAAATAACTTTTAAAATAGTCAAGTATTTGTAAAAGAGGCACATGTTTGAGCTCAGCAGCTCGAGCTCTTGCTTTTGACATAGAGCTGAACAATGCATGTACGTAGGACCGACAGAGCCTCGTTCGAGTGGGCACAACGACTGTAGAGTGAGCGTAGCTTGAGGAAGACGTCTTATCTAAATGTGCGAACAGTACAGAAAACCAATTTGCGTTTATCCTGAGCGTTTGAGGAGTTTTATCAGAGATTCCCAGCCGCCCTACTCAGGAATTGCTGTACTCTGTCTCGGCGAGACTTTGGAGTGCGCGGTGCACAATGTATATTGGATCGAATCTATCAATCGAGTGGGCGCGACCGTTCGTAAATTGCACCCGCGGGCTGTTCTGAGCGCAATAACTCTGTCAAGTTCGGATCTTTCCGGCGTTCAAAAGCGCACCAAAACATAGCGACGTAACTTAGATTGGACAAAGTTACAGCGGCGTGAAAACGCAGGTTAGTCTTGTGTGACACGATTTTTTCGGATTTCAGTCGATCCCTGCAGAAAGGCGCGGGGAGCTAACGTGCTACAAATTCGTGGGCGACAAAACACTTAACGCGCTTTAATAAGACGTTCTTACGACTTTCCAGCTCCTTAAACTGCCTTAGCACCAGCTGCCGTTTTAAGGCGGAAGACTTAGCGGTTGAAGTTTGCTGTGCCATTACTCGACCATATTTGAGTTGTTTGTCCTTGTAAAATAGGCTAATTTTAACTCAGCCGTGGTGTAAAAAGACTGGATAAAGTGCCCCACAAGAATGAATCCGAAACTTTTATAGCAATGAAATGAAAAATAATATAGTACTGTAGTACATAGAGCGGGTCAATCTGGCTTTATCCTCATCATACACCACGCCACAACGTGCCAACTGACAAGGTCGTGCTCCGATCATATCCTAGAAGATTGTGGAAAAGGATGGAGGGTAACGTTTGATGACGCTAAGCGAAAAAACGAAACGATTGCTTTGTGGAAGATAGCTGCCGCGTTTCACCGCTGGCTCACACCAAACCATGGGGCAATCAACTGACGAAAAAACAGCAACAACATGATGTGGATAGAATTACCATTTTTATTTTCAAAACCAATAAAAGGCCTGCATCATAATAAATACAAACAGTCCCCAGCAAGTCACCCGCTCCAAGCGTCAGTAGTCGTAGTAGTCCAACGGATGAGGACCGTAAAACGGTGGCGGCACCGGTGGTGGAAATGGCCCGTACGGTCCATATAGGCCGAAAGGCAACTGAAAATTGTAGTTGACATAGAATTCTGAGAAACAGTAGGTTGTTGAGCATTCTGAAGTTCTGCAAAGAACCAACCTGTGAAGTCACTTCCTTCACTCCGTGGAGCATTATTAGGCAAGCGAGCAGAATCCTTAACCAATACTCATTTATAGACGACAAAGGTTATTGAATGAAGTGTAGGCTTGCACGGACAGAAAGCTTTATCACTCTTCATACAGGGTTTCCTACAGTTCATACCGCTGAACAAGATCCCCTTCTGGCTTTTTTCAAGCACACTCAACGCTTCCGACGTGAAAACTCAGCCGAAAATTCCACACCTAATCTAGATATGTCTTTTGCTTTTATCGGGCTTTTGCTTTCTTTTTTTTCAGTACAAATCAGAGTGGAAAATATCGATTGTTAGATGTTATTATTTTTATAGCAAACATCATTACATAGAAGTGGCTGTTTTTGTTTATAATAAGAACTCAGAACGTAGGAGCAGTACTATATGTATTAGATCCAAACTTGAATTGTTCAATAGAGAACCCTATTAAGTAGGAAATTAAATTTTCCTATGTTTCTTTTCCAAGTATTTTACGTAGCGCTATTGACCGATCCCAAAACGACTTCACCTTCAGTGTTGGACATCATTGTCCGACATTGTTGTGAAGAAGTTCAAGACTGAATGGGCCGTTATCCCGTCACGAAAACCTTATGCACTTGTACGCACTTCCCGTGGTCAGGAAAAATACTCATTAAAATGGCAGCTGGTGCTGCTGCTATAAGAGCTGATGACTCAACCGTTTGAACTCACATGTGAAAACAGTTCATGGTTATGGCTGAGTAGTCGGTTGAGTGACGAATGAACTGTCGAGTGATCGGCTTATATGGACCACTGCATCATGCACTGTATAAACGGACGTCCACCTAATCCAATATTGTGGCGCTCCGTGCCGGCTCGTTACCGGCGCAGATTTCGAGTTTTCGAGGAAAATCTCGTAATGAACAGGCTCTTTCTATTGAGACATTTGTATGAAGGACATAGTGTTTGGCGGAAGAATGGAAGCTTTTCTCAAAAGGCATTCAAAGTTCTTTACCTCCAAAAGAAAAAAAAATGCCGCTTCTTGACCAGTACTGGTTTTTTGTTGTTAGAAAAGCGCTTGTTGAAACATCACATGACATTGTATTGCGAACACTAACAATAAATAACTTTGAATGCAGTTGTTGTTAACTTACAGGGGCGCGTGGAGCGCAGTCGGAGGACGTGCAGGCTGTCGCATTCAACCTATACAAGATTATTGGTTCGGATTTTCCGCCTGTGCCAATCAAGTATTTCATCCTATGGGTCCGTTGAATTGGTATCAGACGTGTCTGGGAAGGATAAAGCGCTGACTTATTCCTTGGCTGGACACCGCAAGTCATTGTTATATGGCCAAATGCGCATTCAAATCGCCTCCACGAGATCCCGTAGAAGTGTTTGGTTGTCCCATAAGTCCTTTCAGTTTTTTTTTTTAACGATGCACTGCAGATTTCGTCGGCGGTCTCTTGTATAGAGCTGCACAGCATTCGAAAGAAAATGATTTGATCTATCAGACCATGTATTGCATTTCTTTTTCCATCATGAATTTTGTCAATTTTTAGCTCGTTGAATTGAGAAGTGAAAAAGTGAAAAAGTAGCCAATTGCGCACTTGTACTCTCCGCTTAGGTTTGTAATTTTTTGCGCAGTTTTTTATAGCATTTGGAAGACAATGTTCTGCTCTACAAGAATGTGTGTTGGTCCTATTTTATCACTTGCCCTTTATTGATTTTTAGGCCATCAAATTGGGACGTCCAAAGGAGGATGGTTATTTTTGCCGACAGTTCCTGCTCTGTGGTCAAACTTTTTGGGTTGGTGTTAAATGTAATTCGAAAAAGAATGTCTTGCCCTATAAGAACATATGTCGCGTTTTTTGATTTCTATTGAATATCAACAAAATGTCAAAAAGAGAATAATCGTCTCCACCAACAAATCCTTCTCCCTCTTCAGTTGTTGATATTCGACAGAAATCAGCGTGAGCCAATAAACGCGACACAAGTTCTTACTGAGCAAGACATCCTCTTCCAAACGACATATAACACCCAGCAAAAAAGTCCAATCACAGAACCGGAGTTCTGGTAAAAATTCGGACGGAAAAGTCGGACGTCCCAATTTGATGGCCTAAAAATCAACAAAAGACAAGTGAGAAATAGGAACAACACACATTCTTGTAGTACACAACATCGTCTTCCAAATGCTATAAAAAACTGCGCAAAAAATTGCAAACCTAAGCGGAGAGAACAAGTGCGCAAATGGCTACTTTTTCCTTTTCAATTCAACGACCTAAAAATTGACAAAGTTCATGATGAAAAAAGAAATTCAATACACGATCTGATAGAGCAGATCATTCTCTTTTGAAAGCTATGTAGCGCTATGCAAGACACCGCCGACGAAATCTGCAGTGAATCGTTGAAAAAAACTGCAGGAACTTATGGGACAACCTAATAGAATGCGTGGCGCATCCCAAAGGGATTGAGTGACACCGTCCTTTATCCTTTATTTCTGCAGAGTGTAGGAACATAGGATGCGAACGGTCTTGATATAAACTATTGCGTTTTAATGGAATACCAGGTCTATGAGACACAATGCGGGAACCGGGTTTCAAAAGTATGTAGCCACCTTGAAATTGATAATTTCACGTTTCGCGTTCGTTTCTACGAACTGGCGTTAGCAGCATTGGATTCCCCGTAGACGAAAATAGCTAGATTGCTCTTTCCAGAAAAAAGCTAGATTGCTCTTTCCAGAAAAAAGCTTGGTCCCCGGCAAAAACTAGGCGTTTTTGAATTTTTTTGTTTGTTTCAAAAGTATGTAGCCACTCCAGAATATCGGGCATTTTTACACTCCTATTCAAATTTTGCGCTCTTTTTGGCGGAAGTTCTTGTCACAAATAGCCAGCTTGACCTGTTCTTCAAAAATAACCACTACGCCAGTCTGTGGACGGGTCCTGACTATCGAGGAACAAGCTCTGATCCGAGCGCTCAAGGATGCTTGCTTGACAAACCGCGCCATTGCTCGTCAGCCCGGACGTTCGCAAGATGTGTCGACCACTTCCTTCGAAATCCCAATAGTTATCGGTATGCACCTGTACCGGGTCGTCCGCGTGTGATTTCGAGTCAGAATCGTCGACGAATCAGCCGCATAGTGTCGAACTCCACATGGAGCGTCAATCAAGTTCGCGCTGAGACGGGTCTATCTGCATCAAGAACATCGATATGGCGTTGTATTCGATCGAACGAACACATCTGCAGACAAACCATGCAGAAGACGCGTCATCTCACGAACTTCCACAAGCAGGCGCGACTGGAGTTTGCCCGCAAAAGCATGGCACGCTATGGGAAAATGTAGGAACTTTCTGGTTTCGTCGACGTCACGAATTTCACACGCTTATTGCTTCAGGTCATCTTCGGTGACGACAAAAAATTTAATCTGGATGGTCCCAATGGTTACCGGTATTACTGGAGAGATCTACGACAGGCTCCCATCACCTTCTCTCGACGGAACATCGGAGGCGGGTCTCTGATGACAGGGCAGGCTTCTGCAGTAGGAGGAAGCTGAAGCTCAGATTCCCATCATGTCGTATGGACAGGCTAGGGTATCAAGCCGTACTGGAGTCCAGCCTGCTGCCCTTCATAACGGGAAAAAACGGCAGACACATGTTCTGCAGCAGGACAGCGCTGCACTTCATGTGTCCAAGTCGACCACAGACTGGCTCCAACGTAATCGACTCCGAGTAATGGAATGGCCACCTTGCTCATCTGACTGCAACCCTATGGCGAACATGTGAGGTATCTTGGTCCGGCAGGTCTACTTGAATAACAGGCAGTTTAACAATGTTGGGGAGCTGAAAACAGCTATTTTGACTGCCTCTGACAACATCGGTGACGAAGTGATCCAGAAACTTGTTAGCAGTATGCGTAGCAGGGTATTTGATGTAATAAGAAATAATGGCGGTCCAATGGACTATTAATTTTGAATAAAAATCGTATTTTTGAGAGTGGCTACATACTTTTGAAACAAACAAAAAATTTCAAAAACGATCTATTTTTGCTAGAGATCAGGTTTTTTCCTGTAAAAAGCAACATAGGTACTTCCGACTACGAGGAATTGAATGCGACGAACGCCGGTTCGTATAAACAAAGGCGAAGGGAAAAATGTTGAATTTAAGGTGGCTACATACTTTCGAAACGCAAGTATTACTTCAAACTTGAAGAAGTCCGTTTTATTATATTGCATTGTACATAATGTCTCATCCGTATGATCCAAATAGATAAACTAATGAACTAATGAATTGACTAATGAATCAGTTGCTGTTTGTAGGCTATTACCTTCTTCTGGCTTCGAAGTGACACAGTACAGGTCACATCTATATTTATACAAATAACGCTAAATGAATTAGGGAAATGGGAAGGGCACTAGCAACACACGAAAAGGAACATCTAACTAGCAGAAGGCGTGGATTGCTATGAGCACCTTGGTATACATGGAAGTAATGTTGATGACGGGGACAACTATGAGATGAAGTTTAGTTCTTTGTGGATGTTTGGATGCGATCAAAATTTTTGCGCCAGGACAGACTCGACCCTCATCTCCTACTTTCCGGATAACGGTGGTACAACTTGCTTCACCAGCGCTATTTGACCGAAAGGTGTATTACCGAAGCGTATTCTGGACGTAGAAGGAGTGGTTTTGGCTACAAAGCGTTGGAGGCGTTATGGATTTCCACAAGAAGTAATGAACAGTCTAAATGACTGCCCCTCTGTTACTGGTGACTTTTTGTCGTTTGTGCCTCATTGTTGGCTCTAACCAGGGCATGCCGTCAGCTCCCCATGGAATTTCGGATTCAGACCTATATCAGGTGAAAGTGCTCGAGACGCTGACCACAGAGATGTAGACCAAATTTGCCAAATGGATCTCCTAAGGCAGTTGTGGCCGGCGAACGCCGCCAGTGTTGCGTAATCAGAGGCGCGCTTGGCAGCGCTGAGAGCAGCAGCAGCGGCACAGTGGTAGAGTGACCGTTTCGGATTGAGGTCATGGTTCGATTCCCGTTGGTGACGGCGTTTTTGCATTTTGTGATCTATCTTCGACGAGGACCTATAATCTCATTTTTAGCACATTTTGAGCAAACGGCTGGCTACCGGCTTGTATTTCAATGGATTCTTTCCGCTCGAGCAATTGGCCAAATACACATTGAAAATGTCGCGCATTCACTATATCCCGTACAATACTAGCGTATACTAGCGCATCCCCTATGCGAGAATGCGTGGCGCTGCTTCGCTAGGCCGTTGGCCATGTTGATTTCGCGACTCAGACACACGTAGCTGGAGCACTCGGAGATGTCCGTTCCGTTGAGCGAGAATGGGGCATCAAAAACTCGCCCGCTCCTCATGAACATCGTCTTCGCAAGATTCAGCTGCAGTCCAACGTTCCCACATACACGATCGAAGTCGGCCAGCATTCGCTCCGCCTGGCTGATGCTCGGTGTTATGAGCACGATGCCGTCAACGGAGCGCAGATGGTGCAGTTGCCGGCCGTCGACTTTCACTCCCATGTCCTCCCATTCTAGTTCGCGCATGACGTTTTCGAGGGTGGCGCTGAAGAGCTTCGGGGATATGGTATCCCGCTGCCGAACCTCGCTCCTTACGTCGATGACGACATCGTTGTCGAATGGTGAAATCTTGGTCGTGAATCCACTGTACAGCTCTCGAAGGACTTTGATGTACTGAGTAAGAACACCCTGAGTGAGCAGGGCGTCGATGACCGCTTCAGTTTCGACAGAGTCGAATGCCTTCTTCAGGACGATGAACGTAATGCACAGTGGCAGCTTGTACTCTCGCGATAGTTTGATGAGCTCCGTAATTGTGCGTGATGGAACAGTACTTACCAATAATACTTAACTTGGGGTAAAGTTTGCTCTTCCAGTTTAATAATCAGACACTTATTTTATCAGAACTGAAGAAAATGTTGCTCCTCCAGTTTGATTGACAGCATTTTGGTCTTTTTTGAGCAAAGTTTTCCGATTTAGCCGAGGAGGAAGACACACAGAGCAACGATGTTGTCATTATCTATCAGCGCACTGTTTCAGTTCTTGCTTGAGTTATCCTAGCAGGAATGGAATATGTATCTTCTGCAAATTACGAATGACGCCCAACAACTAGTAATAATCAAAGCATTATCAATTTAAGCACGAATCGGTTTCCAAAGCCACATTCAAGCACCTGCTTCATGTTCCACTGTTCGCTAAATGGATAGAAAATTTGAATTAGCTCAACCCTATAGAAGAAGACATACAGTGCTCTGAAAAAGTAAATATTTATTGCAAGATATCGATGTTATATCGTCGATATTCATGCTGTAATGCTGTCGTTTCCTTCTCTCATTTCTTGCAATCGTCGGCATCTACGGGTAAACCAGGAAGATAGTAGCCTCCATAGAATGGCGGAGGGGGTACAGGAAGAAATGGTCCGTATGGGACGTAGTAGCCATATGGTACCTGGAACGAAATAGTGAGCCAGAAAGCTTTTATTTTCGGCGGTTTTTTTTTGTTGAAAGTTAGCTTCAACGAGCAATGGTGTTGTACATCAACTTAAATATTCAAAAAATATAAGGACAAGGGAGTTGATCAATTCCTTTGTGGGTTGCGCCACGTATTTTACTGCATTAGGATGTCGTAATTTGAATTCGTATTTGGCCTAAACAATAATGAATTGTGGTGATCAGCTGATGGAGAAGTTAGTGCTCTATCGCTTCCTGAATCGTCTGGTACCAGTTTGCCGAACTCGTGGGGGTAGAAGGTTTGGTTGTCCCGGGCAGGAAATCCGTACCAAAATCCTTGAAAAGGAGTGAGCGCGAAAGCCGGCGCCTCCTCCGACTGCGCTATCATGTGTCCATTTAAACGACCTGTATCAACTGTATCACTTACCGTCCCGTTGGTCATCAACTTGCTGTGCGGGCGCCAGCAGCGCCTGCATTTGTCCCTGTCGCGTGCCAGAGTGTTCCAATGGTTCCTCCTCGCTTGAGGGACACGAAGAGCGTCATATCGCTCGTCAGGGTTTCCGAAAGTCCGAAAAACGCGTTGGTGGGCGTCCTGGCGATCTATTCACATCCCGCGAAATCACGTCGGTGACGGCTCTCGTTCAGCGGGTGTCTACGATTACGTGTCCGGCCCACCTAATTTTCGACGCCTTGGTCTATGCGTAGCGCCTCTGGTCTTCGAACGTCGACGAAGCTCGGAACCCCGGAGGCCTTCTCTCACCTGCGTGAGTCATGTCACTCCGAGCATCGTCCCCACTTGGACGACATTTAGACGACAAGAGAGAGCGGTTGCGTCGATTAGAGATACACTGCCATCTCAAATCAGCCATCACACAAAGTTCACAAAGTTCAGTAGTTGATCCCTGGTGGTTTCAAAGTCATTCCGCTACAACCTTCCATCATTATCCTTAACTCCTGAGATTCTTATGTGACCGAGTTTGCTTCCACTTTAGTTGAAGTTGTTCCTCACTTCGCTGTTATAGAGCTTATAGTTGAACATAATGCAATGCATATTCTTCAGAAAGTTGATGAACGTGCACTACAATTCATTATCCTTATCTTCCTCGTTTTTATTTATTTATTTATTATTTAGGTGACTTTATTTAAGAAACGTTATTCACTCATAGATAACCATGCACAAGAACAACAAAGAAAATGTTATTCTAAACACAAGTTAAAGTCATTGTGAACATTACAAAAACAAAACAAGCAACAAGAATCAGCCTTGTAAAGATGAAAACTACTAATCGTAAGCTGGACCCTGAAGATACAGGTATTTTAACATATCTTTTAAGAGAACGATATCGATATTTTCTGCCTTTTCTGTACTAATAACCTTTAATACTCACTTGTGAGATAACTTCATTCAGCACTGTGATCAGGAAGACGCATGCTAATAAAATTCTGAAAAAAATGCGTCTGACAAGATCGTTTAGCAAACTATACGTGGAGCTGTATTCCTAAAGCTTGTCGAAATTCTGCTTCAAATGTAAGGTATGATCGCAGCGAAAGGAGGGCCGTCTTAGCATGCTCTAGTATAGGACTCGATTCTGCGGTTCACTCGGAATGAACCAGTGAATCGGATCCAACACTTATACAACACGATTACTCTCTGACTTCCTCTACGAAGGCACAGACGCAAATTCTACTGTTAGCTTACACCCAACTATTTCTGCCTGCAAAAGCGCATGCAAGAGACAGATTTGATGGCGTAAGCCGAAGCGGTTTCATTCCTAGTCGAACTATCCCATCAACGAAACAAAGGGGCAACTTACAGTTGGGAGTGATTCATATCCTGCAGCAGTTTGGTGGCTCACTCAGAATATTTTCCAGAAGCGTGTGTCTTTATACTGTTAGGCTGTACAATAACAAAAGGGCCTTTCAATGTTTTCTCAGCCACGCACTGCCCGGCTGCAGTCAGATGCTGGCACGACTTCGTTAGTGAAAATAATGGAGCTGTTATAGCGTGTGCAATGTTAAGTGCAGGTTTTCGCTTTGTTGACCTTGTGAGGCAGAAGAGTAAAGATCGTGATAAATACCTTGGAGAATTGAATAGCTGATGAGAATATGGATAGAGGGCGCTGTTACTCAATCCCTTCTTCTACACACGCAAAGTCGTGGAAGCGGTTTGAATGCGTACTTGGCCCTACAATGAATTGCGGTGACCAACCGATGAACAAGTTGGCGCTTTATCCTTCCCACCAGACATGTCAGGAACCAATTCACCGACCCCGGAGGGATGGAAGGCTTGGTTTGCCTGAACAGGAAATTCGAACAAGAAACCTGTTATTGGGTGCACGCGACAGCGGCACCTCCTCCGATTGCGCTACACGCTCCCTGAATTCAATGCCGATACAGTTAAAAATGCTACTCCATACGTTCAAAATATCTTGGAAAATCTGACATTGATACTGAAAGAGTCAGCTTTCTTTTCTCTTTTTTTAACTGAAAAGTGTTTTGAGAAGTGAATAATTCTAATTGTGAAAATCTTCGAAAAATTCACATATGAGCCGTAAAACTATAATACTTTTAGTAAATTTAGTGCCGAAGCCTTTCACAGGTAAAGACAACTTTCCAATTTCTAATGAGGTCTGTTCTCTGTCAATTTATATAAACTACGAACATTAATCAATGATATATCGACTATTTTGTTGGACGACCTCCTGGGGCCGGATTCATCAAAGTTACTGCAGTAATTTTAGCGGAGAATTGTAAGCGAAAAGCTCAGATAAAGCGGCTTATCGCTCACCATATCGCTTGATAAGCCGCGTTGTCTGAGCTTTTGCTTAGAGTTCTCCGTTAAAGTGTTACTGCAGTAACTTTGATGAATCCGGCCCCTGCCGTCTTTCGGTAAGCTGAAAAATTCCACATCCAAAGAAGCCTAGGTTTCTAGAAGGGAAGAAATGACGTAACTCATTACAGCTTGATCGGAATCAAAAGTGTAACCATTCAAATGGTTCTGAGGGGAGCGAAATAGATCGTAGTCTAATGGTGCTAGGTCAGGGGTATAGGTGGGTGAGGCATCCGTTCCCAATTGAGTTCTGTTAATTTTTGACGGGTTATGAAAGAGGTGTGGGGTCTGGTGTGATCATAATGTAGCACCACACCTTTGTGATTTGCCAGTACAGGGCGTTTCTTCTTAATTTCTTCGTTAAATTTTGATAATTGACGACAGCAGACATTCGAATCGACAGACTGGTTTCTTGAAAGCAGCTCAAGTAGACTAACCCTTGTATTAAGTTGTCCGGAAAGTTTTTCGACTGATGTCAAGGAACAATGTGTAGTTAATATCTTTATTAACAACCACTATCATTCAACAAAATATTCACCATTATGATCTATCAGATATTGCCATCTTTCCGGTAGAGAGCGAATACCACGAGCGAAAAACTCCGGAGACTTGGACAGCAAGAAGTTGTTGACACCACTTTTGACTCTCTCCCGATTTGCGAACTTTTTTCCAGCTAAGAAAGACTGCAGCGACCGAAAAACGTGGTAGTTACTGGGTGACAGATCAGGTGAGTACGGCGGATGGATGCCAGTTCAATCCCGAGTTCCTCCAATTTCTTCTGCGTATTCTTTGCTGTGTGAGGTCTGGCGTTCTCCATGAGAAGAAGAATTTTTCCTCTTCTGGGATTGCGATTACGTAGGATTTCGTTCATTTTCTCCAGCTGAGCGCAGAACACGTTCGAGTTACTATGGAGCCGGTAGGACCAATTCCCAGAATACTGGGCCATGGATGTCCCACCAGAAGGAAAGCAACTCCTTTTTGTCGTGATCAGGAGGTTTCGGCTGTGGTTGAGGCAACTCATCGCAATCTACCCAGTGCTTGCGACGCACCAAATTGTCGTAGACGCAATACCTTTCATCCGTCGTGACGGTCGAGTCGATCCAAGCAAATGTGCGGCGACGGTTGAGGAGAGCAGTGCAGGTATCAACACGCTTCCGTTTGTCCTGAGGCGTCAAGGCATGTGGTACGACTCGAGACAACTTCGCGACTTTGCCAGAAGACCGAAGAACATCGCGTACTGTGGACTTAGGAGTATTTGTAAGGTCTGAAAGTTCGCGTACAGAAAGATCATGTCGAGCATCGCAGGAGGCGAGTTCGAACTGTCTGATCGACCTGTGCGTCGGGAATCCTCGAGCGATTTGTCACCGTTGCCGAACTAGCGGTACCAATTGACGCACATCGCCCGATTGGAAGCTTGCTCCTTCATTGTCTCTTTTAGAAAGCGATGGCCCGTTCGCGGATCGGCCGGAGCGGTACTGTAAAAGGAGAGCTGGTCGGTAGAGCATCTTCTTGTCGTCCATTGCGAAGGCGCCACAGGGAGCAGGAGGCAAATATGTCACACGCGCTGCTTTCAGTTATATACATAGGAATGAGACACGAATCTCCTAAGTCCTGCCCTCCCACAACTTCAGCCGACAAAGATACGTTGATTTGAATCTTACCATGCAATTAGTCTAAAAACTTTCCGGACAACCTAATAATTCCACCACGATCAAAGCATAATGTTCTTTTGGTAAGTGTTGGCTTTGGATGCCTATTGTGAGGGCGTATTTTGATTGCTCCATAATCGTTATCTGACTGCGCTATTGTGATCAACCCACTTTTCATCATTCGTTATGGTTCTTTTCAGAAAAGTGTTGTTTTGTAAGGTATTCTCAGAGCTTCCTCTACTGTACTACATTACGTTAGACGGTCAAAGGAGCCTGTCTAAATGTCAGGCCAATAAACGGATCCACCTGATAACCTCGTGGCACAAAAGTATTACAATCACGTTGAAGGTGCTACAATTTCCTCTAATTTCTATCTATACAATGTACGCAGGAAATTTGGAAACCACTACGGTACTTTCGGACAAGGCCCTTCAATCTTCATCAGGCCTCCTTGAGTAACATCGTAGCCACGTAACCTCCTATGATAGATTTCGGCGACATGCGGCATGTTTGGGACAAGTGTCTCTATTTGAAGAATCATTTTCTTCTTTAAAGACTGTAAGGCACTAAAATATAATAACAGTTTACTCAATCAAAATTAACAATTTTCGATACAGAGGCACTGATCATATCTCCTTTAGCAGACATACTCGTAGTCGTAGACCGGCACTACTGGAACGGGATACGGAGCATACGGATAGTAGTACCCAACCAGCGAGTAGATCACCTTAATAAAATCATCAATCGAGGCATACATTTGAAAATGGATAGCATATGCAACAAAGCTGCTTAAAAAAATGTTGTTGCTAATCGGCCATTTGCATGCAGTGGTTTTAAACTCACTTCGCGACGAGTTCTCTGTCCCCAGAACAATTCAATACTAGGCTATTTTTGTAAGCCCGTTTTTTGTTGTTGTTGTAAAAACACTGTTCTATGCGGGGAAATGACGGTATCCCGCACAAGTTCATCTGCGCGCGGGATGGGGACGCAGGTGCTGCGCAGTGTTAACAAGCGCTCCGTCGTTCGGAATGACGATGGGCGAAAGTTGCATCAGCCGCTAGAATGGAAGGGGTGCGACCACAAGGTTGAAGTTGTTTGCTAGAGCACAGAACTCAGCAGGTGGGAGAGAGGGGTGGGGACAACTGGATAGCTCACCCGTGTTGAAATTGCTCCCATCCTTGAGCTTCTTCCTTTGCCCAGCTCCGTACGGAACTAATCTTACCCGTAAGAGAAGTAGCGAAAAAGAAATACTAGGTAGATCTTGAAAAATCCAAAAATCAGCTATAGCTGTAGCAGAATCGCGTCAAACTACATAGGATAAGCATCCGTGTTTCGTTCAACGTCACTCCGTGAGCCATTCGTTAATACCACTCATCGTCTGCGTCCATCCATGTATTTCGCTCGAACGACCTATTCGAATAGGCATAAAAAATACTTTTATTCGAATTCGAATATTCGAAAAATTGAGTTTTTTGAGTGTATCCGAATTCGAGGATTTAAAAAATCGCATATTATGCACTCGAATTCGATTATTCAGAAGAAACACTTTTTATATACCATTTTCACGTCGAATTGGACAACTTCCAAACCAAATTGGACACTTTTCACGTCAAGTTGGACACTCTTCTGAGCTAGACTAGGGCTTTTGAAACCAAAGTGAACTCTTTCAAATCGAAACGACCTTTAGGCAGATTAAATTACAGACTCACTGAGATGATTTGAATGATTTTTTGTTAAAAAATTGGTGTAACTTCCTTTGAAATTTTTTAGTTCCTCTGCCCCAAGACGTGTGATAATTTTATAAAATTTTTATTTCTGAGATAAAATATTAGTAAATCAGATTTTGTCTTACAGCACAGCAAGGTAGCAACCATATAGTGCATTAAAAGACTGGATCGTGCCATGCACTCGAAAAGTAAGTTACTATGTTAATTCGATTAATGGTGTAAATACTGCTTACATAAAGCGTCAAAGTGAGGGTATGTGTACGAAAAAATCGAATAAAAATCGCGAAGCTTCGATACCCTGCAACCTGACGCGACCGTGCCTCGGTCTCCCCGCATGCAACCAAAAAACAATTTGAGGATGGGTCATTATGGCAAACTGAATAGACGTGAACCATCTACTATGCTTTTTGAGACAAATCACTGCCACATCATCTCTGAGATTACCGGACAGAACCACATGATAGGGCAAAAGACGCTACGAGATTTATTTTTTCGGAGTTTTACACGCTTTATGAACAGGCTTCTTCGTTCACTTCGTCACCTTCATTGATTTTGTGATTTTTTTGGATTTTTCTACGGCTCATCAAAGCATACTCTCAAGCAAATAGTTATATGTAATCGGTCGTTTGAGAAATAAAACGTACCTGCGAGATAAACCCTTGCAATCCGCTCAACAGAAACACGCCAAAGAAAAGAATCCTTAAAAATCTTATTAGTTGTGTTAAAATTGCGTTTTGATAAGTTCACAAGAGCTAGTTTTTACGAGAGAAATATTTGTATGATCCAAACGCTCATTTAAATTGCCTCCTCGATGCTATGCAGACGTAGAATGCGGGGACTGACTCTGTTGTTCTTATGGTTTCTTTAAGGTTTTGAAGCATTTTATACTGCAATGTTTTAACGAGGAACTTCCTTTGACAGAAAACCAGCAACTTAGAAACTATCAGGGCATCCAAAAACGTTTCTTTGGCTGAGATATCTGGTCCAATAAAATAAAACTCACAGCTGCAATAAATCCATAACTTTTTTTTCGCCGGGGAATGAGCGATTATTCTCGGACTCTTTGTATACACTGTGTGAAAGCGCACGATGACATCATGCAGCTCTTTCAATATTTTGCACCACTTCGCACCATTCAAATTTGGAGGTAAACAGTAGCAGTACCAGGGACAAGGCGACTTCCTCACCTTGTACCTGGTACTTCGTGTATTTGGTCACGTAAAAACCTTTCTAAAAAACTAGTGAAGAAAGCTGGTCCTCAATAAGCATTGTTGTTTGTACATGGTGGCAGAAAGAAATAGAAACTTTCCGTTCTTTGCCAATCTGTCTTCAGAGTCAAGCACTTCAGCGTAATAGTTGCAAACGTTACTTTATTACTTTAACCTTTATAAAAAACACAGTTGCTCTATACTACTAGCTGCAAGGTGAAATCTTTGTTTGAAGCCATCTATCTTAAAGACATCATAACAAAGTGAAGCTCAATAAATGTGCAACATTACATCGAAATAAGCAAGTCTGACTGCGCAGGTAGTAACAGTTTCCGAATTCTTATTCGGAAGGGGCTAATTTAAAAATCGTTCTGTATCCAAGCAAATTTTCTAGGACAGCGACATTCTGTACTAGTTCAGTCTCATGTCTACAATTAGATCCTATACGGATAGCGTGGTAGAGTCGTGAATGTTTCAACTCGGAGCGCGTACCAATCAGGGATGAGCGGATAATAAAATTTTGAAACCCTGATAACGGATAACGGATAATTTTGTCCAAAAATCGGCGAATAACGGAAAACGGATAACGAACAAACAGAAAAAATAGAACTGGGCTTAAGCTGCTCTAGTTTCAACAGCAGACATGGAGCGCAACTGCTGTCAAATCATAAGTCTTTTCTAACGACTTTAATGGGATTTTTCGCAATATAGTGCAGTCACTTTAACAAGGCCCAATGGGATTCTCACAAAACTTCAGTAGAAAGAAACGCTTCTTCATTGCCATCCAAACCGATGCTCTGTTCGATTTGCGAATCGCAATTCCTTCACCAGGTTCCGCGAACAAGACCACCAAGCTGTGAAACTAAAGCTGCTTTGCAAGCTTTACTCTGCTGATGTTTCTCCATGATCACCTTAATCAAAGTCTGGAAAAATAAGGAGAGATTGAGAATTTGTTCATCCAAGCACATTTCCATAGTACAATTTAAAATTTTCATATTTTTGTCGTTAAAACGAATGGGAAGAACGAGACAAAGGATGCATGAACAGCTCAACTAAGAGTATAGAAACATTCATAAGTCGCCCTTGTAGGGAGAGAATGTGGGACTCATTCACCTCTTATTCACTCACATTTCCTTCATCGAACAGCAACTTGCCGGCATTTTGTAAGCTTCCACTGTTGGGTTGTTTTACTGATCAATCGTCAGGTTTTCTTTTTGAATTAAGGCTGTGGCCAAACAGAATGATTCTTGGATGAATGGCTCCTCCGACGCCTCTTGACTTTTCTATGCTAGGCCGACTCAGCCCAATAAAGTCTGCATAACAATCTTGGTTTCGATACTCTTGCTCGACAGTCCCAAGATCTAAGAAGAACGTGGAATGAGATGGATGAAATACCAGCTTTCTACAGGCTAGTCACTACAAGCCATTGTGCAGTCCTAATGCAGAGAGATATGAAAACTAGAAAAGCGGAAGTAGAATGTCCCTGAAAGGCAATCTTAAATTAAAATGAAGCTCCAACATGCGCAGCGGGGAATCAGTTTAGTGCAGTTCAATTTCACTATTTAGATTTTTAATGGAGACGATCAGTTCCTTAACATTACGGAGGTACCACCAGTACCACCGTACAGAAAATGCTTTTCTATAAACACTCTTCAGCAATTTGTAGGACCGTAGCTTTCTCCACTCATTTAGATTGAACATGTGCCCATTTTGCTTGTATTCATTACTGCTTAGCGGTACGTGTTTAATGCGTTACAGCAGTCTATCAGTGAAAACTAAAATACCATTGCAGCATGCTACCTACCAGGGATGAGCGGATTAACCGTTATCCGTTATCCGTTTCGGGCAGATTTTGGCCTATCCGTTTTGTTGTTTGTTATCCGGCCGAAAATCGCTGGATAACAAACGACAAAATCTGGCTTATGACTGCTTATGATTGGCTGAATTAATTTACCCTTCTAGCTTCTTACTATTGGTTAAATATAAGGACTTAAGGACTTAAGGACAAGGATAGGATAAGGACTTTAAATATATAATATAATATCTTACAAATCGTTTAGTGTTTTTTGCCCTGATAATTGAGATACGTTTGCCGTGCTAGGTTTGGTGTCTCCTCTTATGATTAGTTCCCTATGGTATGATTAGGCTAAACTACCTGCTCATACCTGCTTTAAAATGCAGAATGCTTCCTTGCTCATTTTTGATTGTAGGGTTTTCCCCAAAATTTCTTCTAGCATAATGTACGATCTCGACAAACCGGTCGACAGAGGAGGAAGGGATAAATCTTCATATGAATCAGCTCGCTTTAAAGATGTGCCAGATATTCAACTTCTAGTTCTTTAAAACTATGCTCCCAGTGCTTCCAGTGATAACTTCCTGTGGCTGGTCGATGTACCAGTACTATGTACCAGTACTTTACTATTTCCAAATAATTCCATTATCATCTGTAGGTTTACGGGTAGTTGTTGAACAGTAGAAAAAGCTGAATCCAATACTGATATACGAACCTAGTTCGGCTGACGTTTTGGCACAACCACCTTTAAGGTCTGAACAAGGAAAGCAATGCTTGAAAAAGTACCTGTCCGTGAATCACAGCGGGTTGTAATAGCTTTTTATGCCATTGAAAAGACAAAATGAAGGGGCAAAAAAAAACAGATCGAACATAACTGTGGAAATAGCCTAAAGGTTGATAAATCACCAATGGATGAGCACAGATGTCAGTGAATGAGGTGCATGAGTCACGCCTACTTCTATGCGAAGATGTTTACCAGGTTTTGCCCAGCTTTCGCAAGGACATTCGTTGTCCAATGCCTCTTTCATCTTATTTTCGAATAAATACGAAACTACTGTACTTGAAATGATCATCGAATTAGCATTTCTTCTGCTCTTATCCAGACTCTGAAGAAGACGCTTGCAACAGCCGAGATTAGTCTGTTTAACAGCATAGGTCCCACAGCTTGATGAATTTACTGTCACTCTCCCCAAATACGCTAAGCAGCAAGTCACCTTGTTCGGAGCAATATAGAGAGTATTGTTCGATCTGGGCAAGAATTAATGTTGATAAAGAGTAGACAAAAAGCGACTGTTTTTAATGACTTCCCAACCAAAGCTCAGAAAACCCGTAGGATCTATACTTAGCGACTCTATTGCAACTAAAAAATATTAATAAAGGACGTAAGACGACGTTATTCAATTCCTTTGCTGGATGCGCCCCGCATTCTACTTCTACGGGACGTGGTGGAGGCAGTATGATAGTCCATTTGTCCATAGAACGACTTGAGGTGGCCGGCATATGGACAAGTCAGTGCATTATTCTTCCCGGACAAGCCTGGTACCAGCTAATCGAGCTCAAAAGGGTGGAAGACTTGGTTGATCTGGAGGGAAAAGCCGAACCAAGAACGTTGAATCGGAGAGCATGCGATAGACGGCACCTTCATCTGCGCTACCACGTGCCTTGAAGAAAAACACCAGCAAGAAGGAAAAAGTGGCTTATTTGACATGTGACGTGGACAGTATTATAACTCCCAACCTACTAAAGGAAAGAGAATGGTTTAAAATTAGTGTTAATTTTTTCCATCCATTTTTTCCATTTTTTCCATTATCCGTTTTTCCGTTATCCGGCCATTTTTGAGCAAAATTATCCGTTATCCGTTATCCGGGTTTCAAAATTTCATTGTCCGCTCATCCCTGCTACCTACACACTGCAATCGTGGAAAAGAACGCTAAATTCGGCACTGAGCAATTCATCTTGGGATGGGATGTCCCAGGCCCTCCACTTGTGACCGTCAGTAATATTCAAGGCAGCTTGTATGCATTCTTGGTCTGCACATGGCTTGTGATGACAAGCTCATGAACAAATCAATCCATAGTAGGTTTCATTGATATATGGTGTAAACGAACGACCCTGGAAGGATGGAAGTTAGACGTCTTTCCAACTAGTCACCTGTGCCTGAAGTCACCTCACCCTTCTAGATTAAAATGCCCTCTATTGTGGCTCGTGATCCCTCCTATGAATGTGAAGTTCTACACAGCTATCCAATACCAAACCTGAGTATCAGCTAATTTGTTGTTCGTTATCCTGGCCAAAATTGCCGGATAACGAGCAACAAAACGGATAGGCCAAAACCCACCGGAAACCGGATAACGGATAACGGTTAATCCGCTCATCCCTGGTACCAATCAAACGCCTCTACCGAGTGCAAGCTGTAGGCCAGGTCGACACAGTTACAATCCGCGCAGGCACGAAGACTCGACACAGCAGAAGCAAGGAGTCCATCCCCTGCATCCCACCTGCGTCTCTGAGCAGTACATGGTCGCATTTGGTTCCGGTTTCGTTCCCGTATCCACCACCCGGGGACGCGCCACGTGGCCCTGCGACAAGCGGCCCGAGATCAATCTTAACGAGAGAGCCCGAAGGCTCTCTAACGTGGAAGATCCGTGGACCTACTAGCCCTATGGTTAGAGCATTTAATTTTGTTTTAACCTTTGTCATCGATTGCAGGTAAATTTATACATATGAGGTGCAAAAGAGACCAGCTCCGATTAGGACGCAGCTTCTAATGTTACGGCTATAATGGGTGTTTCCTCTCGCCCATCAAATATGTAATGCATGGCCAAAGCCCACGCACATCGGTTCCGGATTTACAGTATTGGATATGAGAGCATCATACCATCGTTTCATAGAAAATGACGTTCAGGACTGAGAAAAAAAACATGTCTTCCATTGACATTTAGATGAAGCTCCTAAAGCTCTCAAAGAACAGTTTTCTCAATCAACTCTTTGTGCAGTTCAACCGCTTCAGCACATTTTTATCATTTTTTTTTTAGAAATCTTTGTGAGTTCCAAACGATGAAGATTTTTTCCAAAAGCCTAACATATTTTATATTGATATCTTTATTGATACATGTATTCTTTAAAGCTTATTGCTGAGACATCTTCTGTGGCATTTGCTGCTGAGACATTTGTTGCGGCATCTGCTGTTGCTGCTGCTGCGGCTGATACTGCTGGTACTGCTGTTGTTGTTGTTGTTGTTGTTGGGGCTGCTGCTGTTGCTGAGAGGGCCCGAATCCGGCGTCACGCTTTCCATAGTAGCCGTAGTAGCTGCTGTACGGGTAGCCGTAGTAGCCGTAGCTGCTGTACGACGGGTAGCCGTAGCTGCCGTAGTTGTAGCCGTAGTTGCTGTAGTAGGGCGACGAATAGTACTGAAATATTCAAATCAGTAATGGAATTATTTACACGGAGGTTTCTGGGGCTTGAAGGAATCGTATTATTGTAAACAGCAGGTTTTAGGGCGTACTGTAGATTTTTCGTGACTTTATTGCTTATCAAACGGTAATGAAAATTGGCTAATTTCCAGGAGTTTTCTAAAGAAAACAGATGGAGACTTCATATGGCGCAGTGGACTATGGGCGCTTTATGAGGATGCCCTTTTAGCGAGATCGATTTTTGAATAACTAACCAATCCACTTTTACTTAGGACTACTAATTAAAACGTGACCTAGGCAGATAAAGCAGTATGTCTTCGGATCTATCCTAATCGGGGGGGGGGGGTGGAGGCAGCCATAAAGCGTCGATTGCTCACATCGTACAGCACATGAAGCTCTCGTAAAAACTCAAGCAAGGGATGGAGACGCAGATCACTATATGCCCCTCCGTTTAGGATAGATCTTATGGCTTCTTTGGTCATCCGTGTTTCACTTCGTAGATCGAATACGTAGCCAAAAACAATCGTTTGGAGGTATAGAATGCGTGCCGCAGTCTTAAAACTGTGTCTCAAGTAGGCAAGTAACCTTCAGTCGTTTTCCATCAAAGTGTCAAATATGAGAGGGAGGACCTTGGTTACATCCGTTAGCGCAGTTGGAAAAGACGCAGCCTGTCAGATGAGCTTCGGACCGCGGATTGTGGTTCGGATCCCACCCAGACCATCCATGCGTTCGAACCGTTCGGAGTCGTGAATTGGTGCCAAATTTTCCTGACTTGGCCTACGGCTGGCCACCGCTATTCGATGCATAAGATTGTACACATTCGAACTGCCTCCGTGATACCCGCTAGAAGTAAAATGCGTAGCGCATCCACCAAGGAATTTATCAGTTTTGACTTTGTTCTTTAACCTGTTCTGGGCCTTAGGGATTCCTTGTCGCGTATATCTCCCTGAAGTGTACTGTCCCAATCCTAGTTGACAATAAGGCTGAGAAGGGAATGGGAAACTCAGGATGGCTTAGTTCTTTCGTGATTCTAGCCGACAGATAGCTTTGGAGGCTTAGGATAGGATTCTCTGAAACGGGTAGCATCCTATATCTCTCTATACCCCACAATTTCGTTTTAAGCTAGTTTGATGAAGAATCCCGTAAGCATGTGAAGTGACATAGAAGACAAGAATCTATAAACCATGTACCTAGTTCATTTTGGTCGATCTTCTCTGTTCTCTGCCGATTTTTTAATGCTTACATAATACTTACATATTGGGCGTCATTCTCGGCGACGAGGGCGCACAGGACAACGAGGACGGTGAGAAGAACACTGAAATACTTAATACTCACTTCTCTAAAGTTTTAATGATTTTTATAGCTGTTTCCAAAGGGAATAAAATCCTTTAAAATTGCATAGAATACTCTAGGCTTCATAGATCCGTAAGATAGAAGAACTCACAGCTTTGAGGAAGACATGGTAAAAGTGTTGACGGCTGAGGTAGAAGCAGTAGTGGCGCTGAACCCGATGAGTCGCCTTAAATACCGCATAGTATCTGTCAGGTCGTTGTGGCGTGTTTGCCTAGCATCTTTAACTCTTTCTCGCCGATCGGCAAACAGTTAGTTCTTTTTTCTTCATCGACACACATACACACGCTCGCCCGTTGCTGACACTGGCACGCGGAAACCGCTGACAGTTTCTGTTTGGTCGCAGTGAGATCAACGTCCAGCTTGGTCTCGACTCCGAGTTGTCAGCCACAGTTTCGAAGCCCACTGAAAGTCGTGCGAAATTTGTTTAGTTCCCAACCTACTCACACATATATACCATTTCGGTCTCTTTTCAAATCAAATTGGACACTTCTTACGTCGAATCAAGATAATACTTCATAATACTTCAGAATGCTATACTACGATAATACTGTATTACTATAATACATACTTAAGATTTTTTCAACTGCACTTGGTTTCTGAATTTTCCAATCCTTTGTGACCTTTGACTGCATCAAAATAAATAAATAAATAAAGTATAAAAGGATAAAGGGCGGCGTTATTCAATCCCCTTTGGGGTGCGCCACGCACTCTACTTCTACGGGATGTCGTGGAGGAGATATGAATGCGTATTTGGCCATACAATGACTTGCGGTGGCCGGCCGATGAACAAATCAGCGCTTTACCCTTCCCAAACAAGTCTGGTACCAATTCATCACCCCGGAGGGATATAAGGCTTGGTTGGTCTGCGCTGGAAATCCGAACCAGGATTCAGCTATCAGGTGCACGCGAGAGCAGGCACCTCGTCCGACTGCGCTCCACGCGCTCAAATAAATAAATAAACAGATAGATGAATAAATAAATGAATTGAACACATCGCTTCAAATTGGTCACTCTTCTAAGCTAGTCTTAGATTTTTGAAATCAAAACGAGTCCTTCCAAATCAAAACGAGCTTCTTTTACATAAAACTAGAGACTCTCTAAAGATCTTAGAATAATTTTTTGTTCAAGAAAAATTTGATAGAACTTCCCTTGATTTTTTTTAGTTCACCTGTCCCAATAATTTTATAAAAACTTTATTTTTTGAGAAAACTAAAATTTTGTTTTGAAGCGCAACAAGGTAACAATCGCATAATGCATTAAAATGGTGGATCGCGCCATGCACTCGAAAAGCAAGTCGCAATGTTTGTTTGACTGATAGTGTAAATAGTGCTTACATGCAGCATCAGAATGAGATTATGTGTTCTTTGCCGCTCCGTTTGCTGGAAACTCCGGGGAAACAGAAATATTGCTATCAATCGATAAAAATCGCGAAGTCTTGGGCGAGTGCGTGGCGCAATCTTCCCATATAACATAAAAGCAAATTCGTTGATCTCCTGCACGTCAGGATAAGTCTAACATTTTGTTTGAGTATGATTGACAAGAATTTTATGTTTATTCAAACATCGTAGTTATTTTTTCTTAAGGCACTCTGCAAAGGTGAATTTTTAATCAAATTTTTCGGATCAATCCTAATAGGAGGGGGAAGGGCACTCTACTCTGACTCCTCTGGTAAACTAAACTGGTAAACCTTTACATTCATAAGAGCCTGAATAACCTTTCGAGAGGATTTTTTCCGCAGTTTCCTAACCGAAATAAGCCAAACTTTTAACATTTGTTTCGCTTTGCCGGGTACTTACCGACTGGTATAGCTACAAGTTTCTTCAACCGATTTTTTTCTCAATATTGTTAGACAACGGCTATTCAAGCTTTAGATATTTAGATTATCGTTAGTTTATTATAACATCGCCTGCAAAATGTCTACTTTATTTCCGTCCAGTTTGAAATGAAATGTGTCCAATTTAAAGTGAAGATGTACACACGTCCCAATTAGGCTCTCAAATCTAATTCTGCAGTTCGTTGACTAGGAGAAAAAAGGATAAAGGACGGCGTTACTAAATCTCATTTGGGATAGGCCACGCATTCTACATACTTCTACGGGATGTCGTGGTGATTTGAATGCGTACTAGGCCATGCAATGACTTGCGGTGGCCAGCATATGTTAGCGCTTTATCCTTCCCAGACAAGTGTAGTACCAATTCATCGTCCCCAGAGTGATGGCAGACTTGTTTGCCCTGGGCGGGAAATCCGAACCAGGAGCCTGTTATCGGGTGCATGCGACAGACGACACCTTCTCTGACTGTACTACACACGGCCAAATCCCTGACTAGACTGCAATTTCTGAACATCGAGCAGTTTCCTGAACGAAAGGTGCAGACCGAGTAAACTATGACCTTCATGTCTGTAAGAAAAACTAGTTTTTTCTTCGAACTTTCACGGTCTCCATTCCAAACGGCACGTGATTCTTTTTTAAAAGGTCCCTGGCAAAGGTTCACGTGATCGGCTGTTGCAGTGCATGATTCCTTTCCGACATATTTCCCTCTAAGTAGTGGTAATGACGCATGTACCGTGTGCAAACAGGCAGCCACTGTGCCAGGAAGCTCTTCCGGTGTGTAAACTTGCGGAAGATCGACCGCGAACAAGTGGAGTTCAGGTGCAACAGTCATTCCACCTCTTACACAGGGGGCTGATCAAAGGGCAGTAAAGGATAACCTGTGGCCGGATTCTTGAACAACCTTACCCAAGTTATGAGGGTAGAGGATACTATTCACAAAAGCGTGGAGGGGTGAAGTTTATTATATCGTTCACCGACTCATATCATGTCGTCAAACTTGTCTTTTGTCCATTATCTCCTGGGACAGGATTCATCAACGGCTTACATCAATTTAACGGAGAAAATACAGCCGAAATCCCTGATAGCGGGCTTATCAAGCGATATGGTGAAGCATTTGCAGCGCTATTAGGGATTTCGGCTGTATTTTCTCTGTTAAATTGCTGTAAGTCGTTTATGAATCCGGCCCCTGCAGCTAAACTTATCCATTACCAATAACCCATTACCTTACCAATCGTGAATCCGGCCTCAGGAACGTTGTTCAATCTCCCCTTCCGTCCGCGCCATACACTGTGCTTCAGTTGGTTTTGTGAATGACCAGTACTTTGAATGTGAAGTGTTTTGAAGAAGGTCTGCTAAGAAGTTGACACCGTGTTTTGTCCATACTCTGACGAAAAACGGCAACCAAAGCCATCTCATCAACATGGCTCCCAAACGGTTGTCATTATTAATTATTTATTTGTTTATTTGTGCATCCGAAGGTACGCTTACGACAGAGGCATAAGCATAAGCAAGTACAAATTGGATGAGACCCACAAATAATAAACACAAAGAGGAAATAAAAAAGACTTTATGTATTACACTTAGAACGTTCCTAAGTTTTTCCGCTTGAACCTGAGAAGCAGAGGGAGTAAGGGGAGGGGAGTTGAACTGCTTCAGTATACATAGGGGATATATTAGAAATGTTTTTAGTTGGTGTAAACGCAAGATACTCTTGCGGCACCCAGAAATAGAATATCCGAAGTGGAATAAGCAGAAGCATAAACAACAAGATCATAATTCCCCAGTTAAATACCTGTGTACTCAACTACTTGGATACATGCTGTTTTCTTCGCGCTGTCAATAGGGGCTCTTCCGACAAACAGATAACATCCGTTGTTTTTGCTGGTCATAGAAATTTGAAGAGGAAAGCGAAAGGAATTTTAGACTGACATTTCTTCTAACAGCAGGACTCCTTCAGTCGCAGTAGATACAGTCTAGTTATCACCAAGGGATATATGCACGTAATGGGTGTGAGCGAAAGTGAATTCTGTTCAGTATTTAGCTTGATATCAGATTTGTAAAATTTTAAAGAACACCACAACTTCAGTGCTTTCAATTTTAGGAATATTGTCGATTTTGGAGCACTCTAAATTTAGGGTAGCAAGCCTGTGGACACTTGTCTCATCCATTCGGTTAGGCGCACTAGATAGAACAGCGAAGCAGAGGAAAAGTTTTCAGATGTAAAAGGGCAAGGCTTAAATGCTGCCGAAGTTGACAACATGGCACTTCTTCGAAGCAATTGACACATTTTTCTTCAACGAGCGTTGAAGAAGAGGAAGAAATGGTACTATGCAGTGGAAAATACCCTTCAGAAGAGTTTGTTAGATGCACTTGACCAGGTTCATGAAAGATGTCGTGAAACTTCAATACCTGTATCTTTCGGGGCGGAAAAGGCGCGAAAAATGAAATGCCCTTTCCGCCACTTTTTGATAGCGCTCTTCAAACTGCATGCTTTGAAAAATGCGATATTTTGGATCAACATCGAATGATCAAGGCGCGGCATCCGCAACCTCTGGACATTAATCTGACGGAAGGAGCCTATCCGCGCGTTGGAACGAGCATGGCCTACTGTTTGAAACTAACTGCCGGCATTGCGTGAACAATGCATATAGGCCCGGCGAAATCAATCGAGTGCGCGCGAGAGAGCGGAGCGGCCAGTTAGGCTTATGCGACTCAATTATTTCCGATTTTGGTCGACCACTGTGGCAAGAAGAGGCGAGCTAACGGCATGCAAATCCGTAGGCCGGCAGAGCACTTAAGGCACTTTACGATGACCTGCTCACAACTCCCCAGATTCCTAAACTGCCTTAACCACAGCTGCCGTTTTAGCGCGGCGGACAGCAGCGGTGAAATCGCTTCCGCCCTTACTCACCAACATTTGAGTTTTCGGCACCCGCGATGGTAACATTCTGTTTAGTTCGAGAAGCGCTATCGAACGGTATCCATCTCGACAAATTTTGGTTTCTTTCGCGCACACTCGATTGATTTTGCCGGGCCTATACGCATCTTTCACAGCGCGCGCCATGCCGGCAGTTAGTTCCAAACAGTGCCTCAGATGCTATGCATGGCGAGCGGAAAACGAATGGCGCTTTCCGGCTCGCTTTTGCGCCGCTTGTGCTGGCTGGACGGAATGGCATGCCCAGTACTGTACAGGGTGGTTCCTAATTATTTGCGCGAAATTCAAACCGCTACTGTATTTTTGAAAATGGCGGGAGATCAATTATTAGGATTTTTCTAGAATAGGGGAAGTATGTACAAAAACCAAGCAAGGTGATACACTCAATACCCTCGACAATGAAAGCTTCACCACATCACATCGTTCCACCATCGCTCATCTCGCCGATAAAGGACATTCTGCAGCACAGATCGCTCGACGACTTCAAATTTCTGCCAGAACACTCCAACACATTGTAAACAGTACAGAGAGGAAGGAATGGTCGCACCGAGGAAGAGATCTGGCAGACCACGCACTGTGAACACTTTCCGCCTTCGAAAGGTCATCAAAAAGAGGATCGACCGGAACAATGGAGTTAGCATGAATCGGATGGCCGTAGACTTTGAGGTTTCCCGCAGAACAATACAGAAGATCGTCAAACAGGATCTTGGGCTTCGCAATTATCGTCTTTATCGCGGACAAGCCCTTACGGAAGCTGCCATGTAGATTAGATTGGAAAAATCCAAGTTGTTGCTAAAGGAGATCCAGCAGGACCACTTGTCAAACGTCATCTGGAAGACGGAAGATTTTTACCATTGAAGTGGCAAACAACTCACAGATTCAAGCGTCAGTTGCTGCCTCCTCCAGAAACAGGTCTTGTCAACGTCGTGTTCTCAACAGGGCTCTTTTTCCGAAATCTGTAATGGTATGGGCTGGCCTTACCCTGGACAAGAAGACACCTCTGGTTTTCGTCGAGCGTTCAGTGGAAATCAACGCTGAAGTCTACCAAGAAAAGATCCTGCGCGATGTTCTTCTCCCCTCGCTTGCTGAAAATTTTGTCAGTGGTCAATGCGTGCTCCAACAGGACTGGGCACCTGCTCATTCTGCGAGATCCACACTGGCATTCTGCGAGAGTCACTTCCCTGGCTCCCTGGACGAAGGACTTCTGGCCACCTAACTCGCCTAATCTGAACCCGATGGATTTCGCTGTGTGGGGCTACTTGCAGCAGAAGGTCTCCTCGAAGAGTCACCAAAGTTTGAACCTCTCAAAGCTTCACTTCAGAAGGCGTGGGGCAATATCGACGTCACCTTCCTGCGGCCCACAGTGATGTCGGTGGAGAAGAGACTGAAGGCCTCTTGTGAGAGATAATGACATCCAAAGGTCACATTCTGAATATAGCTCACCGAATCGACATTTTAAACATTTGCTGTGCGTTTTTCACTCCATCGGAAAGGCCATGCGATGTTGATCCCGAACATCGAGATTATTTTACAAAGCATGGTTTAGTTTGAAGAGCGTTGTCAAAAAGTGGCGGGAGAGACTTTTTTGCGCCTTTTCCTCCCAAAGACGAAATCAAAGGTGCCATTGTATGAGAGGGGCCAGTTGCAGTGGTCATCGCCACTGATCCTGCCGGGTCACGCTGAGCAATGTAATGTGCCCGTGAAGCAGGAATTTATGTGCCTTCATAAGGGTAACAGTGATCTACATCACCCCTAAATTCCAGCAACCGGAGGTCGTTATCGCTATACTTCTCCATGAGATACCGCTTGAGCACGTGTAGGCCGCCGTGTGAACAGTGGTCACTCACCGAGTTCGGTTGGGGAGTTCTTTATTGACACAGTAGAGCGATCACATCGCGACGATTGAATTGAACCTTATTTGCGGGTGCTTTCCGATCGCTCGCTGATACCGGGTGCTCTCCGCTCTCCGGTTGACAGCGCCCGGCGTGGAGCATTTTTTGCCACTGCGGTTAAACAGTGTGGTCGAGCTGCGGCAATCGGGTAAATATGCCATTTCTTCGAGGAACCATCGTCGGTCGAAGGTCGCCGGCTCTCGGCGCCACACCCATCTCTCAGGAGCAGTTGATAAGCCACTCCGGCTTAGAGTAGGTTCCACGCATGAAGAAGTCTGTTAACACTTCCCACACGAAGAAAGTGTTTGTCCTCGACCAAGAAGTACGTAATTCCGAAACTATGTATAGGGTCATTCAGCTTGGTGAGAAGAGCAAATTTGAAAGGACAAAAGCATAATTCAGATTTTAGTAATCTTCAACTTCTCTCTTCTTCAGATTTTAGTGCCGCGCACTGTCGCTGTCAACTATGTATTATACTTCAAAATTGTTTGCATGAAACGCTCCGCAGTGGCAAGGCCATTTGAGAACTACCACAAACGTAAAGTCCCACATCGTTATCACGGGTTCAAAAGAACCAGAGAAAATCATCGGTATAACGGGGTTAGTCAATGCCTTCGCGAAATGCGCCATACATTCTTCTCCTACTTGATATCATCGATATGATAATTTATATCAATTTCTCGTCGAACTGGTCACGTTTCAAATCAAATTCAAACTCTTCTAAGACTATTGAAATCAAGACAAACTCTTTCTAACAAAACAAACTTCTTTCTCATTAAACTAGAGACTCTCCAAAATGTTAGAATATTTTTTCAATGAAAATTTTGGTATAACGCGCTTTGAAGTTTTAATTCACTTCGCAATAAGAGAAAATTTTATTTTTCGAGAAAAAAGTGAACGACTTGAAGCTTATTCTGAAGAGCCGAAAGGCGAGCATTTTGTGCCAACACAGAAATTGCGCCATACCCTCGACCGAAACTTACCCGCGATTTTTATTCGGGTGATAGCAAAATTTCTGTATGGATTTCCACAAATTTAAACGCTACAATATTAACATTTGTCAAAAACCCGCCTATCCTATCTTTTTTGCTGCATGTAAGAAGTATTTACACTATCAATCAAATAAACATTGCGATTGCCTGTCTTTTCGACATTGCTTTTCAAGTACATGGCGCGATCCAGACTTTTAATGCACTGCATGATTGCTGTTCCGTTGCGCTTCAAAACAAAATTTAATTTACTATTTTTTATAAAAAAATGAAATTTTTATAAAATTATTACACATCTTGGGGAAGTGAACTAAAAAAAATCAGAGAAAGTTCCACCAAATTTTCCTTGAACAAAAAATTATTCTAACCATCTTATTGAATCTGAAGTTTAACCTGCCTATTACACATGTCGGAGTCTGTAGTTTAACGTGCCTATTACACATCTCAATCGGAATGCCTAAAGCTCATTCCGTTTTGGAAGAGTTCGATTTGATTTCAAAAGTCCTAAGCTAGCTTAGGAGAGTGTACAATTTGACGTGAAAGGCGTCCCATTAGACGCGAAAATGGTATAAATGCGCACTTGGCCTACAGAATCTTGTGCGTGCTTGCCGATGGACAAGTTAGTATAATACACTTCCCAGACATGTCCAGTACCAATCAGGGGTGTGCATTTACCGGTTAACGATTTACCGGTTTAAGGGGTTTACCGGCATTTTCACGATAAATTCTTTTAATTTCTAATTTTAAATTCTTTAAATTCCCAAATTTACCGGAAAATTTAAGGACTTTTTTCATACAAAATCATGTCTCTATCTACCGAATGAAGAAGGAGACATACTACCGATTTCAGTCTAGAAGCGATTGCTTCTGTCTTCTCTGATAACTTGCTATTAGCGTTCGCGGTCTCAACCTCATTAAAACATCCGCGCCCACATCAGGAGGCGGAGATGGTGCGCTCCAATGTTAATGCGCGCTCCACAGGAATAGTCTCGCGCCAAGATCCCCCACACGACATGGGACAATTTGGACTAGAGATATTGAAACTCTCAGAATAGGCGATCGCCAGAGGAATAAGGAGGAGGAGATACGCTCATCTCTTGTTCCCGTAATTTAGTCCAAGATGTAAGGCATCGGAATGAACTCCGCTAGTCTATCTGATCTCCTGCTGGACTCTTAAGCTGTTTTCCCCTTATAAGAAGAGAAAGAAATTCGTTATCATGTCACATTTCGTTGTTTTTCCTGAAGTGACTGGCTTTGCTCCAAATTACAGCTTAATAGTTCAAAGAAGTGGTAGTGTAAGGTGTAAATCATTCCTTCATCAAACGAAATGATGATAACTGTATAATTTCAAAAAGCAGATATACTGTTAATCCAAAAGAAATATAGCAATATTTGATTGAATGTCGGATTTTTCAGAAGTGTTTTTGTAGAGTTATAATTGAGCTTTTATTTTTTTAAAGCACTCACAATATAGATCATTATAGTTGTGCATTGCTAGGCTTCCGCTTTCCTTGTTTGCTATAGGATGACGTATGCATGATAAATGACATGATTTTGTATGAAAAAGGTCGTTAAATTTTCCGGTAAATTTGGGAATTAAAAGAATTTAAAATTAAAAATTAAAAGAATTTATCGCGAAAATGCCGGTAAATTCGTTAAACCGATAAATCGTTAACCGGTAAATGCACACCCCTGATTGGTACTGGACATGTCTGGGAAGCGTATTATATTAACTTGTCCATCGCCCCGCACAAGATTCTGTAGGCCAAGTGCGCATTTATACCATTTTCGCGTCTAATGTGACGCTTTTCACGTCAAATTGGACACTCTCCTAAGCTAGCTTAGGAGTTTTGAAATCAAAGCGAACTCTTCCGAATCGGAATGAGCTTTAGGGATCCCGATTGAGATGTGTAATAGGCACGTTAAACTACAGACTCTGACATGTGTAATAGGCAGGTTGAACTACAGATTCAATAAGATGGTTAGAATAATTTTTGTTCAAGGAAAATTTGGTGGAACATTCCCTGATTTTTTTAATTTCACTTGCCCCAAGATGTGTAATAAATTTATAAAAATTTCATTTTTTATAAAAAATAGTAAATTAAATTTTGAGTATTTATATATGTTTCCTCATAGATTTTTTAAGGTAGGGGTGAAAATAAAAATGAAAAATGAAAATAGAAAACACATAAGGGCAACGGCAGATATGCTCCAATTCATGTTCCAGGCGCATGTGTCCTGCTTGCGAGAGGTGCACGAATTTGGTGCTTGTGACGGTTATCTATAGAATTAATTAATGTTTTGTGTATCGCATACAAAACCTGGGACGTGCTGGTGCAGTCGCGCTGGTGGGGGCAGTGTCCCGCCCAGGTCAGCCAACATTCTATCCCCCGTGATTTGTGAATTGGTACGAGGGTTGTGAGCTCACTTGCAGCCGGTACATTTTTTACCGCACATTTTTAACATGGAAATTCGCCGGTGAATTCCGGTAAGTTCGGGAAATCCGTTAATTTTTAAAATTTAATATTCCCTCAAAAACAATGATTTTAAGCGGCAGTAATGTATAAAAAGCGTAAAGCTTCTCACGGAAACATCATCACGCTCACAAAAACTGTCATCTTCATTTTATTTATTTATTTATTTATTTGTAATATACGTCATAGGACGCGTTCAAACACAGTAGCAATTATAGTAGACATACACTAGCAAATTGTCAAAACAGCAACTAACGTAAAAAAAAACTTACTGAAAATTAGTTGATAAAAGTGCGGTCGAAAAATAAGAACACACATCCATCAATTTTAGAAGGAAGAAGAACCCGAGGAGGAAACTGGAAGTCGAGGAGTCCAGAGTGGTCTAACTATGGTTTAAGAATTTGTGAACACCATGAAACTTTGGTCACCCAACAACTTGGTCTCTTAAAAATTCTGGTATCCCTGCTGCACGTATCCACAATTTACATTACAGTAAAACATATCTATTGCAGCATATCTATTGAATTGAAGCATATTTGCCGTTGCCCTTATGTGTTTTCTATTTTCATTTTTCATTTTTATTTTCACCCTTACCTTAAAAATCCATGAGGAAACCTATATAAATACTCTATGAACGATTAAGAGAGGTATCTACAGGGCATCGAAACAGGATTCTCGCTAGTAGCCGAAAGGAATTAAGACGATTGTAGCCGTGTAACCTCAACAGATGTCTACTTTCAGGTATTCATCACTGATATAGACGTCCAGTACAACCCCGCGTGCGACTACGACGTTCTAATCATCGGCGAGGGTTCGTATCTGCTGAAAATTGAGCGCTTGAAATCTTTGATGCTCGGCGTTTACTTCCTTTCTCTTTCGATCCCGAGTTCATAGTTTTATTTTCTTTCAAGAAGTAGCCCTCTACAGCTTTCAGGAGAATGGCTACACCTCGCTATTTCTGTAGTGGAAAAGACGTAGCAATGAACTAAACCATAGCATAGTCAAACCATATACTAGGCTATTCCAAAAATTTCCTTATAATCCACTGCTTTGGTGTTTATTTTCAACGATCGTCAATTTAAGGACCTGACAACGACGTCATACATAGGTACTGTTCGCGTGAAAATCGCTACGGAAATGAGACCGAAGAAGAAATGCTCAAGGAACGCTTCAAGGTGAGTCCTGACGTCGGTCTCACGATCAGATGAGAATGTATTCTACTGAATCAGCTGTTCAGATGGTGAAGTCTCGCTCACGCTACCTAACACTGACATGGAAAACCGACAGCGACAAAGAGTTCAGAGGATGGAGACTCGAATACGAGTTCATACCGGAGGGAGCAGGTAGCTGTGCTTTTGAGAAATCTTAACGAACGAATGGATGAATGAACGAACAAATTCGATGTCGGAACTTTTCGCACGAATGAATGAATGAATTTGTTCGATATCGAAAATTTTCAAGCGAGTGAACGAACAAGTTCAATCGCTCATCAATTTTTCGAATGTCGAGTGAGCACCATTTTTCGTTTATTCGAATAATCGAATAGTCAAAGTCAGTTTGAAGTATATATTATGCCCGAATAAAATAAAGTTGAAACAATCGATTTTCGAATAATATCCGAATATGGCTCTTTTTCGATGTTCGAATTTGAACGAATATTTGACTTTTTAAAACTATCGATGTTCGATCTTCTAGAATTCGATATTTGATTTTTATATTTCTAGATTGTTGCATTTCTAGATTTCACAATAATATGCGAAAATCTAGAAATATCGAATATTCGACTATTCGAATAAATTTAAATAAATTATTCTAATATATTCGTTCCAGTACCATATAGGTAGAATGGGAGTTGTCTTGGGTGTGGAAGTTGTCTTGGGTTTAGTGTGGCACATTCGACCGAATTTCTTATATTAATTGCAGTTTATCCTTACAGAATGTGGGTTTAATACACATGCTATGACCGGTGTTGTACACTCTCCTAAATGGCCAAAAGACTACGGTAACGACGAGGAATGTCTATGGGATATCCAGGTACTATAGCTGTTTGTGTTACTTATTTCGACACATGTCGCGAAAATGGGCAGAATTGGTAGGTGCGAATGCGTGGAGCAATCAGGCCGGAGAAGTGTACTGTCGACACCCTGATTGGCAGGCATGTATGGTCGCCGCACTGCTTGGTGGTGATTGGTTGACGCATTCACCTCCCAATGTTGCCCACCTTCATGACATGTACCCTTATTTCTTCTAAAATAGTACCGTAAGATATATGCTCAACATCAAACCTATTTCTCTGCAGTGGTTTGAACTTAGCGCACTTAGATTAGAAGTGGCTTCTATACGTGACGTCAGATTTGCTCCCGTTATGCACTTTTTCTGTAGCTCCTGTCCTACGTTCTCTTTCCCCGTTTTTCTCTCCCTTTATCGTCCATTTTTGATTCATTTTTTTTACTTTTTATGCTCCACATAGTTGTGCATTGGCTGAACAAGTAATTCTTAAAAAAATGAGCTCCTAATTTGCAATTTTAAGGTTCCTCTTGGTTACCACATTCAGCTGCACTTCACTCACTTCGACGTCGCACCGTCAGAAAACTGCTCAAAGGATTCACTTACGGTGAGGGTGTGATCTATAGCACAGAGCTGAACAGGTCCGATTTGCCAGGAAAGTTGGAAGTTTGTTCTGTGAAAGACTGATAAACGTTTATCGAGAAATCCTTCCTAGAATGCACCTAACTTACAGCTTAGCCTTCTATTAGGTTGTAACGAATTAAATGGCACTGGCTCGCGCCATTTTTTGGCGCGTCTTTACGCGTTCGATCAAGAACAAACCGTAACATGTGGCATATCATTTAGAAGCGCAAACTTTGCTCTATCGGTGAGTACCAAATGTTCTGTGTAAAAGTGGGAAAACTTTAGAGTTTTATTGACTTTTTTGCAGATGGACAAAAGGGTAATCCGAGGCATTTACTTGTACGAATTCAAGCTGGGCACTACAGCTAAGGAGGCGGACGAGAAGATCAACGCCGCATTCGGTCAAGGATGTTCCACAATTCGGACGGCGTATCGTTGGTATCAGAAGTTCCGGAATGGAGATGAGAGCTTGGAAGAACATGAAGGTCGTGGGAGGCATAGTGATGTTGATGAGGACAAGCTGAGAGATTTGGTCCACACAAAGGTACCAGGGAGATAGCGACGGTTCTTGGCGTCAGTCACAACACAGCTGCCCGGCATCTGAAGGAAATTGGAAAGACCAAAAAGCTGGAAAGATGGGTGTCTCACGAGCTGTCTGAGGAGCAGAGAAACCGACGATATGAGATCTCGTCCGCACTGCTTCTACGGAACGAAACGGACCCATTCCTTGATCGCATCGTAACCTGTGACGAGAAATGGATAATGTACGACAACAGGCGACGATCGGCACAATGGGTGGACAGCGATGAGAGCCCCAAGGTTTTTGCGAAGCCGGAATTGCACCAAAAGAAAGTAATGGTGACAGTATGGTGGTGTTCGCTGGGAATTATTCACCACAGCTTCCTCCCTCCCGGTGAATTCATCACGGCAGAGAAGTACTGCATCGAAATTGAAGAAATGATGAAAAAGTTGAAGGATATCCGGCCAGCCTTGGGAAGCCGAAGGCGAGTTCTCCTTCTGCACGACAATGCTCGCCCCCATGTAGCACGAATGACGTTGCAGAAATTGAATGAGCTGAGCATTAAAACTCTACCACATCCTCCGTCTTCTCCCGACCTCTCCCCAACAGACTACCATTTCTTCAAGCATCTTGGCGACTTCTTGGTAGGGAAAATATTCAAATACCAGCAGGATGCCGAAAGTGCCTTCGAAGATTTCGTCAATTCCAGAACTTCTGATTTTTAAGCTACTGGGATAAAAAAGCTTGTGTCACGTTGGCAAAGATGTGTAGAATCAGAAGGTTTTTATTTCGATTAATAAACTGGCCTACAAGCCGAGATATTAGCTGTTTAAATTTACAGTGGTTCAGTGCCATTTATTTCGTTACTACCTAATATTAGGCTGTCGCAAAATTAATCGCCGAAACGGGCCGTTTACTTTAAACAGATATAACTCAGGTTCAGCAAAGCCTTACTCATTGAAGTAAAAACCACCAGAATCTATTCATTTCTGTCGACGAAAAGGTGATGAATCTGGTCCTTTACAATAAAAACTTTGATCATGGTAACCAAGGAGGGCACATTCAACATCGGCCAAATTAGTGAATTGTTTTTGAAGCAAATGGGAATCAAAAGCTCGAAAAAACTGGTACTCGGTGAGGAAAAGTCGGGAAAATATGGAGGGTGAGGGAGAACTTCGATACCTAAATGGGTCAATTTTCGCCGAGTAATCTGTGAGGTGTGTGGCCTTGCGTTGTGTTGCAACAGGAGTGGCCCTCTTATATTTATCAGTATCGGCCACAAATTTTGCAACTTCTCATACATTTGGTCTAAATCGCAGTAGTAAGACTCTGCTGTGACTGCTTGACCAGGCTGCAGAAAGCTGTAATGGATGACACCTTTACAGCACCACCACAAAGTAGGTATAACTTTTTTGGGTGAACGTCGAGTTTAGGAAAGGATGTTGGAGAAGCATCCTTATCTAGCCAGATAAATCCCCGCTTCCTGTTATCGTGAAGGACCCTTTTTCCATCCAAAGTTATAACGCGGCTTACAAAAGGCTCATTTTTGCAGCGAACTAGCAGGCTGTCGAAACATGCCAGACGCTGATCATCGGTCAGCTCATGAGGCACCCACTTCGACATCTTCTTCACCTGGCCGATTTCCGCCAATTATCTTGCTATCGTAAGCCAAGGTCCTCTGCTAATGTACTTGTATTCTTCTACCGATTTGCTTCGACGGCTCTCCTCAAAACTTCCATCGTCCAGCGACGACCTGTGCCTGCGGCTCGGCGGTTTTCCTTCGAGATCAAAATCGCCAGAGCGAATTTTTCCATGCAGAGCCTCACCGTTCGTTCGCAGGGACAGCCCGTTCCAAAAGCGCTGCTAAAGTGCTTCTACCGCAGAAGGTCCCAATTTAAATTCCTAGAGCATGACGGCTCGATAGTCGCGTCGTTCATCATTTTACGGAGCCCTGGAAAAGGTCGGCTAGAAAAATTAGAGCGACACCCACATTCGTTTTTTGAAAAAGCCTACCAAACGGTATGTGTGGCTTTCCCTGAGATGGAATGATTTATGGTTAAAAAAAACTTGTTTATTCACTATACATACCTCGAAACGGAGATTAATTTGAGACAGCCTAATATTTGGAATCCGGAATCGGTAGCCTACTTGTTTGGGAACATGAGAGGCATTTCGGCATCTACTGACACCTCATCACCACTACCATGCGTTTCCGTTGCTGTGTTATCTCGTAGAAAAAAAAACAGCGGGAGGCGTATCCCGAAAGGGGTGGATCTATGCCGACACGGCGGTTTTGAGCGATTCAAGGTGATTGCTGAGTGTATGCGACATTGAACACATTGACACTTCGAATATAAAGGCCAGTAGATAAAGGACACGTTACTTAATTCCTTTGGGACCACGCAGTGTACATTTACGGGATGTCGTGAAGGCGATTTGAGTGCGTATTTAGCCATACAATGACTTGCGGTGGCCAGCCGATAGACAAGCCAGTGTTTTTTCCTCAAAGACAAGTTTGCTACCAATTCATTGGTCCAAAGGATGGAAGGCTTGGTTGGCCTGGTGTAGAAGTACAAAACAAATGCCTAGAATCGGAGCAAGCGAAAGCCGCAGCTCTTGCGGCAGCGCTACTATAAGCCATTTTCTTTTCCTTAGTAGAGGGTCAATAAAATTCTTGTTTTCCTTTCTTTTTGTAAATAAACACTGGACTTTTTAGATCTCCCAAGAACACTCGTCAAGAGCTACGGCTCCAATTGGCGACTACTACTTCCTGTTCGAAGACGAAGAACACCACGATCCACTCTGTGGTATCACTCTTCCAAAACCGTTCCGCTCAGAGAGCAATCGGATCAGGTAGAGTCCCGTCTACTCGTGGTGGAGAACTGAATATCTGTACTTATCTGCAGGCTGAATTTCACTACGGATGAGTCAACGACAGCTGCTGGATTCCGGGCGGAGTGGAAAGCTGGTATGGACCTTCATGTCTTCTCAAAATTATCTATTAGGTCGCTACCTAAGTTCTGTCTTTTTTGCTATCCAAACACTGTCCAAAGTCGTGTATACACCAGGAGAAGGTGAAAGTGACGGCTTGGTGGTATGCCACCGGTTTAACTATAACGTATATAACGTTTAACGTTATACTATAACGTTAAACGTTGTATACGTTATAGTTAAACCGGTGGTAAACCAACCACCAATAAACCACTATAACGTTCTCAAACCTAATGAAACAATCACGGCGGGAAGGAACTGTCAGCAGCTGGACGTGATGCACAAGAAGCTCCAGCAAATGTATCCAGCGCTGATCAACTGAGGGGGACCGATGCTTTTGCACAACAACGCTTGGCCGCACGTATCGATGATCACCAGGCAGAATCTCCATTTCTTTGGATACAAAAGACTCCATCATCCACCGTATTTGCCCGACCTATCGCCCACAGATTACCACTTCTTCAAGCATCTCGAGGGCTTCCTTCGCAGAAGATACTTCAGGAACCGACATGATGCAGAATCTGCTCTCAAGGAATTTATCGCTTCTAGATCGCCGGACTTCTACGCAACTGAAATAAATAAACTAGTATTTAGGTAGCAAAGATGTGTATATTTTAATGGTTCTTATTTCGACTAATAAAGTTATGTTTGAGCCGAGAAATTTAAATTTGAAGTTAGAGTAAAAAAAACGACAGAACTATGGTAACGACCTAATAAAACGACCTGCTAATCGTTCCGTTCTCAGAGTGCGGCGCGGTCTTCCGGCTCAGCCACGGAGTGATCACATCACCCAACTATCCAACCCATTACCCGAACGCAAACGCTCAATGCGAGTACCTCATCGCGCCCGAGGGTGAGGCAGCGAATTCGGTCATCGCCCTGAAGCTGCTCGACTTCGACCTATCCGACGCGAAAAGTACGTGAATGTGAATAACATTCAACGGGCATATCCACAGAAGACACTTAATGACTCATTTTCAGTGGATTACTCACGTTTCCCATGCCAAAGCGACTATCTCGAAGTGCGGGACGTCTCCAGAAATCGTGTCGTGAATACGTACTGCGGTGGTGAGCCAATGAGCGATGAACCAATAGCCATCAAGGTAAGGAAACCTTCCGAAGAACCTATGAGGAACGTCGGATCTATCCTAGTCCGTGAAAGGAAAAGCGAAAAAAAAAGCACAAATAGGACGGCCTCTCCCGACTAGGAATCTCCATAGGAACGTCCTCTCGTAGGCCAGCTCAGTCAGTGTGTTGTCTTTGTAAAATAAATTTAATTTCAATTCCACCGTCGATGCTAAACAACTGGATGAAGTGCCCTCTCCCCTCCCCCCACTGAGATAGTTCCGGAATGTCCCCCACTGAGATAGTTTCGGAATGTCCCAGGTCTCACCACGGAATGCTTAGCTTTTCGGCAGAGCTTTTTGAGTGCATGGCGCTCTGATCTTTTAATATATCCACTTGATGATGTGACGCTATGATACGGCGCTATATAATTGCTTCTTTGCTGTGCTTTAAAACAAATTTTATATTATTTCCTTCCCAAAAAATAAAAATATTATTTCAGTCTCAATTATTTAATGCTATTTGCTCGGGCTGCTGAACTAAACATTTCAAAGACTGTTATACTAAGTTTTCCTTGGTCAAAAAATTATTCGAATTTTTTTGGAGAGTTTCTACTTCAATGAAGAACAAGCTCATTTTGATTTGAAAGAGTTCGCTTTGATTTCAGAAGCCTTAAGCTGGCTTAGAAGAGTGTTTAGTATGGTTTGAAAAGTGAAAATCGTATATATTAATGTTTGTTTTTCTTATTTTATTTTTTATATCCAATTTAATTTATTGTTTTTTTTTAAATTTAAACTGGCACCAAGGCACTGTGGTCGAGGAGAGGTCGAAAGAAAAGTATTCAACTTCGCCTAGGGGTTATTTGGAGGCTGATCACGAATCTGACATCTACTTTTCTTATTAAGCTGGAGTTCGGTAAGTTACGGTAGGTAGGGGTGACTAAGATCATGGTCACCGTTTTCGCCCAAACTTCGTCTATAGGGGTTAATCTAAAGTGCTGGTCACGAATCTGACCCTCATTTGACAATTTAGAGTGAAACGAATGTGGAGGAGATGTGTGGGAAGCAAACTGGTGAAGGAGGCAGCGGTCATGAAAAAATGCAAAAATAGTGCATAGCACGAGAGTCGAACATCTGGCCTAGCACCTGTGATGCAAAGTCACACCCTGCTGAGCCACCGATTCGCTTGCCACAGAGCTTTCGCCAGGTCCTATACATCAGCGCGCGTACTGCGCGCGCTGACGGTTCAATCCTGTATACAACTTCGAGGGCCCGTATCTCTTTGGGTTCAAAGGCTCAGCAAAAAGGAAACATGGTTTCTACTATATGAAGGATGGAGATTCTCATAGTACTATCCATCTCCTCCCTTCAGACATACGCCTGAGACAATTCCCTGGTAGCTAAACTGCTGGGCAAGTATGAAGGTCTAGGAAGGCTCTGTGATTGAGCTGGACAATTGTCTCTGCCTTGGATAAATAAATGAGAACAAGAAAGATGACCAAACCTTCTATTTTAGGGTGCCATTGGACTGACTTTCGTCACGAATCAGTCTTATATTCACGGAACAAAGAAGATGATGAAGGGCTTCAAGCTCAGCTACTCCATCGAACGTAAGTCGAAGCGTCATGCATTGCTCTTCTACGACGATGATTCAGTCTGATGGCGGGTTTAGGATGCGGTGACACTATTGAGCTTGCCGAGGATCACGGGTTCTTCACAACAATTTCATCGCCAGCATTCCCGCTCGACTATGCGCACGATTTGGATTGCATGTGGACGGTGACTGCTCCGGAGAATCGAATTTTGACCGCCAAGTGAGGAAATCTACGTTTGAGTGGGGTTCCAACTCTTTCGGAGAGAAAATAATAATTCAACTCATTCTCTCCAGGTCTCAAGTGGCTGAGAGGTTGTGAGCTCCTTTGAAGAAATGTTTGCAAGATTGGCCGCGACCTGAAGAAAAATGAAAAACGTACTGACTAGGTAGGGGTTAGAAAGGAACTGAGCAATTGCTAAGAAGGGTGGAGATTGAGGAAGTTCTTACTATTCTTTTATCATCCATCATACATTTCATTTCTTTTCAAGTCATTGCCAAAAGAAATTCATTTTACATGAATTTGACGGAGGCCTGATCTTTTGCGAACTTTAGCCGTGCTCGAACAATCTTATCCAAATAATTAGTTGAATAAGTTATTCGATTAATTATTGAAATAATCGAATATTCAGACCTTTCTAGATTTTGGAATATTCGTTCGGACATCGATGGTTCTAAAATATCGAACATTCTCTCTAACCCGAACACCAAAAGAGAGCCATGTTCGAAAATTTTACACAAATCGAATATTTCAACTCTATTCGAAAATCGATTAATATTACACGAATATCGAGTAACTTACGCAAGTGAGAGAAGGCCTCCGGAGTTCCGAGCTTTGCCGACGTTCGAAGATCAGAGACGCTGTCGCGTGGGCCAAGTTGTCGAAAATTAGGTGGGCCGGCCACGTAATGCGCTTCGCAGACACCCGCTGGACGAGAGCCGTCACCGACTGGATTCCGCGGGATGTCAAGAGAACGCCCACCATCGCGTTGATCGGACTTCTTCGTGAAAGCCCTGAACGACCGATATGACGCTCTTCGTGTCCCTCGAGCGAGGAGGATCCATTGGAGCACTCTGGCACGCGACAGGGACGAATGGAGACGCTGCTGGCGCCTGCTCGAGCAAGTCGATGATCAACGGGGCGACAGGTGATACAGGTGATCGAGTAAACTTCAAATAATCAAGCACGGAACCTGATTCGACATTTGGAATCCACACAACGATATAATATCACCATCGTCACTGCGACCTAATAGGCAGGTCTCTTCTCCCAGAATTGGGGAGACTGGGAGTCAAAGAATTCGCAGACCGCGGGTGTCAACCTTCGGATCCTCTTTGACAGCATCGACAATGGTGGAATCTTTCACTGCGTGAGAGCGTCCTGACCGAGGCTTGTCTACGAAAGCCGTGTCTCCTCCACTGGGCCGAGCGAACCAGCGCCTGACAGTGCTGATGGAAGTGATGGCCTCTCTATTTTTACAATTGATGTCTCAAACGGTTGCCGTCGCTCCGGTGTCACAATGCCATTCGTAGAAGATGATGGCTTTAAAACAGTCTTTTGGGATTGATATGGTAACGAAAATCATGGAAGGCAACGCGAGTATGTACATATACCTTTTACGGAACATTTCCGAATACGATCCAAAAAGGCCACGTGTTAAATCATGGGTTCCGGTCAATAATGCAGAGTTGAGGATTTTTCAAAAAATCATAAAATCAAGATTTTCTTACCACCCTAATATCATCGGTTATAAAGGGGAATAGAGGCCGACGCTAGTTAATCCTTTGCGAGATGGGCCTTGCATTCCACCTCGACGGGATATCATGAAGGCAATTCGAGGACGTATTTGGCCTATACAGTGAGTTGCGGCGTCCAGCCAGAGGACACGTGTGTAGCCTTTCCTTATAAGTATGGCACCAATTCACCGACTCTGGCGGCCTGTGAGCTTTGATTGACCTTGGTAGGAAATCCGAACCACAAACCTTGAAGCGGAATGCAATGCGACAGCCGGCGCCTCCTGTGACTGCGCTACCACCTGCCCATTAACAGATATAGATGTGACTACTAGAGGTTTTAGGGTGTTGCTCATATTTTCTGAATTCAGATACGAGTACATGAGCATTGAGACCTCACCAAACTGCGCAATGGACTTCGTCGAACTGCTGGACGGAAGTGACCTCAACGGCACCAGCCTTGGAAAGACATGTGGCGAGAAGTCTCAGTAAGTCTCGTTAGAAATTTTCAACCACAGTTATTCAAGTCATTTGCCTTAAACCTTAAATCTCTATCAAATAGGCTGAGAGGTGTCATAACTATATTGGTTTAATGTGTTATAATGTTTACATTCGATCAAACAGCGCCGGTGGTGTAGTGCCGTACAGCAAGGAGTGCGGGTTGGTGTCCCGCCTCGTTCTGATCGCAACAAAGCGTCGTTGTAACAGCATAGGTGCTCACTTAGGGATGCGTAATGAAGCTGTAGTTGAACGCAGTTTAGGTGGGACATTGTGTAAAAGCAACGCATCTATTTGATGTCTGAAAAGGCTAAAGTGTAGCTTCACAATGGAGCCTTCTTCTGAAAGTCGCTTCCCATTCCATGGAGAAGAAGCTTTGTAGAAGTCTTCTGGAGCCGCTAACGAATCAGACTCATCTGTAACATCTACCTCCAGGAATATTTGCAATCCTAAGGGTTAACGGAAATATTATAGTACAAATCTCATAATATTATAATCCGAATCTTATATTACGTTTTGGCGTCAAATTGGGCACTCTCTTAAGCTAGACGAAGACTTTTGAAATAAAAGCAAACACTTCCAAATAAAGATGGCCTTTTTATAAGTTAAACTGCAGACTCAGTAAGGTGGTTGGAATAATTTTTTGTTCAAGGAAAATTTGGTATAACTTTCTTCGAAATTTTTTAGTTAATGATTTTATAAAGTTTTAATTTTTAAGAAAAAAAGATGAATCAAGCTTGTCATAGAGCAAAGCAAAGAAGCACATATATAGCGTGCTAAGAGATGAGTTCACGCCATGCACTCGAAAATCTCGTCGCGATTTTTATTTGATTGACAGTGTAACGTCTTGGAGGAGGGCATGGCGCAATCTCTTAGTGGCACTACGAATGGCAGCCTTCTAGCTCTTCAAACAAGCTTTAATTGATTATTTTTTCTCAAAAAGTGAAAAGGTTATACATTTTCAAATAATGTGTTCACTTGTTGGGAACTGAATTAAAACTTCAGAGAAATGTATAATAAAATTTTTCTTGAACAAAAAATATTCAAAACTCTCTGGAGAGTTTCTAGCTTAATCTAGAAAAAATTCATTTTGATTTGGAAGAGTCCGCTTTAATTTCAAAAGTCTTAGGCTGGCCAAGACGAGCGTCAACTTTATTTAAAAAGTGTCCAATTCGACGTGAAAATGCTGTATAAGCTCAACTTGGAGCCACCATCCTGCTAGAAACTGCAACACAACCAGCGATGCCTTCTTTATTCTTCGATTAGCACCTTTTTACTGCTATGAGAGGGGTGTGTACGCACATAGCAGTCCTCAGTCATCTGCAGGCCCTCGTTTTTGGACTGTATCAGTGTCCAATGAATTTTGGTGGTTCACAATAAGATCGGTTCGTATGACAGTCGATACCCTCTCCGATGAATTGGACGGCCATTTTTCGTCCTAGGAAAGTCTGGAATTACTTCGCCGACTCCGTAGGAGCAGAAGGTCTGATAACCTTGGGCGGGACTCGAATTTGAAATTTTGATTTGAGGTTATATGACAGTCGGCAGCTTCTCCAATTGCATTACCCCCGGCTCTATATTAAAATCAGTATCACAGGATGTTCTGGCTAAGAAAGCTATGTCCTAAATCTGCAAAAAACTTCGGGCGAAAGCAGCAGTTTTTAACCTCATCCAAGTCAAGCGATGGCAGTGATTCTAATGCTTTCAGGATGCCCCAAGGGCGACTGTACACCAAGTCCAACAGCATGGTTGTGCACTTCGTGTCGGATCGCTCAGTGAACAGCGGTGGATTTAAGATTGTCATCACGGCCACGTACGGTGGGTACATCTACAACAAATTCTTTACGTCTAGACTAGGGGGAGAAATCAGCGAGGGTGTTAGCAAAATTTCGCAGACAGTCTGACGTGTTTCAGGAGAAAAGCAGGGCTGCGGTGGAAAGTTGAAGGCGTCTGGCGATTGGAAATCTCTGAAGCCGCCGCTCGATGCTCAAGGTATCCAGAGGCCCTTTGCGGAGATTTACGTACAAGGAGTGAAGTCCGATTTTCAGGCCAATACATCCATAACCTGCACTGCGGTTGGAACATCATCGGCCCCGAGCGGACAATGCTGGAGCTGAAACTCGTCAGCTTGGACACGGAGGATCTGCTGCAGCCGCCGGGCTTCACTTCTGATACTGGCACACGATGCATTGACGCTCTTACGGTACACGCAGAGGGTATACGTTGTTCGGATGGATTGCAATCAATAATCGACTTTCTAGATCTACGACGGTTACAAGTCGTTTTCGCCGATTCTGGCTCGTGACATTTGCGAAGATACGGTTCGATCACCTCTACCAGTGGTATACCACACGTCACATAGGTAGGCTAGGAAATTCAGGGTAGGCTAAGTATGGCATTCTTTGTCATCATTGGACCTAACCTCTTAAATTTGTTTCTTTGTTCTGTGCCGTATTTGCTTGAATCTAGATCATCGTGAAATATTTCTGTAGCACCAACTTCTCCTTGTGCAATCGAAGACATCTAGCTTAAGCCGATTTAACTGGTCTTTAATCAAGCTTAAGCCGAAACTTTGAATTTCGAGGCCCTTAATGTTCGTCTATAAATTTAGATATAAAATATGATCTCGCTTTGAAAAGCGAACGAAATGCGAAAATAAAGCCGCATTTTCAATGAATCAAACGTCGACTTTTGTGGCTCCAATTTTCCCAGCATTTCATTCACGTTTTGTTAAGGGTCGCCCATGTTTATTTCGAGAGCGATTTCGAAGGCACAGGAACTGGTTTCGAACTACAGTATCGATCGATAATACGTGAGTGCCTTGGAAAATTTGATGTATCATTTTCTTAAAATACGATTTCAAGCATTTTTAAAGCATTTTTAAGCATTTTTCATCTTTCCTTGTTGTTTTATTTACAGAGATAATACGGTCAGTTTTTAAAAACAGAAAGAACCGTGGTTGTAAGCAGTTCTCTTCGCTGTTTGACCACCTCATTTTGTAGAGTGGGCCTTGACATTGGGAGGCAAAGAAGTGCAATTTAAAATGACGTTTTCAGCTTAGGGTCAATTTAATAATAAACAAACCTGTGAGCTAAATAATGAATTGATCAATATATACCAAATTCACGTCAAATTGTACAGTTCTAATCAAATTTAGACGCATTTGAAATCATACTCTATACCTTCCAAGTCAAGATGAATGCCTTCTGGATTAAACTAGAGACTCTACGAGACGGCTAAAATATTTTTTTGTCTAAAGGTTTTATTTAGTATGGCATTCTTTGAAAATTTAAGCTCACCTGTAGATGAACACATTCATTCATGATTTTATAATATTTTTATTTTTTGAAGAAAATATAGTTTAAAGTTTGTTTTTGAAGTACACGAAAACGGCAACTTCAGTGTTAAAAGAAGTGCGCCATGCACACGCCCTGGAAATAGCGGTTTTTCTTTGATTGATAGCAAAAATTCAATTTACATGAAGGTGCAACAAAAAGCATTTGCAAAAAAAAACACATATCTCCACTTTGCTCTTTAAGTAAGCAGCATTTACACTAGCCATTCAAATTAAAATCACGATGAGCTACACGAGTGCATGGCGCATTCTCATTTTTAGATAAGGATAAAGGATAAAGGACGGCGTTACTCAATCCCTTCTGGGATGCGCCAGCGCATTCTGCTTCTACGGGATGTCGTGGAGGCGACATGAATGCGTATTTGGCCATACAATGACTTGCGGTGGCCAGCCGATGAACAGGTCAGCGCTCTATCCTTCCCAGACAAGTCTGGTACCAATTCACCGACCCCGGAGGGATGGAAGGCTTGGTTGGCCTGGGCGGGAACAAAATGAGACATGTCTCAACAATGTCTCATTTTTAGATATTCTGAAAAATTGCTGTGTTTTCGCTTTTGAATAGAATATGTTTTAACCATTTATCCGCATTGTTTCCTCTTAGAAAAGATTAATTAATTAATTAATTAATTAATATTATTTTTACTGCTGTACCACTTTATTTGAAATTTTATAAAATTCTAGTTCTTCGTGGAAATATAATGCTTGATAGCATATTTTAAAGAACAGAGATCCGGAAATTTGTAGTGCCAAGAGACGCCATGCTCTCGTCCAAGACGATTGATTGATAGTGTAAATGCTGCTTACATGAAACAACAAGGTGGCGATATGCGCGTTCTCCACAACTGTAATTGTTGCATTGTCTACAGCTATGTATAAATCAACATACAAACGTAATCAACATATACATAATATAAATCTACGCAAGCAATAGTATCCTTTTCCAAAGTAAGTGCAATTACAGAACAAAGACCGCGAACTACGAATGCAATACAAAGTGAACAAATACATCAAACACTAAAAGGTTGTCCAGCTGCTGCAGTGGCCAAGTTCATCGTCATGTGGTTCGCAATGCAGCAATTACAGTTGTGAAGAACGCGCATATCCCCACCTCGTTGTTTCATGTAAGCAGCATTTACACTATCAATCAATCGTCTTGGACGAGTGCATGGCGTAATCTCATTCCTTGGCACTAAAAATTTCTAGCTTTCTGTTCTTCAAAACATTCTATCAAGCATTATATTTCCACGAAGAACTAGAATTTTGTAAAATTTCAAATGAAGTGTTCACTTATTGGGTAAGTGAATTAAAGGTTTAAAGAAAACATACTGAAATTTTCCTCGAGCAAAAAAACTAAAAACTAGACAATGCAACAAGTACAATTGTTAAGAACACGCATACCTCGTAATTCCATGTAAACAGTATTTACACTATCAATCAAATAAAAATCGAGACGAACTTTTCGAGTGCATGGCGCAATCCAGTCTTTTAGTACGTTTTATTGTTGCTGCTTGGCTGCGTTTTAAAACAGAATATAAGTTGTTATTTTATTCTCTAAAAGTAAAAATGTTATAAAATTATTACACTTATTCGGGCAGCTAAAGTAAAAAAAAATTCAAAAAAAAATATTCTAAATTTTCTTTCAACAAAATTTTTTTCTAACCATTTTATTGAGTCTGTAGTTCAACCTGTATAAAAGAAAGTTCTCTTTGATTTTAAAAGCCTTAGGCGAGCTTAGATGAGTGTCCAATTTGACGTGAAAAGTGTCCAATTTGATTTGAAAAGTGTCCAATTCGACCTGAAAATGGTATATGTTCAGTTTGATTTCGAAAGCGTCATACTTACATAGAGGATGTTCAATTTGACGTAAAATGTAGGGATCGAAGATGTCGACTTCGTAGTGAATAGGGGCCCGAAGTTAGTATATCGAATGCTCTGCAAATTTCGAGTTCTGTCACCGAACTCTGTCATTTGTGTGAATCAACACTTTTTTGAGAATGTATTTTCCATAATTAGGTGTAGAAATTTTGAAACATGCATACATATTTTTCATTCACATATTACTCTTTCGCAAGCCACCATAGGTGTCTAGAATTTCTTATTTTTTATAAAATTGCAGAAGATTTATTTCATAATGAAAAAGATATTGGTGAGGTTTAGTAATCACCTAAAGCCTGGTACAATGTTAGATCGGTTAACGAATGGATTTAAATTTCAATCGATACTGTGAAAAATGATAATTCGATCGATTTCAGCTGACTGTGGCGATTGGTTGATTGCGACCAGCGAATCACAAACGTTTACCTATGAAAGCAAACCAAATAAAGGTTGGTTTTTGCGGCAATAGGTAGGTCTTACAGTGCTCGAACTCTCAATTACAGATAAGCTAAACGGACAAGTGAATCAACGATGTCAATGGGTGATTCAATCGAAGTCACAGACACCGATCTGGCTGCAGTTCAGGTAGTACCAGCGTCTTCTGATTGGGCCCCATCATATGAATCCAAACAAGTTCAGCTCCCTGAAGTTCCCGTCTGCCGATGGCGATTGCTCGGACGCCTTCATAGAGATCCGTGATGTCGGCCTAGTGTCCAAGTGTCAGCATCCTGCTTGCGCTAAGGAGAGCACGGACCGAAAGGTTTCGAAGTTTTTGAGGGAGTTCTGAAGGAGATTCAAGTGCTTGAGGTTACCGTGTTCAGACCTACCGTATCTGTGGCAGCACACCGTTCCCACCGTTCGTATCGAACACGATGGCTGTGCAGGTAAGCGACATAATGAAAAATTTTGCGAACATTTTGCCTTGCAAGTATGTGGTCTTACCAGGAAACTATCTCAACGGTAGGTCGGAACGGCCTAAGTGTTGTATATGGGCAGAATCGCCTCTCTCTGGGAAACAACAAAACGCAAATATCTCGACCCCAATACAACTCTGCACAGAGTTAGGGACGACGGAGGTTGGGCCGTTGGCGGCGTTAGCGCTGTGCCTGGAGGCGGAGGGCGGGCTCAAGTTGGCTGGAAACAGCGATGATGAGCGAGCGATGGTGGCGCAGTGCGTATAGGGGCGGCGTAATCCCCATAATCGCCGTTTCCAGCCAACTTGAGCCCGCCATCCGCCTCCAGGCATATGGCTAACACCGCCAACGGCCCAATTCCTGTCGTCCCTAACTCTGCGCAGAGTTGTATTGGGGTCGAGATATTTGCATTTTCTTGTTTCCCAGAGAGAGGCGAATCTGACCATGTGCAACACTTGGGCCGTTCTGACCTACCGTTGAGATAGTTTCCTGGTTAGATGAAACCCTATAGCCTGCAGAGGAGTGTATGAAGTGTATGAAGTTTTGTGAAGAAGAGCAAGAAAAATAACTCCCTAATAGGTTCCTTTTTGAAGTAGGTACCTCATTCTAGTGGACTCAAATAGTCAGGCCAAGAGGTAAAAGTAGTCAGAGCATTTGTTCGAGAGATTGCTTCTGCTACCACATCACTAGCATTAGCAGAGTACATAATTTCTTTAATTCTAGATTAATTCTAGATTTCGGCGATACATTGCATGTGTGCCTCCTAGGTAGCAGTGCGTTATTTCCGAGCATGTTCAAATTATGGCCGTGCTTCCAGATCACAACGTCGGCCATCATTAACGACAACGATGGCGCTCAGTTCACCATGTCTTACCGATTATTGGATAGTAAGCATTTTCAGTAATTTTAGGGTTTCTAGGAAAGGGATGGGCGCGTGGTAACGGTGCCGCCTTCACTTTTGTCTGAAATACAGATGATTTTTTCGGGTTCCATCCCGGCCAACCAAACCTCCCAATCCTCACTAGATGACCTCTTGTTACCAGACGTGTCGGGAAGGATAAAACGCTCAATTGTACCGCTACATTGTATCCGCTGGCCACCTCAAGTCGTTGTATGACCAAATACGCCCTGAAACCGCCTCCAGTGCGTGGCTGTTGTCGAAGTATTGAAGTATTGTATACTTATCAAAGTAATTGCCGAGGAAGTAATCGCATCCACCTAGCGCAACGGTCCATACTACTTCCCCTCACTTGTTCCCACCCTTACTGACTCCTTCCCTTAGTGGTCCCACTTTACCTCTTCTGCATTTCGAAGCACGTTATCTGAGTTCGACGAACGTTGGAAGACATCTGCGGGACGTCTTCTGACTGTCAACGATAATTGAACGATGCCTTTGTCACGTCTTCTGAACCTCGACGTTCCTTGGACGGCGTCTTCGACACGCCTTCTTAATCCCTGTACATGCTGGAAGACATCTGTAGCCTTCTGAATCCCGATGCACGTTAAGCCTTTGTTATTATAGCACCGCTCACCCCGATCGACGCCTAATGATATGCTCCCATATCGATCCCATCGCGCCGCCCGATCGATATGGGAGAGTATCATTAGGCGTCGCTAGGAGTGAGCATTGGTATAATAAAGGCCTTAAGGCCCTCGCACACTTCTGCAGCGTTGCCGCTGCCCCATCCTTAACCTAGGGCAGGGACGCAGAGCGCGCCGCCGACGGCGTCCCTGCCCTATTCTTCACCATAGCGGCGAGCGGCAACGCCGCACAAGTGTGCGGGAGCCTTTAGCCCTAGTTTATACTTGCGCCGCCTTGCGGCGTGGCACCACGACCGCCATAGATATCGATTTCCCGCGCCGCCCGGTCGATATCTATCCCGCCCGTCGTGCCGCGTCGCGCAGCGGCCCAAATGTTAGCTAGGGCTTAGACGACGTGTGTGGTACGTCTTATGAATCGAAACGCTCAATACGCATGAACTTCCCGTTGTGTCAGGCACCAAAAGAGCGCGCGCTTCCTCAGACGCCACAGCATCCCTTGCTTAACGGAAAATTGTGCCTGAGCGAAATATGATGAGACGTTACGTCTTCGACGGGCAAACTGTTTTATATATAGGTGGTGATTCTTATAAAAAGTATTGCCTTTTACATGCTCGTAATTCAGACTGCAATCGCACGATAAGCACTCAAGAAGTCGCGTCTGGTCGTCTGACGAGTCCAAACTTCCCAAATCCCTATGATCACAACTCGACCTGCACGACAAGAATCCAGGCGGCGGAGAACAAGAGGATTCTGATCGTGTTCCGGTAAGATCTTCTCTCAAGTGGAGAAACAGAGATGTTGTTGGAGGAGTTTTGCTTGACGCGTCTAATAATAGTAGATATGAAGGTCGGTTTGCTTGTCCGAAGTACTCTCTTGATTACAGAAGTTTCGATTTTGAACGCGGACGAATAAGCTTCTTGCGCTCGAACAACTCTCGCATTTCTCATTTTAACTGGCGCCGAAGAGTGTACAGAAAGAGCTGCGACTTCGACTTCATCCAGGTAAATCGCAGCTTAATTACGTTTTTGATTAGCGGCATTGTTAGTCATCTATTTAAGATGCGTTACAGCATTGCCTACAATAGCGTTAAAGCAGAGAGTATGACATAGCTCACAATCATGTGGAAGAAACGTCTTCAGCAGAAACGTCTTCGTCTCCATTTGTGCAACACTTTATAAGCGGCTTAGACGGGATTTATACTTCAGACACCGGGCGATGAAATCTACCCGTATCGATTTGGACGTTCAGAGGCCCGCTCACCCCTCCCCAACCCCCTGTGCTTACTCGTGAGTCCAGTGGCTGCCTTACGAGGTAATGGAGACGCAGACATTTGCCACGCATCTGTTTAAAGGACGGGGGAAGAACGCCACTCCGCCATGAGCCCCTATATTGTCATATGACGGCGCGTCGCGCCTTCGCATGGTGGTCATACTCGTTGTGCCGCGATCTCTCGTTGATTAGCTACTATGCATTCGTTTCAAACGCTTGATGTTCATAGCACCATCCCTCTCGCAGAAGAGCGCGCGTTAGGGCGCTTTGCTCCGCACGCAAATGCTCTGAATGAGGCGTTAGAAACTTGTGCAGAGGACCTCGCAGCACCCTCATAGTAGCAAAGAGTAACCCTTCAGAAAGTTAATGGTTAGAAAATCCAACCTAATCTGCTATTTTTAACAACTGAGACTCAGAGTTAGAGCTGCCCGCGCTTAACTACTGTTGATATCAGAAAAGTTAGCTGAACTAAACTAAACTAGATTGTGACCGAGAATTGTATTGTGTTATGTTGTATTGTATTTATTGACGTAGGCAAAGCTTACATGGAGGACAACAAAGCTGACAGTAGCCAAAGCAAATGCGGTATAACAACTGTGAGTTTTGACAGTACAAAAGAAGAGCAAACAACATAAAACAAAGAAAGTGATAAGTAGAACTGCAAAACGATTAGGAATAGCAGTGAATAGTAAAACATATAGCGTGAGGAGCAAACAAAATGGAACATGCGGCAATCAGGAGTCTTGTGCATATTCCAGCTTCTCTCCCCTACTCCTAAAACTGTGCAAAGACATGTGCACTAACTCTGGAGACCAAATTTTGTTGAGCTGTGGTAGCACTCTGACAGAGGAAAGGCAAGCACGTACCTGGTTCTGGCGAGTGAAGCCCTGAACGTAGTGGCATTTCCTCTAGTTCCAGACAATGCTTAGAAGAAAGTTTTTCATTATTTAGTGAAACTCTTCCCCTTAAAATCTTGAAGGCCATAAGAAGCTCATTCCCTTTACAGCACGAGGAAATATGAGCTACAGCACCGTCGGTAAATATCCGCCAAAACGCGGCCGGCGGCGGATTAATCCGCCGTTTCTGCCGCTTTATCGTAACTCCCTTCAAAGCCGATTATATCCAATGAAATGCACATTGTTGAAGTCAGGACAACATAATCTAACCCAACGACGTAAAAATCTTAGCAGAATTTTAGAATATTCCAAAACCTTAGCAGAATTTTAGAATTCCTAGTTATGGCCCCGGCAGGAATGGATCTTCCCAGTGGAATATTAAAATTTTTATACTGTGTGGAAAATGTTTTTTGTGCCACTTTTAGGTTTTGCCTAATCATGTTCATTATTTCATGCATTCTCAACCGCCGATTTTTCCATTTTTGCCAGATATTTACCACCGCACCGTTTTTGCTCTAGGGATGATTTTTGGTTAGGTTCTCGACTATAAAGTGTGGATTACGATATATGTTGTTGTTTAGATATTGTCCATCCAGAAAGCGTCCAAAACAGTTCCATCAGGAAGTTTATGATAGGATGTTTTCAGTGGGTTATATTATAGTACAATCCCACGCAGTTCTTACAATTAGAAGGCTTCAAACTAAACCAGTTGTGGTGTAATCCTCAACCAATTGGCTCCGATTTTCTGGGCTTGAGTGAATTTCAGCTGGATCTGATCATTACTAGTTTTTTCTTTTTCTCACCATTCTACTCTACTAGCGCTAGCATCCTGATGTGCCTGATCTAGACACACTCTTTGTAGTGCATAAATAAATAAATAAATACATTTTAAAGATGCAGGCTGTTCTTCGCATTTACTCTACAATGCACAGCATTCGTTCTGGGTCATCAAGACTGCACATTCTCTGATATTAAATGATGTGCTCGGAGATTGGGGAAGGAATTTGTTTCTCATTCTCATCATGTTGCGAATCGGTGGCCTCACTCGCGGGGATCATGCCCCTGTTGAGCGAGGTCCCCCATATCCCCCTGGCGCTATGAGGTAATCAGGGGGATTGTAGGGGAACCCCGTGATGTGAATAAGCCGCACCCCTTCCCTGGCAGACGGGGGCCCCGCGTGGTAACTTCTCTCACATCGCACTGGACAGCGCCTGGATTGACGAGCACCCGCACCACACGTGAGCCGCGGCTGCCTACGGGCGTGCTGTAAGCACCCGGACTGTAGTGAGCAGGCACAACCACAAATATTACCGACAAGACAACTACGCAATATCCCATAACAACATAACGGCAATAGTACCCCAACACAGTATAACCAAACAGCAAATGTATACAATACCAATGCCGACAAAGTAATACCAGAAGAATCACCACCTTCCTCGTCGTGTACAGCACAATATAATAGCCACGGTTTATTCCATATAACAGCATCGCACAACCTTATAGAATGTAGAGGGTGAATACTAGACAACTTGGAATAATACAGAATAGATGGGACCGCTCCGGTTAAGATGGCTGAAATGGCTATCCGAGGCTAGGCAAGCCCCATCCGGGCTCCCTGGGGGCAGTAGTGCATGGCGAGGAGCGACAAGGCTGCTGTCGAGGTGCCCTGGGTTGTTGATGGAAGCGGGCTCAAATGTGCGGCGCCCCAGAGCCGCGACTGCGCAGCCGCTTGACGTGTCGACGAAAGTGTAGAGTGGACTCGGCGGGGAGCGGCGCACAGCCGGCTTGCCGATCGATAGCGTGCGCGGGCAGGCCAGTTTTCGGAAGCGCCTCATTGGGGTCCTGAGTGGATACGGCAGCCCGCGGGAGTTTGAAATAGAAGGGAGCGACTATCGCATTCACGACATATCAGTTTGAACATATTTATCTATAGGGTATTGGAGTCGATAATGAGGCTCATTCGAAGAGCTACTATTTTCAGATAAACGAAGAGGGAAGAAATTCAACGGGACCGATCTGCGGACGTGGTCTTCCATCCACCTACTTCTCATGGGGCAATCTCGTTGAGGTGTGTCACGTTCTTGTCAAGCTCATTACACAACTCGGATCTATCCCAGCTGAGATAACAGTTCCGTCCAGCATCTAGCAACACGAAACCACATTCTTTTCGTTCGCATGAGTGTTTTTGTATCATTCAGTTGTAGTTTAAGCACTGGAAGAAATTCAGGAGAAGGAGAAAAACACCGCACACCTCCCTCCTGCTAGGATAGATCCGAAAACTCTTCAGCGTGATGGCATTCTCGATCCCTTGAGTTCTTCGCAGAAGCTAATACGCTTGGGACTTTAAAAACAACTCTTTATATAGTTAAGGGCTAGCCATGGTTGTATATTTCTCAAAGAGTACTAGGTATGGAACTATTAGGTCTTGCATATGAAATGGCCGATTTTGGCAAAAAGATTGATCATAACTTTGCTAGAAGCAATTTGACTAATCGAAATATGCACCATTACAATTAATAAACTTTTTCAACGCGACAGCAGCCTACGCATTCCATCTTTGTAAATCCAGAACTACGAGGATTAATAAAACATAAGAAGTCATTTTCGCCATCATCTTAGTTGCTGAATTTTTTATCCTTCATATGACGATCTAAATGCTTGAAAAAAATGATATTCGATAGGGGACAAATGTGCTGAATATGCTGGACGTGGCAGAGTTTCGTATTCCAATTCATCCAGTTTCTGGACAACAATTTTTGAAACGTGCGGATGTTCATTGTCACGCAGTAGGATTGGGCCTCTTCGATTGACCAAACCAGCTGTTTTTCAATCAACTTCTTGTGCGCTACTTCAACTTCGGCACAGTACTTCTTCCCTGTGATAGCTCACCAGTCTTGAAGAACTTGTAATAGACCATGCCAGCCACCCTACGGTCAACATGGTCTTGGATGGAGACCTGGTTTCGGCATCTCCTTGGGACTCTCATTCTTGTCCTTCCATTCTGCAGAGCGACGACGATTGTCACAAAGGAGCCATTTTTCGTCGCTTGTCACGATTCTGTCCGAAAAGGCTCTCTTAGACTGCAGCCTTAACGAAAAACGTCGCGGTGTTTCAGCATCCGCCCTGCCTCAGTTCATGCGGGATTCATTCATCCAATTTCTTTACTTATCCGATCGCATTTAAATGGCGACTGATAGTGCTGCCGTCATCACCGAAGTGTTGTGCTGGCTCTCTCGCAGTCTGACCCGGATCCGCTTCCATCATGGCTTTTAGTTGGTCGTCGTTAAGGAGTGAGACGACCTACCTCGGTCTTCAACTTCGAGACTTTCATCTTCGGATCGAAACCTTTCGAACTTTGGCGAATTGCACGCTAATTAACGAAACCCTGCCCAAATGCAGCGTTGATGTTCCGAGCTGCTGCCGCGGCGTTGTGTCCACTTTTCCATTCATATAAGTGGAGCACCGAATATCACCTTGACTCATTCTGCAAAAACGACGTCAAACCTCGGCAGCAGGCAGTCATGCCTCAAAAGCTACAAACTGCAAGGAAGCGGAGATTGTATCCTCTCGGAAACTACATATATATAGTGTTTGAAACCTGAACATTCGTAGTCACAAAAAATCGACCAGAAATTGTGGTAGCAAAATCGGCCTTCTCATATGCAACGACCTTATACATACTAGACACTCAAGGCTATATTACGGAATTGGTACAATTTTCTACAATTTTTATTGAGTGATCTAAAAATGTTATATTTCTAACCCTTTTTCATATTGCTCCCCTTCAGTTACTAGCAATCTCTTTGATGCTGAGCTGAGCCACCTAGATACTATAGACGCCGTAGATTTTTGCGATTTTGTTTTATCGTATGTGATTTGGATCTTTTGTTTAGATTTTCATGAAGACCGACCACAACATGGCCACCGAAGGCTACGAGCTCAGTTACTTCACTGGAAAATGGCATGATGGTACTTTGAAATGCAATAAATTACTTGAAGCTCGGAGTACTTACAAGGGGACGATTTTCAGACGAAACAATCGATTTTGCCACCTCACACGACGGTCAAGGTGCCATTACCAATATTGGTTATCCGAAGGCGTACAACGCTTCTACGAGGACATCGTAAGTAGTTATGTACTATTAGATTGTCCCATAAGTCCCTGCCGTTTTTTTCAACGAATCACTGAAGATTTCGCCGGCGGTCTCTTGCATAGCGCTGCATAGCTTTCGAAAGAGAATGATTTGCTCTATCGGAGCATGTATTGCATTTCTTCTTCCATCATGAAATTTGTCAATTTTTAGGTCGTTGAAATGAAAAGTGAAAAAGTGAAAAAGTAGCCATTTGCGCACTTGTTCTCTCCGCTTAGGTTTGTAATTTTTTGCGCAGTTTTTTATAGCACTTGGAAGGCGATGTTCTGTACTACAAGAATATGCGTTGGTCCTATTTTCTCACTTGTCCTTTATTGATTTTTAGGCCATCAAATTGGGAATTCCGACTTTTCCGTCCGATTTTTTACCAGAACTCCGGTTCTGTGATTGGACTTTTTTGCTTGGTGTCATATGTCGTTTGGAAGAGGATGTCTTGCTCAGTAAGAACTTGTGTCGCGTTTATTGGCTCACGCTGATTTCTGTCGAATATCAACAACTGAAGAAGGAGAAGGAGTTGTTGGTGAAGACGATTTTTCTCTTTTTGGCATTTTGTTGATATTCAAAAAAAAATCAATAAACGCGACACAAATTCTTATAGAGCAAGACGTTTTCTTGCGAACGAAATATAACACCAACTCAAAAAGTCCAACCACAGAGCAGGAGCTGTCGGCAAAAATAACCATCCTCCTTTGGACGTCCCAATTTGATGGCCTAAAAATCAATAAAAGGCAAGTGATAAAATAGGACCAACACACATTCTTATAGAGCAGAACATTTCTTCCAAATGCTATAAAAAACTGCGCAAAAAATTACAAACCTAAGCGGAGAGTGCAAGTGCGCAATTGGCTACTTTTTTCACTTTTTTCACTTCTCAATTCAACGACCTAAAAATTGACAAAATTCATGATGAAAATAGAAATGCAATACATGATCTGATAGAGCAAATCATTTTCTTTCGAAAGCTATGCAGCGCTGTGCAAGAGACCGCTGGCGAAATCTGCAGTGAATCGTTCAAGAAACGGCGGGGACTTATGGGACAACCTAATAGATTTGAGACTGACCTTAGTCCAATGGCTGCAGGTGATGGGGCAGGAGCCTGAGATTTATTAAATGTGGTCGAATATATGTTCCTGATTGCCCTGTGCCATTCTTGGGATAGACTTTGCACACTGACGGCCGTCAAGGTTATCTAGACAAAAATATCGCAAGGAATAACTTGAACGTAAAGGTTTCTATGACGTAAGTGCCACAACCAACCTTTGGGTAGTTTCGTTCAATTTCACTCCTTTAAAATTGTGTCAAGAAAGATTTGGTGTATTGTATTGTGCGAACCAAACGGGTCTTCCGTGTTTTCAGGACGAGAACCAACATACAGTATTTTCGTTTTAAACTTGTTATTGTATACGCGCTGGATACTTCATTTTCAACTGGATATTTCATTTCAAAATGGATGGTTTCTAATTTGAAAGCGGATACCTTTAAAAATAAAATAAATCTTTCAAACCAAGGCGATATATCCAAAGTTTAAAAAGTCATGTCCAAAACAAATTAAAACACTTTTTGATTTCTTAAAATTCACTTTCGCAGAATGTCTTATGAGGAAAATAACCACACTGTTTGAATAAATACGAAATTCACATCACTTGACGGTAAACAAATTTTTTAGGTTTATCTTAACGTAATAGAAATCAATTAATTTACTAATATTTACTAGTATGTCGAGGAGCATGCGCCGCGCATTCCTCTTATGTTATACATCGCATTGTCTGTTGGAACGATAGTGCTATTGCTGTTTGCATGCGTACAGACCAGGAAAAAACAGAAGAGCACAACAGATGAGACACACCACCTACTGCATAAGTTTAGATGAGCAGCATTTGCACTGTCAATCAAATAAGCAGTACTTTGACTTTCGATCTTTGCTCAGATCGATCTTTGGTATCAAAGGGCTCGGTTTAAAATGAGAATGGTGTGTGTTCAGGTGGACAGTGATGCCACCAAATGGCCACGCGTGCAGTGTGGAGATCACCGTGCTGGAGTTGGCAAGAGCGATTGAGGGCGTGGACTGCTTGAACCAAGGTGCGCAGATTCTACTTCATCCCTGAAGCATTCCAACGTTTAAGGTTTTCTTCTTCAGATGAGTATCTCGAAGTCGAGCAGTCTACTGGCAATCCATCAGACCCCAGAGGCGGAAAGGACTCGATCAGAGTTCGGTCCTGTTCACAGGTAAAGACCTACATATGGACTGGTCCTAGTCACGAATGTGGGCAGCATTGGGTGGTGAAAACCCGCCGTCCAATCAGGCCGCATCGAACAAAAGCACCAGTCAGAGGGGACGAGTACGGTCGTTACGCTGATTGGTTGAAATGTGTTCGGTTATTGTCTCATGACAATTGATCATGACAGACCCACGCCTTGCCGAAAGAAACTTGCAGACCTAATGCCACTACTAAGGCTACAAACTTTATATTTTTCGTAGCTTAATATCAGTAGACACTAATTGTATTTGAACTAGTTCCGATTTGTTGCGAAGGCACCTTGTTAAAAGGTTCTATTGCAGTCTGCTCCGATGGCCATAGAGATGGAGCCGGGCGTGAACCGCTACATAAAGTTCACGTTCAAGTCGGACGATCGTACCGACAACGACGGCACCGGATTCCGTCTCACATGGGAGTGCTCGAACTATGAAGTAGTACAGGTGTAGATTCGAAGCGGCCTCTTGTGATCCATTTGTCGGTTATGCAATGTGATTTGCTGCACGTGTTCTTTATTTATTGACTGTGACGTCTTCGTTCATGTTGTTGTCAGTAATAAATATTAACATTCCTTCACATTGCAAAAAAGGGCAATACAGGGTGCAACAGAAATTGCGTACATCTTCTGGACATCATACTCTATAATACGCTAAGCGATGTGTCATCCTATCGATCGGCGGCGCCGCAGAAATTAGCTGGGGAAAAATACGGGAGGGGGGGGGGGGAAATCAAGGGGGGGATAAATAGGGGAAAACGGGGGAGGGAATAGGGGAGGGGGGAGAAATAGGGGGAAAATGGGGGGGGGGGGGGAAACGGGGAGAATTACGGCACGAAAATAGCGAAAAACACCCGAACGTCTTCTCCCTGCCTGAGAACTTCAGCCCTGGGGCAATGGAGGTCGCTTAACACGAATCTGAAGTTCGTCTTCGAAGTATCGATCGCCACCATCGATATTGGCCAAATTACGGGCGGAAAATACCCAGACTTCTTCTACCTGCCTGAAAACTTCATCCCTGGGGTAATCGCGGTCGCTGAACACGAATCTGAAAGTTGTTAGTGAAGTATCGATCGCCATCAATCGATGTTGATCAAACTATCATCATACTATATAATAAGGCGCTAAGCAATGAGTCATACCATCGGTCGGCGCCGCCGCAGAAATTAGCCATAAAATAGGGGGAAAATCAGGGGGGGGGGAGGTGGGCAATGGGGAAAAATTATGGTACGAAAATAGCGAAAAATACCAAGACGTCTTCTCCCTGCTTGCGAACTTCAGCCCTGGGGCAATCGAGATCGTTGAACACGAATCTGAAATTCGCTTTTGAAGTATCGACCGCCATCAATCGATATTGATCAAACTATTTGATTTTTGTGGATGTCGTCCAGGCGGTCCGAAACTTTACCCCTTGGGTGAACGCGGTCGCTGAACACGAATCTGATGTTCGTTTTTGAAGTATCGATCGCCATCAATCGATATTGTCAAAAATATCGATTTTTCGTGGATGTCGTCCAAGCGGTCCGAAACTTTTCCCCTGGGATAGTCGAGGTCGCTCAACACGAATCTGAATTTCTTTTTTGAAGTATCGATCGTCATCAATCGATACTGATCAAGTTATCGGGCGCGCAAATAGTGGAAAATACCCAGACGTCTTCTACGTGCCAGGGGATTCAGAAGACGTGCTGAATACGTCGCATAACGTGCCTGGGACTCAAAGGACGTGCCAAAAACTTCGCTCAACGTGTTTTGGGATTCAGGTAGACGTGCCGAAGACGTCGTCCGCTAATGGTGGATCATTGAGGGGACCAGTACCAGTAATGGGGGACCGTTTCACTAGGGGAGGACCAGTAGTGTGGATCCGTAGATCGCCCAATCATACTAGATACTGCACATACTGCGAGCCTTTTGTACTCCTAGGTAGGGAAGAAAGCTGTACAAGTAGAGCAGCTAGCTTGATGTGAGTGGCCCTTGCTTTGTGATACTGCAACATCGCGCAAGTGCGAGGCACGGCGATAGGTGTGGCGGATCACTTGTTACATAAAACCTGTTTAATGAAGTCGTGGTATGCCAGAGCCTCACACTGACTACGACTTGGTAAGGGATGAGGGTTGATCTAATGGGGCCTGGGTCAAGACTGAATTTTGAGAATAGAATGGTGATCGTACTACATCTCGTTTCGAAGAAGCATTGATCGCATTTTCTAGAACTTTCGATGGTTTCCTACCTCCAAATAAGTTTTCAAAGCGCGGCTTCGACACTGTGGGGAGCAGGGATGTACGGAATTTCCGTTTCCGTGTTCCGAATTCCGGTTTCCGGTCACTTTGAGCTCTTCCATTCCGTGTTCCGCCTGTTTTTGGGCCGGAAGGCGGAAGCGGAAATGGGCACTGTCCCACATTAGTCTTCTATTGAACACAATCAGCTTATCAATTAAAAAGAGTTCTCCTTCATATAATTGTGAGAGAAATACTGTTTGACAACTCTAGTATTAATGATCTTGAAATTGGTAAGACTATCAAAAACACTCAAAAATGGGAAGGGCTGAGTGCAGGGCAAAATTAATGGGCCAGCAAAGGCTATGTATGCATGACATGCTAAGAGAGTGCACTCAACATCTGAATGATCGTAAAATTCTTGATCCATTTGTTACAAATAGCTACAAAACTTTTTAGGTATATAGCGCAGTATCATGGAGCAAAGGGCTCGGTGAAGGTTGTGCCATGCGCTTGTCTGCTCCAAGATTATATCAGCCTCCTAATCGAAGGTTAAGTTTCAGTTTTTAATTTCGTAAGGTGTAATATTCATTCATATGAAGTTATGCAATTCATTTTTTAATGAAGCATCACGACTATCTACCAGGAGAAGTTATTTTGATTGACTAGGATGACTTGTTAATTCGGACATAACTATTGCTTCGAGAACCATCTAGGAACTGTCCAGCTGTGTGACCTTGGAAGTGGGGTTCCACGCTGGCATAGACTGAATATTCCTGTGGAAGTGTGGACACACCATGACTAATCAGTCACCCAATTATCATCTTATTGTTATATCCCAGATGAATTCTGAGTACTAGCTTTGATGAGTGTAATGTAACTGCTAATGTCGAGTATGCAGATATCTGTGCAGTCATCAGGTCGTTCATGATGCCACTGGTTTCTGAAAGTGTTGAGAGGAATCGCTTTCCTGGTCGGAAAATGATCTAGGTGGCTACTCCAGTTTAGACTTCACCCGCGTCACTTTTGTTTTTAAATGAGAGTCTGTAGGTAGCCTCAACTGGTTAATTCGGTTTAGGTTCAGAAAATTGCAGCATCAAAAAAGTCAGCGAAAAACCCGTCGCAGAAACTAGATATGGAAACACCAGAGAGACTACATGCTGAAATTGTAAAATAAGACCCTGAATTTGTTTTTGTTTATTGCTCTAACCATAGCTAAAAGGTTATCGTAACAATATTATGAATCCATGCTTCGTTATGCTATGTTATGATGAGGATGAGCATTAATCTGTGGAAGATTCTGCTGCTCGCAAAGCTCTGAGCAAGAAAGGCGCAATGGAAGCCGCTTCTGACGCCGTTTCAGATGCACTTTTAAAAAAATGGCGAATATGTGTCATTTCCGTTTCCGCGTATCGTATTCCGGTTTCCGGCCATTTTTGAGCGTTTCCGCTCCGTCTTTCGTCTTTCGCTTTTTCCAGAAAAATTTCCTCACATCCCTGGGGAAAGCTTCGTTTGCCGAAGACTCTTATGAACAGAGACTTAAAATTTTTGAATGCTGCTCATTCTACGGACATAAAAAATAAAAATTTTATAGGCCTTTTTGATTCAACCAGAACGGCTCCAATTCTTATGCCGATTTTTGAAGAATGTCATGATATGGCACAATCTGCGTGCACCTAAACGAGCGGGAGCTGCACTCTGTAAACTTGCAACATTAATTGACATTAGTATTTTAAACGCTTAGTTCAAGATTCCTAAGTTTTTTATCGATATACAGAGATTTTCTGAAGCGCCAAGCGCTAAGACCGACCACGGAGTCGTAACAGAAGTTTTGACCTGTCATGGAAATAAGTTATTCTACGCTGTACCTGAACCTGGAAGAGACAACTTTAGGAGGCGACTTTGTTTCTCATATATACATTCAGTCCTCAGTAGTGTACAATGAAAAATGATATCTTTTTGTAGCGATCTTGGATGTGAGTAGGGTTGAGGCACATTCTTATTGTCCTCCCTCTTGAAATTTCTTTTTAGCCGAAGCAGGAGGTGTATAAATCTTCAAAGAGGCATTTAACTAGCAGGAGTGACTAAGTAATTTTCATTTATGAAGGAAAATTTTAGATAAAGGTTATTCTCGTTCGGTGTTTCGCCATGACATTCTGCTAAATTGCGCAAAAAAAAATTTAAAATCCTAATTGACTCGAAAGTTGCTATAGAATGTGCATCTTATTTCAAGAATTTATTAGAAAAGGCAAAATTGCCTAAGAGCTGAAAAGCAGAGTAGAAATAGAACTGTACTTGGGAAAAGGATAGTATCAGTTATGCTCCGAAGGACGGGTGGGCGTAAACCCTCGAGAAGACTGATCAAGAAGAGAATTTTTTGAAGCACTAATGGTAAACTTCTGCTGCACAATAGACCTAGAATTTTGTAGACCTAAAAAGCTGAATCTGCCAACGAGCTAAAATCATGAATTTAGGACCTATCGTGCGGATCAAATCCAGCCTTCGAGAACGTTTCCTAAATCTGCAGCATTTGATGAACTAATGTTAGCGGCAACAAGAAAACGAGACTCAGCAGCTATAATAATCCAGAAAATAAGCTCTGTCTCTCCAGTACAAGAAACTGTAGGCCTATTTTCTACCTATTTTCTTGAGGACGGCATGCCGTAAACTATAGCATTTCCACGTTGGGCATATTCCGGGGAGCTGCGGGGTTTGGTGTGCACTCGATTCGAGGTTCCTGGTTCGGATTTTCTAGCCAGGCCAGCCAAACTTTCTATCCAAAACTTTCTATTTCTAGATTGGCAAATTGGAATCAGACCTGTCTAGAACGATAAACACTGGCTTTCCCTTCGACTGGCTACGGCAATTCATTGTATAGACAAGGAACGCATTCAATTTGCCTTCGGAAGATTTACAAATTTATATTTGCGTATCGCTTTCCAAGAAGAACTGGTCAACGCCGACCTCTATCCTTTATCCTTTCACTTTCGTTGCAACCAGAAAACATGACCTTGCTGCTTTATATCCTATAAAATAAGTTTACAATATCTCCAGGATGTGAGGATGAAAGAAAATTGTGAACACGCCTATCAAACGTTGTGTATTAATGTTGCTTTTACACAATAGCATACAGTACGACGCCCTTTACCCAACTATGCGACTAGATTGAGAATGTTTGGACTAAGAAGCCTTTTCTATAGGAGAGTGCAACATGATACTGTTCTTTGTTTTCACATCTTAGGCATGGAAGTAAAGATCAAAACCAGCAAATATTGGGTAGTGTTTAGACTAGGGATGTGCGGAATTTTTTCTGGAAAAAGCGGAAGACGAAAGATGGAACGGAAACGCTCAAAAATGGCCGGAATCCGGAACACGAAACGCGGAAACGGAAATGACACATAATCGCCATTTTTTCAAAAGTGCATCTGAAACGGCGTTAGAAGCAGCTTCCATTGCGTCCTTCTTGTTCAGAACTTTGCGAGCAGCAGAATCTTCCACAGATTAATGCTCATCCTCATCATAACATAGCATAACGAAGTATGGATAATATTGTTATGATAACCTTTTAGCTATGGTTAGAGCAATAAACAAAAACAAATTCAGGGTCTTATTTTACTATTTCAGCATGCAGTCTCTCTGGTGTTTCCATATCTAGTTTCTGCGACGGGTTTTTCGCTGACTTTTTTGATGCTGCAATTTTCTGAACCTTAACTGAATTAAGCAGTTGAGGCTACCAACAGACTCGCATTTAAAAACAAAAGTGACGTGGGTGAAGTCTAAATTGGAGTAGCCACCTAGATCATTTTCCGACCAGGAAAGCGATTCCTCTCAACACTTTCAGAAACCAGTGGCATCATGAACGACCTGATGACTGCACAGATATCTGCATACTCGACATTAGCAGTTACATTACACTCATCAAAGCTAGTACTCAGAATTCATCTGGGATATAACAATAAGATGATAATTGGGTGACTGATTAGTCATGGTGTGTCCACACTTCCACAGGAATATTCAGTCTATGCCAGCGTGGAACCCCACTTCCAAGGTCACACAGCTGGACAGTTCCTAGATGGTTCTCGAAGCAATAGTTATGTCCGAATTAACAAGTCATCCTAGTCAATCAAAATAACTTCTCCTGGTAGATAGTCGTGATGCTTCATTAAAAAATGAATTGCATAACTTCATATGGATGAATATAACACCTAATGAAATTAAAAACTGAAACTTAACCTTCGATTAGGAGGCTGATATAATCTTAGAGCAGACAAGCGCATGGCACAACCTTCACCGAGCCCTTTGCTCCATGATACTGCGCTATATACCTAAAAAGTTTTGTAGCTATTTGTAACTAATGGATCAAGAATTTTATGATCATTTAGATGTTGAGTGCGCTTTCTTAGTATACAATGCATACATAGCCTTTGCTGGCCCATTAATTTTGCCCTGCACTCAGCCCTTCCCATTTTTGAGTGTTTTTGGTAGTCTTACCAATTTCAACATCATTAATACTGGGGTTGTCAAACAGTATTTCTCTCACAATTATATGAAGGAGAAATCTTTTTAATTGATAAGCTGATTGTGTTCAATAGAAAACTAGTGTGGGACAGTGCCAATTTCCCTTTCCGCCCTCCGGCCCAAAAACAGGCGGAACACCGAACGGAACGGAAGAGCTCAAAGTGGCCGCAAACCGGAATTCGGAACACGGAAGCGGAAATTCCGCACATCCCTGGTTTAGACCCACTTGCGGTCGGACAAGCAGTTTTGTAATTGACCACAAACCTCTTAAAAATAAATGTTTGTTTGAAATTCATAACTCGTTTTCTATCGGACTGCGCGCTAGTTGCAAAAATTGCCCAGCGAGGTGCTGGTGTCTGCGAGTCTCTCGCTATTTAATAGCAGACTGAGGAAACTGATTAATAGCAGACTGAAGAAACTGATAACCTTTCTTTATTGAATATCCAAGATTTTTAGATTTTCTAAAAGATTTTAGCATGTTTTGTACATTCTCGACCAACGTGATATATGGCTGTACCACCTGTGGGTTCAGTTTTCCTTAACCATAATGTACAGCTTTTTCTTCTTCTGAGCTGCTAGATGGCTAATGCTGGCTGGTCTACTTTATTTTTCTGTTCACACTGCTTTTTCGGCAAAAAATGAGGAAAGATGTCTTGGTTTCATTTCTTTCTGAGTATTTGATGAGAGCTACGATTTAGGTTGCGGCAGTGCTTGGACTCAATGCATTTGAGTTGCTCAGAGATGGCTGACGATTCTTGGGCTGAACTTTCAAAGGCTGAGTGCTGCAGATCCATTTATCATTACAGCTTGATAGTCATGATTATGCTCGCGTCTGTTCTCTGCCTTTTTGATTCAAGATGAACTGCTATATGTATGCTCTTGACTAGACGAAGATTGTTTTTCTGTTTTGAAGGAGTTGCGTTTCCTTCTCCATATGCTCTGTATTTCTTGGTGCCTTCTCTTAGTATTCTTGTTTGTAGGGGCTGGAAAGATGTCGGTGAATGAGCGTAATGTGTTTGTTAACCACCTATTGATGTTCATGTTTCACTACAAATCAGGCGTTTCCCATCAGGCGCCTTGCCGTGGTTCTAACACAATGGAGGTCTGGAGCACCACCATCACTTTGACACGGTTTATTTACTGCTAGATCTTCAAGTGCCTCAGGATCACTATCATAATAATACTGATAGTTTCTGACAGCTCATTTCAGGCATCATGCAAGAATGCTGCCCCATACACATACAACTGACTTACGGACAGTCATCTTCGTAGGCATTATATAGCACTTATTACGCAGTTGTTTTCCTACATTGCGGTGCATTATGACACCATAGCATACCGTCTTCGAGCTGGTCTGATTTTCTGTAGTGAGCATGTTACTTGAGGGTTGGCTGTCCAACCCTTTTCCCGGTTATTTCCTCCCTTTACAGCGCGAGTTTATAGATAGTGGGCCTTTTCCTAAGTGTTCTCAATAGCTTTCTTTTTAGTGCTTTCTCTTTTTGTAAGTTGAGTTCTGAGTTTTATCTATTGTTGTTTTTCTGGGAAATTTTTTTCGGCTTTGTCACCTTCACTGTTGGCGCATTCCTATGTATATATTAATAATAAATAAGTACAAGAGAAACAATCAAGTCTTTGAATTTTTAACTGGACTTTCATTTGTTAATATATTTTTACGATTAACTTTACTATTTGACTGTAAATATCGCTGTGGTGGTGAAGCCAGTTAAAAATGAGATTATTCATACTTAAACTCCCAACTAGCTAGTAGAATTATACCTTATCAAAAACTACTAGTAATATAAGATCCGTTTCAGTTTTAAAGACCGACCTTAAACTGCGGCAAGTGAGCAGAAATAATCCGAGCATCAACCACCGAATGGACTCAGCTTCCGTAATATAATTGAAGTTTGTTTGTCTCAGAATGGTGCGGAGTGATTGCCAATTAGAAATAAACATACACAAATACAGAAGCGGACCCGCGTTAAACTGTGAGAGAGCTGGCACAGCATTTCGGTGTTGACGGCAGCACTGTCAGTCGCCACTTAGACGCGATCGGAGAAATAAAGAAATTGGATAAATGGATCCCGCACGAGCTGACCTCTGGGCAGACGCTGAAGCGCCGCGACGCTTGTTTTTGTGAAGGCTGCGCGATCAAAGGGAGCCTTTTTTGGACACGATCGTGACATGCTACGAAAAGTGGATCATTTGTGACAATCATGGTCGCTCTGTAGAATGGCTGGGCAAGAATAAAAGTCCGAAGGAGATGCCGAAACCCAATCTCCACCCAAAGAAGACCATGGTGACCGTATGGTGGACAACGGCTGGTATAGTCCACTACAAGTTCTTGAAGAGTGGGAGGCTATCACAGCGGATAAGTGCTGTGCCGAAATTGAAGTGATGCAGCAGAAATTCATTGAAAAACGGCCGGCTTTGCTCAATCGAGACGCCTCATGCTCCAACGGTATAAAGCTTACAAAAAATCAAAAAACAAAAAAAAGAATTTTAGTCTCGTAAAATTTCGAGCGAGCTTCACATTACTGCTCTATGTAGGATATTACATTCATTTGTCGGAAGGGCTGCAAGATATGATATAGCGAAGATGTCAGCTGCAGCCGGTGAATCGAACAACATTTTCTTGGCTTCGGAGTTAGGGTGCTTTCGCCGTAGCACAAGGACCAGTTTGTTTTGTTATTCCATCTCTTCAAAGGTGGGTTGAATGATTCCAATATCGCGTAAATGTGCTGAGGTACCATTTTGGCGAGGTGCACAACAGGGATGAGCGGATTAACCGTTATCCGTTATCCGTTATCCGGTTTCCGGGGGGTTTTGGCCTATCCGTTTTGTTGTTCGTTATCCGGCGATTTTGTTCCGGATAACGAACAACAAATTAGCTGAATCTTAGCTTTGGACGTGGTGGTGGGCTATGTACAGGATCCCTCACGATCGTAAGAGTGGTCGTCAGAAACAACAGAAGTTTTCAAATCTAGAAGGGTTAATTGAAGTTTCCTCACTTGGGAACTGGCTACATAGTTTTAAAGATATCAAACCTCCAGCCTTCCAGAAGGCGCGCTAAGCCTGTACCATACTTATGTGAGGCCTACTTAGCACAGCATTGTTCTTTCATCTCAAGTCATGTGCTGACCAAGAAGGCATACAAGCCGCTACTAGCAATCGTCAAAAGTGGAGAGCCGCCTCCTGGGAAGAAATTTTACCGCCGATCTTTCCATCGTATCATTTGTGGTTACACGATTGCCGAATGCTCGATTTGATTGCAGGCGGTAACGGTACCTTTTTAGCCGTATGCTGTCGAGAATTATCAAAAAATACTGCAGTACAGCAGTCAATACTAGCAAAAGAAATAGGATTGATCCAAGTACATAGAGTAAGCAACTTCTCCATTAAAAATTTTAGAGGAGCAATAAACTGCTTAACAAACTTATCGTCTTGGGTGCTGAAGACATGTAGATTTTCTTTGTTTTTTTGTGTTTTTTTGTGAAACTTATCTGCAACATAGGGAACACCTCCGTTTTGGGGCTAGGTCGAATATTCTTCCTCAGATCCAGAAGGCCTGGATGTCATAACTCTTTGGGTGTTTGCTTGCCGTACACAACTGCTTGCAGCTACTACCCAAAAGTTAGTATTTTATCCATCCCAGATAATTCCACGTTGAACTACTTTGGATCTTGGGATGCTATCGAGCAGCAACAAAAATAACGGTTCATAGCATGTGTAGGACAAGATCGTTATGTGAAGTTTGTTTCGCTGGATGTCTCCTGCCTTCTTATTTCCAGACATCGGAAGAATTGCTCTTCCAAGGACTATATTTTTCAACTGCTCTATTTGAAAAAAGAGTTAAGCGCAGACTAAGGCTGATAAATAAGACAATCCAACCCATCCTTTGGAAACAGGTGAAAAGCGGGTATGTTGCTCTCTGTGCGTTTGTCTACGTACGGATAGGCAGAAAACCCATAGAGCGTCGTTAGTGTGGCGACTGCAAAACGTATAAAAACACAACTAAAACGTCTAGAAATGACTTATAAATTAACAGCGCTTCAAGCCCCGATCTGTTGTTGAAATTAGTGTAATTTAAAACGAGTTTTGAATTTTGTTGTTTGTTCGTTATCCGTTTTCCCGTTATCCGGCGATTTTCGGACAAAATTATCCGTTATCCGTTGTCCGGTTTTCAAATTTTCATTATCCGCTCATCCCTGGTGCACAACATCTTGAACAGCTGCATTATGCGAACAGGTTACAAATTTTTAAAAATACATTCTAAGCGAAATCGGTTGTGCCCTGTAAATCCGAGTCAAAGCTGGAAAGATTCCGCCATACCATACAGTAGGCATTTTTTGTTGTTTTCAGGGTGTCTTCACTTTGCATTCCCATTCACCTTGGCATCAAGGAGGATTAACTACTTGTTGTGCAGTCCGTTCTTACTGCGATGACTTCATGTTTACGCGCAGTTGTAAACAGTGTACATGTGACAACAAAAGCAAACAAATGTCTCATGTGTTACATCTGAAAGGAGCGTAAAGGTGTATCTCAATGAATATACTACGTTCACCGTTCCTTTCAGATCAGCTTAACGGGATCCTACATAAGCATGACTCTGGAATTATTGGCAACAGCCGGCGTTTCTCTCCTCTCTAGAACGCCGTTCGTTGATTCCTGACGCTATTACGTTTTGAGCACTTTTCGCGATTTCTCATAGGTGGTGTATGTTCTTTACCAGCTGAAAATTGTGACACATTTCAGACAAAAAACATGGCTGACGAAGATCAAAGCGAATTCCTTCTAAAAGGACACCAAATTGTTGCCATAACTATTTTCTGTGTAAGTGTTTCGAACTAAGTCAGTTTATTTTTAAAGCGACCCGAAGACTGGATCTGTTCACATGGTAAGCTCTATTAGTTTGATCGGACAGACTTGGTACAGTTTTCTTCAAAAGTCTAGAACTTCCGGCTATCGAAGTACGTTTGATACATATGATCTAGAGTGTGGTAGTCGCAGAACATTCTCCGAACTTCTCGGCAAAAAGTATATGAGCGCGTATGCTCTTTCTTCGAGTTTAAGTGCCGTGTCGATTTTCTAAAAACATCTTCGAGCAATCGTCTTGTCTAATCTTATCTTGCAAAAACCTAAAAAGAAAAGGCTCCCAACTCATGGTGAACTTTTGCCATGCTATCTCGACAGGATCTAGGGCCATGCGAGCAGAGTCCAGAACTACAGTTAGTTTTTGCTTTTTAAAGACCGGAAAACGAGGTGTAAAAACGTGTGCGCAACACTCATCAGCCCCTATGACACTCCACGAGGTGTGTCTCGGTGGTGCAGTAGGTAGGAGTGCCGCCTCATTGAAGCACACCGGCGGGCTTTTGAGTTCGAGTCCGCGTACTGCCAAGATTATTGCACGTATTAGTTTGTTGTTATTACGCTTTCTCCTAATCGCGGAAGTCAATTTCAGACCAACAATACTTGCAAGAAACAAGGGCTGTCTATTTGCGTCTTCATATGTGCTAGTTTTTCCACGATCGGTGCGTATCTACACCATATCATTTCTCTTGAAATAAAAAGTCTTACTGCTCTTCCTTTTTTAGTCAACAGCTATGGGAAATGCTATGAAACTAGTAATATACAAGCGCGTGGCACACCATCATCATCCTACAAAAGCCAGTGAGGAACAATCCTTTCGATCTTCGCCAAGGTCCCATTTTCATTATTCTACCTTTGAACGATGTTCATGAGGAACGGATGGGTTTCTGATGCCCCATTCTCGCTCAACGGAACGAACATCTCCGAATGCTTCAGCTGTGTCTATCTGGGTCGCGAAGTCAACATGGCCAACGACCTAGCACCAGAGCTGAGCAGGAGGAAAAGAGCGGCTTGGGAAGCTTTCAAGAGCGTCGAAGAAGTCGCGAAGAAGACGAAGAACGTCCGACTCCGTGCCCACCTATTCGACTCCACTGTCCTTCCTGCCCTAACATACGCCTCAGAGACCTGGGCTATACGAAAGCAGGATGAACACGCGATCAGCTTCGGCAGCGTGGAATCGAGAAGAAGATGCTCGTAGTGGCACGACTCATGCAAATGAGAGAAAGCCTCCGGAGTTCGTCGACGTTCGAAGATCATAGACGCTGTCTCATGGGGCAAGTCGTCGAAAATTAGGTGGGCCGGCCACGTAATGCGATTCGCAAACACCCGCTGAACGGGGGCCGCGTTGGTCGGACTTCTTCGTGAAAGCCCTGAACGACCGATATGACGCTCTTCGTGCTCTTCGAGCGAGGAGGACCGATTGGAGTACTCTGGCACGCGACAGGTACGAATGGAGACGCTGCTGGCGCCCGCTCGAGCAAGTCGATGATCAACGGGACGATATCTTATTATTGGGCGTGTGTAGCGCAGTCGGACTGTCGCGTGCACCTGATACCAAGTTGCTGGTTCGGATTTCCCGCTCAGGCCAAGCAAGCCTTCCTTCCCTCTGGAATCGGTGAATTGCTAGTAGGATACTTGTCTGGGAAAGATCAAGCACTGAATTGTTCATCGGTTAGGCAACAGGAGTCATCGTATAGCAAAATACGCATTCAAATCACCTCCGACACCGCGTAGAAGTAGAATACTGGCGCATCCCAAAAGGGGTTGAGTAACGTCTCCTTTATCCTTGTTCTCCATATTTTATCCTTAGTTTCATATATTGTACTGTTACTTACAAGTTTTTAACACTTTAGCTACAGTGGAATTCTATGTGTTTTGTAAATAGAAAAAATGCGAAAACACAGGGTGTCTCAAAAATTGTATCCACTGTTTGAAAGGGACGACAGGTGATACAGGTGATACTTTTGAAATCCGGTGTGAAAGTGGAAACTAGTGGGCAGACAGTACGCTCGCTCGAGTGAGAACTACATTTTTATTACACTTGTGTAAAGATATGGCCCTGGTTCATAATATTCTATAAGGCATGCGTATTTGTGTGCAGTTACGGTATCATTGGTGATATGGTATGATATGATAGTGGTGCAGATACGCATCGTTACCAAACTAGCACATATGAAGGCGCAAATAGACAGCCTTGGTTTATTGTAAGCACTGACGGTCTAAAATTGACTTAAGCCATCATGAGAAAGCGTAGCAAGAACAAACTATTGTGTGCAAAGATTTTGGCAGTACGCGGACTCGAACTCAAAGGCCCTCCGGCGCGCGTCTACGAGGCAACACTCCTACTGAATGCGCTAACAACGAAGCACATCTCGTGGGGTGCTATAAGGGTTAACGAGTGTTTCGTTTCACATTTCACACCTCTTTTTCAGGTCTTTAAAAAAGCGTTCACCAAAAACTGACTGTAATTCTGGACTCTGGTCACAGGGCGCTACATCCTGCCAAAATAGCATCGCAAAAGCTCTCTATGAGTTGGGAACCTTTCCTTGTAAGCGCTATAGGAAACGCCATGAGATTGCTGCTAAAAATGTGCCTCCCCCACTTCCTATAGTACAGTACCACGCATGCCTTTTGATTCAATTGCCGAAAAAGCCGCTTTGGAGCGTTCCAAAGCGGCTTTTTAAATAACTTTTTTAAAAATCAAGTGCTTCTTAAAGTGAGCATATATTTGAGCTTAGCAACTCAAGCTCTATATATTGATTTATAAATCTTAGTAGAGTGAGCAATGCTTATAGGCCCGACACAATCAATCGAGTGGGCGAGACAACCTGTAGAGCGGGCGAGCGACAGCTTGTAGGATGAGCGCTTGGAGAGTTTTATCGGAAATTTTTAGCCGTCCTAATCAGGAATTGCTCTAAGACTGTCCACCTTGCCTTTGGAGTGCGCCGTTGCATACGGAATCGAACCTATCAATCGAGTGTGCGCGACCGCTCGCATATTGCACTCGCGTGCGTGTTCGGAGCGCAATAACTCTGTCGAGTGCGAATCTTTCCGGCTGCAGCTCAAGAGTTTTGTAGGCAGTTGAGAGCCCTAGAACATCGCAAAAGTACAGCGCTGCAGCTTTTAAATAGGCGAAATTACAGCGGTGCGAAAATGCAGGTTAGCCTTGTGTGACACAATTTTTTTCGAATTCAGTCGATCACTGCGGGAAGACGCGACGAGCTAACGGCCTCAAAATGCGTGAGCGAGCAGAAGACTGAAGGCGATTTACGATAACTTGCTCAAAGCTACACAGCTGCATAAACTGCCTTAGCCCCAATGCTATTTTAGAGCCATGGTAACGCCCACTCGATTGATAGGTTCGATTCCGTATGCATTGTTCACGGCGCACTCCAAAGGCAAGCTGGACAGTCTTAGAGCAATTACTGATTAGGACAGCTGGAAATTTCCAATAACACTCCCAAAACCATCACTGTACAGAGTGCTGCGCCCACTCGATTGATAGGTTCGATTCCGTATGCATTGCGCACTGCAAAGGCAAGCTGGACAGTCTTAAAGCAATTACTGATTAGGACAGCTGGAAATTTCCGGTAAAACTCTCCAAGCGCTCATCCTACAGGCTGTCGCTCGCTCGCTCTACAGGTTGTCTCGCCCACTCGATTAATTGTGTATATGCATTGCTCAACTCTACTAAGATTTATATATCAGTAGATAGAGCTCGAGCTGCTGAGCTCAAATATATGCTTACTTTCACAAGTGCTCGACTTTGAGAAGGTATTTAAAAAAGCCGCTTTGGAACGCTCAAAAGCGGCTTTTTCGGCAATTGAATCAAAAGACATGCGTGGTACTGTAGTAGCTTATTCCCACTTCGTTCGTTTCATTTTAGCGTAGTTTTCCAATGTTCTGATGTGGCACCATGGCAAACGACGCCGTGTCGTGCGCAGTCGTTTCGAGTTCAAGTGAACTCTTCTGAAACTTGGCGAGTCATCTTTGAAACATGTTGCCGAACACTGTTGTGAGTTTCTTCCGTCCTGGTAGTTTCCGCTGTGTGGCACTCAAATTTTGCAGTTGGACAGCGCAAATGTCACCGTTACTGTGATGCCGATTTCAAGGAATTCGCGGTAAACCATTCCCTTGGAGTTCCACCAACAGCAGAGTGTTACCCACTACTGGTGGAGATCGGACTTTGATTGCCTCGGAGGTGGTTCCTTGAGAGCCTCAATGTCGCGGTTGGCGTAGAAGACGCAACACTCATCTCCCGTGACTAGCTTCTTCAGAATGTTCTGAATATGAAAACGGAGAAGGAGAGTCAAAGCGGTGCTTAGTCGTGACGACCGGTCCTAGTCACGGAGATCATGAGCCTTCAAGTCGAAGCCACCTTAATTATATTGTAGGATATTCTAGAATGTATGGGATTATATTCTAGAATGTTAAGGACGATAAGCTTGTTTTATTTAGCGCTAAACAGTAATAGATTTTGTTGAGTCTTGAGAAATAATTCAAACTTTTGTTGCTGGATTCTTCCGACAAGCTAGTAGAAAACCTAAGACCTTCTGGTACGTCGACCTTCTGGGATAGCGTTGCGCCATGTATTACCTAAATCTCGGAGCCGGCACCATCCCGCTAACTACCCTTTTTTTATTGCTTCTGCTAAATCCTAGATTTATACGCATCAAAAGGACTGATAAGAGGTTGGAAAGTTAGTGGACATTCAGATGATGAAAGCATTTTGTTGAAACACCATGCATAGGTTACAGTAAAGTTTTTGAAACGACAACTTTTTCGACTTGTGTCTGACCAGAAGAAAAAGTAAAAGTAAAAAAAAAGTGAAAAAATTTGCAAGAAAACTGTCCAACTTAGTCTGGAACTAATGCGATAAATATACTCCGGATCATCTTGTATTTAAATAGCAGAAAAACTTATAACAACTCAGTTGTACTCTACTACTTATCAGGTATTTCCTACAATTTATGGCTCACGATTTACGATTTACGACAGTTTTTTCGTAATTACGATTTACGATTTGCGGAATTTCGAATTTCATTAACGCACACCCCTGGTACACTGACATGTTCTCCACGTTAAAATAAGTACATTACAGGTTAATGTGGTCACCTACATAATAGCAGGATTGCAACAAGCATTCAGCTCAGGCACAATCAATCGAGTCCAAAATGAAAAGCTTCAGGCGAGTGCATGCCGCAATCCTGACCACTTGCATGTCACAGAATTTTCCTTATACCGTATGAGTCTCGATTTTGCCTGTAGAGTAGTTTTAAGTTTTTCAACTTGAAAAAAGCACAAGTCAATCGATGCAGAATCGATGAATTAAAGAGGAACTAAGACAAGTAGCGAAATGCACTCAATCGAGTATGAGATGCAAGAAATCAGACAAGCGCGTGTCGCCTCACCGCTCATATCCCAGAAAATTGCCAGTTTTCGCGCATGTATACGAGTGTTTATATTCTTCAGTACTTTTGCTGGCAGTAAAGTTATCAACTTTCAAATAGTGTTCAAGTTTTTTTGACGCACGCTGTACAGCTTCAGAGCACGTCAGGCACCTCTTATGGTTTGCGGTTCGGATTTCGGATTTTTTGTAACTACGATTTACGATTTTTGAAATTCGGAATTTCATTTACGCACACACCTGCACTGCGTATGGCGATCAGCAGAATCGCCACGCGCAGTACAGAGCGGCGAATGTAACAATAATGGACTGCGGCGTCAACCAAGGTCCGGATTCATCAAAGTTACTGCAGTAACTTTAACGGAGAATTGTAAGCGAAAGCTGATAACGCAGCTTATCGCTCGCCATATCGCTTGATAGGCCGCGTTGTCTGAGCTTTCGCTTACAATTCTCCGTTAAAGTTACTGCAGTAACTTTGATGAATCCGGCCCCAGCATTCAAACTCATGTTCACATTGGAACGACTGATATGGAGTTGGTTTGAAAGTACAGTTCAGGAAGAAAGAACGACATAAGAAGAGCTGAAAACGCTGCTTCAATTCACGTATTTCAGATTTCATTTATTGGTGCAGCAGCTAATTGGCTTGTAGCGACGATGACACTCAGTTTGCCGTCGATGAAGAACTCGTTCGGTCGGCTTCTGTCCAGTCAATCGACAGGAGAAGCAGTACTGTGTTCTATATTTGCGTTTCTCTACTCTCCTATGGTGTTTTTGTAAGCTTCCACTTCAACATTCATAAAAAGCACTCTGTCATTGAGTAGCTAAAATTGAGCATTTTTAGCGAACTAAATGCTCTGAAGGACTCATCACAACGGCTGGGCATGGTACTTCTGATCTGCTATGATATTTGCATATATTCTCATCTTTTTATCGCGTTGAATCGTCTGGTTGCCATATGCTTGCCGATGAAGTATATGTCATTCTTCAGGCAAGTGCTAAGGCAATAACTGTCCATAAAGCAAATTTGCAACTAATCGAGTCCCAAGTTTAGTACGAGAAATACTAATGCGTTTATAGCTATATCGTGGTTTATCTCTATAATTCCAGCCCTTATCATGTATGGCTACTGTAAGTTTCTGGTTTCAAAGTTCCAATACGCGTTGTTAACCAGCACGTTCATTTTAGACGACTGCGATTTTATTTACGAAGAACGTATCTGGGCATTTGTATTTACACAAACAGAGGTAAGACTATAGGTTGCGATGTCCGTTCCTCCACGTGGTGCCACTGGAAACTGCCCACTCTGCGAGCTAAGCCGAACACGGACACTCGATAGCAGGCGACAGGCCCTTGTGACAGGCCGGCCTACGAGGACCCATGTCACATCACATGATTCTCGACAAGAAGCTCGAGTCACGCGATGATGAGCGATATCTGTACCAACTTGCCAAGAATCGCCAATAGCAGACCGAGGATATTGAGAAGCTTTTCGGCATCAATGACCATCTTCTCATGGACCGCAAGAAGGCATTAAAACGATGGCGCGATTACTTTGAAGAAATATCTACGGTAGAATTTCCATCCATTCAACGGCTCCAACCCACGGCACCGTTCAGATGATCACCGGGGAGGAGATTGAAGCGGCTTTGAAGAAGATGAGGCCAGGCAAAGCGACTGGGCCGATGACGTGGCAGCTGATTTATGGAAGTCCAAGTACTGGTACCCTGCTGAGTGGTTGGCGAAGTTCTTCAATCAGGTTGTGGTGGAGAAGAAAGTGCCTTAGAGTTGGAGCCAAAGTACGACGATTCCGGTTTGGAAGAAGAAGGGCAGTCCTGCAGACTGCTCTAATTACCGTCCGATTCGCTTGCTTTCAGCACAGCATGAAGACCTTTGAGCGAACTGTCGATGGACGAATTCGGGACATCGTCCAGCTTTCCAGCAATCAGTGCGGCTTCGTGGCTGGTTGTGGCACCGTTGATGCCATACACGCTGCTCGCCTTCTGATAGAGAAGCATCGCGAGAAACACAAGCCAGTGCACATCGTCTTCCTCGACTTGGAGAAGGCCTTTGGGATATATCCTAGTCCGGAAGGCCACATAATTAAAAAGTAGGTAACAAAATGAATTGGGACTTACCGAGCTGCTCCTGGGGAACAAGATGAAGCCTAAAAGAAGCCAAAAAACGAAAGAATAAACGAAAAATAAAAAATAGCCACGGTTTTACAACCGAACCGGCGGGCGAAGAGCGACGGAATGGAGGCATGCTGCGTACCTACCGCCGGCTGACATAGCCAGGATCTAACATGGTGAGGAAGGCACACAACTTGGATTGCTTACCCGCAACAAATGTATTTTTTTGTTTTTTTTCTTTGTGACTTTTCTTGTTTAGGTCCCATGTTGCTCGGTAGAAGCCGCTCGGTAAGTCTCAAGTGGATCTGGTACACTTTTTGGTTATGTGGCCCCCGGACTAATCCGGCCTTTGACCGCGTACTGCGTGAAGTGACATGATACGCCCTGCGACATCATGGACAGCTCTCCGACAACCAGCTACGAAGCTACTGATTGTCGGAGAGCTTGACGATTTCTCGAATTAGTCTGTCGAGGATTCGCTCGAAAATCTTCATGCTGTGCAAAAGCAAGCGAATCGGACGGTAAATGGAGCAGTCTGCAGGACTACCTTCCTCTTCCAAATCGGAATCGTCGTACTGTTGTGTTAACACTCCGATACTTTCTTCTCAACTACTACCAGGTTGGAGAACTTAGCCAACCACTCAGCAGGATACCAGAGCTTTGATTTCCATAAATCGGCTGCCAGCTCATCGGGGCATGTCGCCTTGCCGTGATTCATCTTCATCAGAGCCTCTTCTGTTTCCTCCACGGCGATTTTGTGGACGGGACCGTGAACAGAAGCCACAGAAGAGATGGCCGGATGAGGAAATTCCAAAGTGAAAATTTCCTCAAAATAGTCGCGCCATCGCTTCAACGCCTTTTCGCGGTCCGTCAGAAGATGACCGTTCTAATCATTGATGCCGAAAAACTTTTCGTTGTCCTCTGTCTGGCGATGGCGATTCTTGCGAGTCGGTAAAGATACCGCTCACCATCACGTGACTCGAGCTTTTCGCTGACATCGCTATAATGAGTGGCTTTCGCAACAGTCACGGATTTCTTTGCAGCTTTCTTCGCGATCTGATACTTCTGCCAGCTATCGGTTGTTTTGTCGCCGAGAAACACATGATAAAGCGATTTCTTCTCTCGAACCTTTGCTTTCAAATCGTCCGTCCACAGCCATGTCTGCTTGTCGACCTTCCGTCGTACAGGCTTCGAAGTGCCAAGCACCGAACTTGCAGCTTGACGTATCGCGTCGGAAGCCTTCTTCCAGGTTTCACCGACAGTCGTGACTGTCGGTAGCCGAACGCGAAGAATTTTATCTGCTTGTTCCTCTTTCATTCGCCACCACTTGATTCTAGCTGCACCGCAACGCTCAGTCTGCTTCAACCTCAGAGGTGTCTTTAAAGTGCAGATCAGCGGTCGACGCTGTGGGGCGACCGTCTCATACGGCACGATCTTCGCGTCTGTGACAAGACTTTGGTTGCGATCTTTCACAAGGTGCGGAGTCAAGCTGCGTTTTGGAATTCCCAGTATAATATGAGATGAGGTGGGAGTCGCGTTTCCGAAACACGGTGTTCACAATGGTGAATTTATGCGACTCCGCATACTCAAGAATACGCTCACCAGCGGCGTTACGCAACCCATAACCGAATCCACCATGGTAGCTGTGACCGTCTTTCGTGGCTACTACGTGTCCATTAAGGTCGCTAGCCAGAACGATGACGTCTTTCGACGGTACCTCTACTGCCTTTTCATCACGCAGACGAAGCCGCTCTGTGGAGCGGCTTCGTCTGCGCAGAGAAGAAATGATAGAATCGCTCCTTAGCGGAAACAACGATCTTCATCAATCGATCGTCAAAGCGCTTACAATCTAATCTTGGAAACGTTCGGAGACGATGATTCCGACACTATTCGTGGTTCTGGGACTTCCACATAGAACGGCTTTGAACCCACGTCCTATGTCCCTTGACTTGCAGCAGGACCACCTCGTCTCCTGCACCGCACAGAAATCAACTCTTCTTCGCTCCAGTGCTTCTGCCAACTCACACGAGTGGCCCGTCAACGTCACATTCAGCGTGGGTGCGAATTCTCTACTCTTCTTCAGAGAGTAGAGTTCAAGCTGCAGCGGGAACCTCGACGAAGTTTCCCATCTCCGTTGGGGTACACCAGGGTTCTGCGCTTTCCTGACGTATGTGAGTCCGGCTCCATTAAGATTAGCGGCACTCAGCTTGCACGCACATCGGTTTTCAAGTACCTGGAGTCAGGAATAGCGTCTGATGGCAGTCTGATGGTTGAAGTGAACTCACGCGTGAGTGCAGCTTGGTCCAAGTGGCGCTCGTTGACGCGTGCTCTGCGACAAGACAAGAAGATACCAGAGCACTTTAAGTCGAAGATCTAAGAGCAGTCATCCGGCCAGTAGCAATGTACGGCGCTGAGTGTTGGCCTGTGACCAAGGAAGTTGAAACGCGCCTCAGCCTCATGGAGACCAAGATGCTGCGCTGGAAGGCTGGAGTTACGCGCATGGACCGCATCCGAAACGAGGCTATCCGGGAGAAGTTCGGTGTTGCGCCGATAGCTGAGAAGATGCGCGAAGCTCGACTGCGACGGCACGGTCACGTTTCGCGTGGAAAAGAAAACAGCGTCCGCAAGATAGGCCTTAACTTCGAGGTAATAGGAAAGCGGCCTAGAGGGCGTCCGAAGCAGCGCTGGATCGCGATCGGATTGGAATACGTCACATATGGACTTGAAAGTAGCTGGTGTCCACCCTGATCTAGCGCTGGAAAGGTGGCGTCATTACACCAGAATAGCGGACTCCGCCACGAAGCGGGACAAACGCTGAAGAAGAAGAAGAGGTAAGGCTATAAGTAGTGGTTAGCGCGAAATGTTTCGCAATGCTGATCAACCTCATTTGCTTATCCTATCGTTTGGAGATCTAAAAAATGAAAGGTGCTTAATAGAATTAGGAGAAAATCTTAAACAGGGAACCTTCAAGTTCTTATTATACTACAACCAGCGTCCGTCGCCGGCTTCGCCGGCGCCGTACGCTGGATATGCGGGCCACGCCAGGCTTGGCGGTTTCGCTGGCTTCGGTATGGCGGGCACGATAGGAACGTAGCCCAAACATAGTTTGGGATGCTTCCTCAGCCAGCGTCTCTCGCCGGCTTCGCCGGCGCCGTACGCTGGACATGCGGGCCACGCCAGGCTTGCCGGCTTCGCCGGCTTCGGGTGTGGCGAGCTACGATAGGAACGTAGCGCGCTAGTGTCCATGGACATGCGCGCCACGCCAAGGTTGCCGTCTTCGCCGGCTTCGGGTGTGGCGGGCCACGATAGGAGCGCAGCCCAAACTTAGCTGGGCATGCTTCCTCAGTCAGCGTCCGTTGCCGGCTTCGCCGGCGCCGTACGCTGGATATGCGGGCCACGCCAGGCTTGCCGGCTTCGCCGGCTTCGGGTGTAGCGGGCCACGCCAGGCTTGGCGGTTTCGCTGGCTTCGGGTATGGCGGGCACGATAGGAACGTAGCCCAAATCTAGCTGGGCATGCTTCCTCAGCCAGCGTCCGTCGCCGGCGCCGTACGCTGGATATGCGGGCCAGGCCACGCTTGCCGGCTTCGCCGGCTTCGGGTGTGGCGGGCTACGATAGAAACGTAGCCCAAACCTAGCTAGGCATCTTCCTCAGCCAGCGTCCCACGCCGGCTTCGCCGGCGCCGTACGCTGGACATGCGGGCCACGCCAGGCTTGGCGGCTTCGCCGGGTTCGGGTATGGCGGGCCACGCCAGGCTTGGCGGTTTCGCTGGCTTCGGGTATGGCGGGCACGATAGGAACGTAGCCCAAACCTAGCTGGGCATGCTTCCTCAGCCAGCGTCCGTCACCGGCTTCGCCGGCGCCGTACGCTGGATATGCGGGCCACGCCAGGCTTGCCGGCTTCGCCGGCTTCGGGTGTGGCGAGCTACGATAGGAACGTAGCGCGCTAGTGTCCATGGACATGCGCGCCACGCCAAGGTTGCCGTCTTCGCCGGCTTCGGGTGTGGCGGGCCACGATAGGAGCGCAGCCCAAACTCAGCTGGGCATGCTTCCTCAGCCAGCGTCCCACGCCGGCTTCGCCGGCGCCGTACGCTGGACATGCGGGCCACGCCAGGCTTGGCAGTTTCGCCGGCTTCGGGTATGGCGGGCCGCGCTAGGAACGTAGCCCAAACCTAGCTGGGCATGCTTCCTCAGCCAGCGTCCGTCACCGGCTTCGCCGGCGCCGTACGCTGGATATGCGGGCCACGCCAGGCTTGCCGGCTTCGCCGGCTTCGGGTGTGGCGAGCTACGATAGGAACGTAGCGCGCTAGTGTCCATGGACATGCGCGCCACGCCAAGGTTGCCGTCTTCGCCGGCTTCGGGTGTGGCGGGCCACGATAGGAGCGCAGCCCAAACTCAGCTGGGCATGCTTCCTCAGCCAGCGTCCCACGCCGGCTTCGCCGGCGCCGTACGCTGGACATGCGGGCCACGCCAGGCTTGGCAGTTTCGCCGGCTTCGGGTATGGCGGGCCGCGCTAGGAACGTAGCCCAAACATAGTTTGGGATGCTTCCTCAGCCAGCGTCTCTCGCCGGCTTCGCCGGCGCCGTACGCTGGACATGCGGGCCACGCCAGGCTTGCCGGCTTCGCCGGCTTCGGGTGTGGCGAGCTACGATAGGAACGTAGCGCGCTAGCGTCCATGGACATGCGCGCCACGCCAAGGTTGCCGTCTTCGCCGGCTTCGGGTGTGGCGGGCCACGATAGGAGCGCAGCCCAAACTTAGCTGGGCATGCTTCCTCAGTCAGCGTCCGTTGCCGGCTTCGCCGGCGCCGTGCGCTGGACATGCGGGCCACGCCAGACTTGGCGGCTTCGCCGGCTTCGGGTGTGGCGGGCCACGCCAGGCTTGGCGGTTTCGCTGGCTTCGGGTATGGCGGGCACGATAGGAACGTAGCCCAAACCTAGCTGGGCATGCTTCCTCAGCCAGCGTCCGTCGCCGGCGCCGTACGCTGGACATGCGGGCCACGCCAGGCTTGGCAGTTTCGCCGGCTTCGGGTATGCCGGGCCGCGCTAGGAACGTAGCCCAAACATAGTTTGGGATGCTTCCTCAGCCAGCGTCTCTCGCCGGCTTCGCCGGCGCCGTACGCTGGACATGCGGGCCACGCCAGGCTTGCCGGCTTCGCCGGCTTCGGGTGTGGCGAGCTACGATAGGAACGTAGCGCGCTAGCGTCCATGGACATGCGCGCCACGCCAAGGTTGCCGTCTTCGCCGGCTTCGGGTGTGGCGGGCCACGATAGGAGCGCAGCCCAAACTTAGCTGGGCATGCTTCCTCAGTCAGCGTCCGTTGCCGGCTTCGCCGGCGCCGTGCGCTGGACATGCGGGCCACGCCAGACTTGGCGGCTTCGCCGGCTTCGGGTGTGGCGGGCCACGCCAGGCTTGGCGGTTTCGCTGGCTTCGGGTATGGCGGGCACGATAGGAACGTAGCCCAAACCTAGCTGGGCATGCTTCCTCAGCCAGCGTCCGTCGCCGGCGCCGTACGCTGGATATGCGGGCCACGCCAGGCTTGCCGGCTTCGCCGGCTTCGGGTGTGGCGGGCCACGCCAGGCTTGGCGGTTTCGCTGGCTTCGGGTATGGCGGGCACGATAGGAACGTAGCCCAAACCTAGATGGGCATGCTTCCCCAGCCAGCGTCCGTCGCCGGCGCCGTACGCTGGACATGCGCGCCACGCCAAGGTTGCCGTCTTCGCCGGCTTCGGGTGTGGCGGGCCACGATAGGAGCGCAGCCCAAACTTAGCTGGGCATGCTTCCTCAGTCAGCGTCCGTTGCCGGCTTCGCCGGCGCCGTACGCTGGATATGCGGGCCACGCCAGGCTTGCCGGCTTCGCCGGCTTCGGGTGTAGCGGGCCACGCCAGGCTTGGCGGTTTCGCTGGCTTCGGGTATGGCGGGCACGATAGGAACGTAGCCCAAATCTAGCTGGGCATGCTTCCTCAGCCAGCGTCCGTCGCCGGCGCCGTACGCTGGATATGCGGGCCAGGCCACGCTTGCCGGCTTCGCCGGCTTCGGGTGTGGCGGGCTACGATAGAAACGTAGCCCAAACCTAGCTAGGCATCTTCCTCAGCCAGCGTCCCACGCCGGCTTCGCCGGCGCCGTACGCTGGACATGCGGGCCACGCCAGGCTTGGCGGCTTCGCCGGGTTCGGGTATGGCGGGCCACGCCAGGCTTGGCGGTTTCGCTGGCTTCGGGTATGGCGGGCACGATAGGAACGTAGCCCAAACCTAGCTGGGCATGCTTCCTCAGCCAGCGTCCGTCACCGGCTTCGCCGGCGCCGTACGCTGGATATGCGGGCCACGCCAGGCTTGCCGGCTTCGCCGGCTTCGGGTGTGGCGAGCTACGATAGGAACGTAGCGCGCTAGTGTCCATGGACATGCGCGCCACGCCAAGGTTGCCGTCTTCGCCGGCTTCGGGTGTGGCGGGCCACGATAGGAGCGCAGCCCAAACTCAGCTGGGCATGCTTCCTCAGCCAGCGTCCCACGCCGGCTTCGCCGGCGCCGTACGCTGGACATGCGGGCCACGCCAGGCTTGGCAGTTTCGCCGGCTTCGGGTATGGCGGGCCGCGCTAGGAACGTAGCCCAAACCTAGCTGGGCATGCTTCCTCAGCCAGCGTCCGTCACCGGCTTCGCCGGCGCCGTACGCTGGATATGCGGGCCACGCCAGGCTTGCCGGCTTCGCCGGCTTCGGGTGTGGCGAGCTACGATAGGAACGTAGCGCGCTAGTGTCCATGGACATGCGCGCCACGCCAAGGTTGCCGTCTTCGCCGGCTTCGGGTGTGGCGGGCCACGATAGGAGCGCAGCCCAAACTCAGCTGGGCATGCTTCCTCAGCCAGCGTCCCACGCCGGCTTCGCCGGCGCCGTACGCTGGACATGCGGGCCACGCCAGGCTTGGCAGTTTCGCCGGCTTCGGGTATGGCGGGCCGCGCTAGGAACGTAGCCCAAACATAGTTTGGGATGCTTCCTCAGCCAGCGTCTCTCGCCGGCTTCGCCGGCGCCGTACGCTGGACATGCGGGCCACGCCAGGCTTGCCGGCTTCGCCGGCTTCGGGTGTGGCGAGCTACGATAGGAACGTAGCGCGCTAGCGTCCATGGACATGCGCGCCACGCCAAGGTTGCCGTCTTCGCCGGCTTCGGGTGTGGCGGGCCACGATAGGAGCGCAGCCCAAACTTAGCTGGGCATGCTTCCTCAGTCAGCGTCCGTTGCCGGCTTCGCCGGCGCCGTGCGCTGGACATGCGGGCCACGCCAGACTTGGCGGCTTCGCCGGCTTCGGGTGTGGCGGGCCACGCCAGGCTTGGCGGTTTCGCTGGCTTCGGGTATGGCGGGCACGATAGGAACGTAGCCCAAACCTAGCTGGGCATGCTTCCTCAGCCAGCGTCCGTCGCCGGCGCCGTACGCTGGACATGCGGGCCACGCCAGGCTTGGCAGTTTCGCCGGCTTCGGGTATGCCGGGCCGCGCTAGGAACGTAGCCCAAACATAGTTTGGGATGCTTCCTCAGCCAGCGTCTCTCGCCGGCTTCGCCGGCGCCGTACGCTGGACATGCGGGCCACGCCAGGCTTGCCGGCTTCGCCGGCTTCGGGTGTGGCGAGCTACGATAGGAACGTAGCGCGCTAGCGTCCATGGACATGCGCGCCACGCCAAGGTTGCCGTCTTCGCCGGCTTCGGGTGTGGCGGGCCACGATAGGAGCGCAGCCCAAACTTAGCTGGGCATGCTTCCTCAGTCAGCGTCCGTTGCCGGCTTCGCCGGCGCCGTGCGCTGGACATGCGGGCCACGCCAGACTTGGCGGCTTCGCCGGCTTCGGGTGTGGCGGGCCACGCCAGGCTTGGCGGTTTCGCTGGCTTCGGGTATGGCGGGCACGATAGGAACGTAGCCCAAACCTAGCTGGGCATGCTTCCTCAGCCAGCGTCCGTCGCCGGCGCCGTACGCTGGATATGCGGGCCACGCCAGGCTTGCCGGCTTCGCCGGCTTCGGGTGTGGCGGGCCACGATAGGAGCGCAGCCCAAACTCAGCTGGGCATGCTTCCTCAGCCAGCGTCCCACGCCGGCTTCGCCGGCGCCGTACGCTGGACATGCGGGCCACGCCAGGCTTGGCAGTTTCGCCGGCTTCGGGTATGGCGGGCCGCGCTAGGAACGTAGCCCAAACATAGTTTGGGATGCTTCCTCAGCCAGCGTCTCTCGCCGGCTTCGCCGGCGCCGTACGCTGGACATGCGGGCCACGCCAGGCTTGCCGGCTTCGCCGGCTTCGGGTGTGGCGAGCTACGATAGGAACGTAGCGCGCTAGCGTCCATGGACATGCGCGCCACGCCAAGGTTGCCGTCTTCGCCGGCTTCGGGTGTGGCGGGCCACGATAGGAGCGCAGCCCAAACTTAGCTGGGCATGCTTCCTCAGTCAGCGTCCGTTGCCGGCTTCGCCGGCGCCGTGCGCTGGACATGCGGGCCACGCCAGACTTGGCGGCTTCGCCGGCTTCGGGTGTGGCGGGCCACGCCAGGCTTGGCGGTTTCGCTGGCTTCGGGTATGGCGGGCACGATAGGAACGTAGCCCAAACCTAGCTGGGCATGCTTCCTCAGCCAGCGTCCGTCGCCGGCGCCGTACGCTGGACATGCGGGCCACGCCAGGCTTGGCAGTTTCGCCGGCTTCGGGTATGCCGGGCCGCGCTAGGAACGTAGCCCAAACATAGTTTGGGATGCTTCCTCAGCCAGCGTCTCTCGCCGGCTTCGCCGGCGCCGTACGCTGGACATGCGGGCCACGCCAGGCTTGCCGGCTTCGCCGGCTTCGGGTGTGGCGAGCTACGATAGGAACGTAGCGCGCTAGCGTCCATGGACATGCGCGCCACGCCAAGGTTGCCGTCTTCGCCGGCTTCGGGTGTGGCGGGCCACGACAGGAGCGCAGCCCAAACTTAGCTGGGCATGCTTCCTCAGTCAGCGTCCGTTGCCGGCTTCGCCGGCGCCGTGCGCTGGACATGCGGGCCACGCCAGACTTGGCGGCTTCGCCGGCTTCGGGTGTGGCGGGCCACGCCAGGCTTGGCGGTTTCGCTGGCTTCGGGTATGGCGGGCACGATAGGAACGTAGCCCAAACCTAGCTGGGCATGCTTCCTCAGCCAGCGTCCGTCGCCGGCGCCGTACGCTGGATATGCGGGCCACGCCAGGCTTGCCGGCTTCGCCGGCTTCGGGTGTGGCGGGCCACGCCAGGCTTGGCGGTTTCGCTGGCTTCGGGTATGGCGGGCACGATAGGAACGTAGCCCAAACCTAGATGGGCATGCTTCCCCAGCCAGCGTCCGTCGCCGGCGCCGTACGCTGGATATGCGGGCCACGCCACGCTTGCCGGCTTCGCCGGCTTCGGGTGTGGCGGGCTACGATAGAAACGTAGCCCAAACCTAGCTAGGCATCTTCCTCAGCCAGCGTCCCACGCCGGCTTCGCCGGCGCCGTACGCTGGACATGCGGGCCACGCCAGGCTTGGCAGTTTCGCCGGCTTCGGGTATGGCGGGCCGCGCTAGGAACGTAGCCCAAACATAGTTTGGGATGCTTCCTCAGCCAGCGCCCCTCGCCGGCTTCGCCGGCGCCGTACGCTGGACAAGCGGGTCACGCCAGGCTTGGCGGCTTCGCCGGCGTCGGGTGTGGCGGGCTACGATAGAAACGTAGCCCAAACCTAGCTAGGCATCTTCCTCAGCCAGCGTCCCACGCCGGCTTCGCCGGCGCCGTACGCTGGACATGCGGGCCACGCCAGGCTTGGCGGTTTCGCCGGCGTCGGGTGTGGCGGGCTACGATAGAGACGTAGCCCAAACCTAGCTAGGATCTTCCTCAGCCAGCGTCCCACGCCGGCTTCGCCGGCGCCGTTCGCTGGACATGCGGGCCACGCCACGCTTGCCGGCTTCGCCGGCTTCGGGTGTGGCGGGCTACGATAGAAACGTAGCCCAAACCTAGCTAGGCATCTTCCTCAGCCAGCGTCCCACGCCGGCTTCGCCGGCGCCGTACGCTGGACATGCGGGCCACGCCAGGCTTGGCAGTTTCGCCGGCTTCGGGTATGGCGGGCCGCGCTAGGAACGTAGCCCAAACATAGTTTGGGATGCTTCCTCAGCCAGCGCCCCTCGCCGGCTTCGCCGGCGCCGTACGCTGGACAAGCGGGTCACGCCAGGCTTGGCGGCTTCGCCGGCTTCGGGTATGGCGGGCCACGCCGGGCTTGGCGGTTTCGCTGGCTTCGGGTATGGCGGGCACGATAGGAACGTAGCCCAAACCTAGCTAGGATCTTCCTCAGCCAGCGTCCCACGCCGGCTTCGCCGGCGCCGTACGCTGGACATGCGGGCCACGCCAGGCTTGGCGGCTTCGCCGGCTTCGGGTATGGCGGGCCACGCCGGGCTTGGCGGTTTCGCTGGCTTCGGGTATGGCGGGCACGATAGGAACGTAGCCCAAACCTAGCTGGGCATGCTTTCTCAGCCAGCGTCCGTCGCCGGCGCCGTACGCTGGATATGCGGGCCACGCCAGGCTTGGCGGCTTCGCCGGCGTCGGGTGTGGCGGGCTACGATAGAGACGTAGCCCAAACCTAGCTAGGATCTTCCTCAGCCAGCGTCCCACGCCTGCTTCGCCGGCGCCGTTCGCTGGACATGCGGGCCACGCCAGGCTTGGCGGTTTCGCCGGCTTCGGGTATGGCGGGCCGCGCTAGGAACGTAGCCCAAACATAGTTTGGGATGCTTCCTCAGCCAGCGTCCCTCGCCGGCTTCGCCGGCGCCGTACGCTGGACATGCGGGCCACGCCGGGCTTAGCGGCTTCGCCGGGTTCGGGTATGGCGGGCCACGCCAGGCTTGCCGACTCATCCGGCATCGGGTATGGCGGGCTACGATAGGAACGTAGCCGAAACATAGTTTGGGAAGCTTTTTCAGCCAGCGTCTCTCGCCGGCTTCGCCGGCGCCGTACGCTGGACGTGCGGGCCACGCCAGGCTTGCCGGCTTCGGGTATGGCGGGCCACGATAGGAACGTAGCCCAAACCTAGCTGGGCATGCTTCCTCAGCCAGCGTCCGTCGCCGGCTTCGCCGGCGCCGTACGCTGGATATGCGGGCCACGCCAGGCTTGCCGGCTTCGCCGGCTTCGGGTGTGGCGAGCTACGATAGGAACGTAGCGCGCTAGTGTCCATGGACATGCGCGCCACGCCAAGGTTGCCGTCTTCGCCGGCTTCGGGTGTGGCGGGCCACGATAGGAGCGTAGCCCAAACCTAGCTGGGCATGCGTCCCACGCCGGCTTCGCCGGCGCCGTACGCTGGACATGCGGGCCACGCCAGGCTTGGCGGTTTCGCCGGCTTCGGGTATGGCGGGCCGCGCTAGGAACGTAGCCCAAACATAGTTTGGGATGCTTCCTCAGCCAGCGTCCCTCGCCGGCTTCGCCGGCGCCGTGCGCTGGATATGCGGGCCACGCCAGGCTTGCCGGCTTCGCCGGCTTCGGGTGTGGCGGGCCACGCCAGGCTTGGCGGTTTCGCCGGCTTCGGGTATGGCGGGCCGCGCTAGGAACGTAGCCCAAACATAGTTTGGGATGCTTCCTCAGCCAGCGTCCCTCGCCGGCTTCGCCGGCGCCGTGCGCTGGATATGCGGGCCACGCCAGGCTTGCCGGCTTCGCCGGCTTCGGGTATGGCGGGCACGATAGGAACGTAGCCCAAACCTAGCTGGGCATGCTTCCTCAGCCAGCGTCCGTCGCCGGCTTCGCCGGCGCCGTACGCTGGATATGCGGGCCACGCCAGGCTTGCCGGCTTCGGATATGGCGGGCCACGCTAGGAACGTAGTCCATAGCATGTGCATAGATTGAAACAGAAATGAAAATGGGTGTGGAAAAAGTCAGCGGCAGCGTGAAAATACAGAAATGCAGACGAAAATGGAGTAAGGGACGGATGCAAAAATGAAGTGAAAATGGAGGGTTAAGGTGAGTGAACCCGTATGGAGAGCAAACGCACAATGTTCTGTGCTTTGCATCCCTTTGGCAGTCTGTTCATAAACACATTAGATGGGATCAACATGCCAACATGACAGTTCATGCGCCGCCAGCAGTAAACATCTCGGAAGCGGTGGGCGCAGCGGACGCGGCGGACTTAGCGCGGCGGACATGGCGGGCGCAGCTGACGCGGCGGACATAAGCCCCTTTCATACTCGTCCGAGGGGCGGCGGCGGCGGCGGCGGCCCAATGGTTTAGCATAGGAAGGCGGCGGCGATGACGTGCCCGAGCGGCGGCCACGGCGGTGGAGGGGTTTTCATACTGGCAGCGGCGACGTCGCCGCGGCCACGCCCCGCCACGCCCCTGGCGGCGCCGCCGCCGGGGCCGCTGCCCGAGATGGCTGGGGCCATTTCGGGCGGCGGCCACGAGGGGCAGCGAGAGCGGCGGCACATCGAGACGTGGAGTGTGCTGTCCTGTGTGCGCGCTGCGGACAACGCTCAGCCTCCACGTCAGGCAAGGGAATTGTCATCAAAAGTGAACTCGCGTCTAACCGATGTTCGTTTCGCTTCGGTTTTCCTTACATTTTCGATGTTTCACGCGTTCGTTGCTTGTTTGTATGTCTCTCTCTTGTTTCCTCCTCTCTTTACGCTCCTCTACCTTCGTTTTACCATTTGTTCTTTCGTATTTTGTTCTTCCTTTCCCAGTTTCGAGTGTTTCAGGTCTCACCGTTCCACTTTGGGCGTCAGCTGTGTTGATCCAGCAGTTCTTCGACTTCGACTACTTCGAGCTATTTTCTACTGCCCAATTCCTTGTCACAGCTAGCATTCTATTCTATTCTGCGACCTACCCTGCCTACTTATTCATCATTGTTCTCAGGTAAGTTGCATTTGTTCGCCCTCCACTAGAATTTTCTCCTTGTTGTTGATGTTACTGTTTTAATAAGAGAAGCCAGTATGGGGTGGATCTGAGGCAGAACTTTTTAAGATTCTGACCCATTTCTTCCTGGTGCTGGTCTTCTCACCTCGGGCTCACTACCGTTTAGAAGTGATGGTGAAAGTCGAGTGGGGGGGGGGGGGGGCTCACATTTCTTAGGTTTATCGTACTCTTATCCTATTTTCTCTTACTTAGGTATTATTTTTAGTTTCCAGGGGATCTGAAGGTAGTATGTGTTATTCAAAAGTTCAATGTGGATATTTCTCTAAACACCCAAGAGATGCTTTCTACAAATCTAATCGGGGGGGGGGGGGGGGGGCTGCATTTGTGGCTTCGTATCAGTAATAGCGGATAACGTGTTGATAAACACTGCATAGCTTTCTATCAGCTAGCCGCTGCAGGCCATTACATGGGCAAACCCATATCCTAAGAGTTATGAAATCCGTAAGGGTAGAAGTATAGAGAGCACCGCGCATCCACAAAATGTAGTGGTTTCCTGTATAATAGGCCGGTTTTATTAGAAAGGTCACTAATCAGAATCAACCTGCGTGTATTCTAACATCCGTGATTAATTCAGAGTAGTTTAAACGCTCCACTGAGAATACTAAGAACATTAAGATCGGAGAACATCAATGAAATGAATATCATTACGAACACATCACCATTATCAGCTGGAATGGGACAGAAAATGCTTCTATAGAACCGTTTCTGTAAAAAAATACTCCAAATAATTACAGGACCGGTTCGGTGAATTAGTAATATACTTGCCTGGGGACGGCAAAACACAGACGACAGAATCAAACACACCGTAGTGGAACCACAAATGACAGTACACTCTAGGGTGTGCCAGGCCGTCAATTTATTTGTGTCACTGTGTGTAATCCGAAACTGGGTTGTGAGGCATTGGCTGGTGCTGTTGAGATTTTCAAGGTATCACCGTCTTGCAAACCCGATGGTATGGAACCTGACTATTATGCGCTTTTGACTTGTAACCCATTTCATCAACGGGATTATTAATCAGTACGAGAATTGGGGCACGTGATAGCGCAGCTAGAGGCGCTGGCTATCGTCCGCACCCGAATCTGGTTCTCGGTTTGGATTTCCCGTCTAGGTCAACTATGCCTTCCATCCTTCCAGGGCCAGTAAATTGGTGCCAGACCTGTCTGGTAGGCATAAATCACGGAATTACGCATCGGCTGTCCTCTCCGAGGACAGTACGCGTTGCGGAAATGCTTTGCCGTGAAGCAGTACGTATCTCTGGACATTCAGAAGGATCTCTTCCATTGAAGGCAAGTACTGCGTTGCCCCATTGCGAGGCCGCTGCGCGCACGCGCGCGCCAAACGCAAGTAGCGCTGGCGGCGGCGGCCGCCACCCCTAGGCGGCGAGAACGGACACCGCCCCTCCACCTGCCGCTGAAGCGGCGGCCGCCGCCGCCGCCGCCCCTGGGAGAGTATGAAAGGGCCTATAGCGGGACAGACGCGGCGGGCGCAGCGGACACGGCGGACTTATCCGGCGGACGCGGCGAGCGCGGCTGCCTTGAGCGCGGCGGACGTGGCAAGCTTCAGCGCAGCCGACGCAGCCGGCGCAGCGAACGCAGCGGACGCGGCGGGCTTCACATAAGAGTGCATGTTGGCTTCACTTAAAAGTGCATGCTGGCTTCACATAAGAGTGCCTATTGGCTTCACATAAGAGTGCAAACATGTCGTCGGACAGTGACTCATGCCTCTCTCGATTATATATGGTAATGATAGCTTAAAACAACGCAATAATGACCGCGCTAAAAGGTAATTAATACAGCAACACTGACAGCAAACAACAACAGAAATCATTTCTTGTTTCGTTTCTATTTTGATGCAGCACATATTTTGAATTAGTTAGGTACAATATCGCGCACGTCGCACAGTTGAAATTTCGGATTGCGACGGAAAAATCCGTCGCATACCGTCGCACAATCATAACTCCTTCAGTTTTTTTTTTTGAAAAAATGTTAGCACCGTTCGATTCGTCTCTTCGAGTTCTACACAAGCATTTACATACCATTACTAGAACACCCATATTTTCGCCTTGGGTATCCCAAAATGGGACTGAAGGAGGTTTTTGCGATTGGAGCAGCTTATTTCCCAGGACATATTTTCTTCTGCAGGATCTGGATCATGGTGTACTTTGCAGTGCTCTGTCATGCCATGAATGCTCCGAGAGTGCGCCGTGCACAACGCACACAGAATCGAACCTATCAATAGAGTGAGCGCGGCAGTCTGTACAGTGATGGTTTGGAGAGTTTTGTCGGAAATTTCCAGCCGTCCTAATCAGGAATTGCTCTAAGACTTTCCAGCTTGCCTTTGGAGTGCGCCGTGAACAATGCATACGGAATCTAACCTATCAATCGAATGGGCGCGGCAGTCCGAAATTTCGGACATAAAACAAGCGTTTTAAGAAATTTCTAAGAAATTTCTGTGTAAGCTGTATAAGCTCATCAGTGACGAAGATAAGTAATTAACGCAAATGTTAGAACAACATAGGACAACTTGACTGTGGATATAGTGTGATAACCAGAATGCGAAGAGAGCTTTCCTTCATAAAACGCGTAGGAACCGGAAGTGCAAAGTATCGACTTAAGGCCTGCAAGTTTATCTCATGGAATATTGATTTCTATAAAGATTTATCTATTGTTTCGATAATTGGTGCACTGGATGTTATAACAATCATTAGGGTTCATATTTCGAACGTGAAGGTAAGTACATTTTATGTAAGGTTCACAGTGAATTCGGAATTCTCAGGAGCAACATATTACCTTTGAAGATGCGAAAAATACAGCTGCAGATGGACAAGAGCAGGAGAAGAGAAATCAACTTCCTTAGACAGGTACTTTCATAAAAGTTTAGAAACTGCGGTCCTCTGCGCGAATCATACTGGACCCGTTAGTGTAAGTAGGCTCGACTCAGCTTCAAGCAATGGTGTAAATCACTCACGGTGATTTCGTAGAGGAACTGCATTCCTAGACGGTGCAATGTTTTCTTTTTGCAAACTGATTCGGCGTTCATGGTTGGCTCACTTGCTCACCTAATAGCACGTCATCCGAAAAAGATAATAGTATTAGAGAATAGTATAATTTTAATGTATTAACACTTCTGCTGCAACATGGAATCCCTACCTTCAAGCATGGCGCAGAGACGCAGAGATCACCGCCGAGGGCAGAACCTGCCACGTCGCGCCGCTATAGCGGCGTCGGCAATGATTCAAGGCATTATTGCCGTCGTAGCCGCTTTCTGCCGACAGTGTTCTCTCTAGGATCTAGCTGGCCGTGGCGAGGATCTGGAATGGAAACCGATAATCTTACTATATATAATCGGCTAATGTCACGTGCCTTTCACGGGGAGGGTGGGAAGCCAAGAGACGCCTACGGCAGTGCGGCGTATGCCAGCCGTGCTGTCTTTGACCTTAACCATGGGCAATTGCTGGCGAACCGATAGGTCTGGCTGCGAATCACTCAACCTTAGAACATGTTAAGAGGCAGAGCGTCAGGGTGTGGATAGGGATCCAATGCGGACCGTAGGGATTCAGAAGATGTGCCGCAGACGTCGTCCTACATGCGGAGGACTACCAGTAGGAAGAGCACCAGTGAAGAGGGGATCAGGAAAGGGGAACCAGTAGAGGAGAATATGTGGGCCAGTACTTTTGATCAATATTGTCCAATGTGCGTCAGGTTTCTGAAGACCAGTCAAAGAAGTCGTGGCAGTCAAAGAAGTCGTGGCACGAGCTCTGCGTCTCTGCCCTATGGTTAAGCATGGGGTCGCGGTTCTGCCGCAGAACTCTGTGGGAGCCTTTAGTCCGTGGGTTACATGGTCATTCACGGAAGAGGAACGAAGGCTAAGGGATGTCTTCGACAGGGCGCGGTATGCCAACCGGGTTTTCTTTGAGATTTATCATGGGTGATTGGTGGCGAACAATTTCCTTGGCGGCTCGTCCAAGTTTACAACGTTTTGCGCGAACAACGTGGCAGGATATAGATAAGGATCATGTGCCAAGCGCCGTGAATCAGAATGCCGCAGACGTCGTTCAACGTGCATAGAGATTCAGAAGACTTGATGAAGATATCGTCCAACGTGAGTAGGGATGCAGAAGAAGTGCCGTAGACGTCGTCCAACGTTTAGAAGACGTGCCGAAGATGCGCCGGGATTCGGAATTCAGACCTGTCGTAGATTTCGTGAAACGTGTGTAGGATTGAGAGTAAGCGGGACCAATAAAGGGGAATTAAGGAAGAAGAAACCCGTGGAATCAGGACCAGTAAGGGGTTCAGTGAAAGGGGGGGGGGGGGGCAGCGAAGGGGACCAGTAAACCAGTAAGCGGGTGCACTAGGGGTTGCAGTAAGGTAGGACCAGTATTTTCTCTCAATATCGTTTACCGTGTTTCGGGTTTCTGAAAACGTGCTAAAGACGTCGTGTCACGAGTGTCAAGGTGCAGAAGACGCTGCATAGACGTCGTGGTAACTGGTGACAATTGCGTCGGGACTCAGCAAATGTGTTACATGCGTTATGGAACATGCGCCGGGATTCTGAACACGTGGTAGAAACGCCGTCTAACATGCGTCCAGATTCAGAAGGCGTGCCACAGATCAGACTTTACGCGACATGCAATGGATTTTCAGAAAAGCTTAAAGGCTTCGTGCAACGAGTATGCGTGTGCATGACTCCCACTCTTTTTTCTGCCGTAGGGAGTTGTTGGGGGTGGAGGGGGGGGGGGGGAGAGGGTAGAGAAAATGACTAAGGGATTACAAGGCATTATTGCCGTCGGACATTAAATGGTAGTGATGGTCGACCTATACTAATTGATTTTTTGTTTCTGCAGATTAAGCACTTCGAATTGGGACTCTCAGAATAGGTTTCTTGCCACGTAGAATTGGTACTTTAGAGAGTAAACCGCAAGCATGAGAGAGGTGGTGGACAGGCTTCATAGAATGTTTTTTGAAGACTCTGCCCTACCAAATCTGGTCATATTGTTCTATATAGGACCAGTTTTTTACTTAGAGTAAAAGGGACTAAACAAGAAAAGAGGAGGGGCGGGGGTGCTCTGTTCTCGAGGCTTGGGGGCAAGCTTCCAACCAGACGTTTGGCTGCCGTTAGGCCGCTGGAGGTCTGGTAGTAATGATAATGGAACAGCGTTGGCGATGGAGCAGGGCGAGGATGTGGGCCGCGCCGCCTCCTCCTTTCACTACTTTACAGCAGTTTTTCTGCCTGCTGCTTACCGCGTTGCCGAAAGGGCCCATTTATACTTCGACGCTGAGCGACGCGACGCCACGTATACTGCCCAAATTGATCGATCGCGTCGCACGATCAATATGGCCACCATGCGACGCCAGGCATGGTGGCCATATTGATCGTGCGACGGCCAACGCTGTTCCATTATCATTACTACCAGACGTCCAGTATACGTGGCCAGTATACGTGGTGTCGCGTCGCCCAGCGTCGGAAGTATAAACGGGGCCTAAGGCCGGGGGCATACTTCCATCGCCGCGATGCGGCGCTCAGTTCATAGTCATTCCGCCGCATGCGGTCGAATAGTCAAAGGAAACACCGCAACAGTGGCGGTCGGCATCCGCGATGACTTCCCGCGCGCACCGCGGGCATGGCATAGTTTTTCGCGCCGCGCGCGGTGTTTAGCGTTGGTCTTGGATGAATCGCCGTCGCGCTCCCTTGCAGAGCGATGGGCGATGCGACGAGCACAGAGAAGTTCAAATTCTTTCGCCTCCCTCTGCAGAACTCATCGCCGCGATTCCGTCGCGGCGACGGGAAGTATGCACGAGGCATAAGAGTGGCCAGAGGCCTTTACGTATCCCACTTTGTCGGAAAGGAACCTCTCAAGCTCACGCTGCTGTTGTTTGCACATACAGCAAATAAGGTCTGCTCATAACATTTCAATTCCAGGTCTATTCAAATGAATAATTATCATTATTTATGGCAGAAAATACTGTCACATGTTTAGGCCGTTCTTCAAGGAATAGTGTTCACAGTTGAGCTTTTTACGTATTTCTACCTGGCATGGCAATTCGAAAATAAATGGATCACTTGGTGTTTATCAACGGTTGCTTGGAACATCGTCCACTGCACGGATGCGTAGGTTTCCATTTTGATTGAAAAAAGAAAAAAACGGGTCATTTTGCATTTTGATTGTTATTAACATGTGACGAAATTTAATGCAGTGACAATCTTTCTAAGCAGTAAAGTTTAATAACCAGTTAACCATGAGTAAGAATCTGTGTACAACAATTGATCAAGTTTTTATAACATTCAGGCAATCGCTGTTTCAGACTGATAATTATTGGCTTCAACGCTGAATTCAGAAAGCTAGTTTCTGCGCCGACGCATATATTTGGTAAGTGCACTTCTCCTAATGTTTACACCTTTTGTTTTGCGGCTGTTGTGGAACTTACAAAGGCTGTTAGATAAATGTTTTGTTACGACTAAAACTCCTGCGGGGCTCCCCATGTTTTCCGGTCAAGATGCTACGCCTTAAACTACCGGCGCTGTTTGATCGCACCCAACGTCCACGGATATCGTTGATGTGGTCTACGGCATTCCGTACGGAAAGAGGAGGGTACTGGTTCGAGTTCGGCCTGGTGCAGGAAGTTTGGTCATAGCTAACATCCTTCTAATTACTACCAATGTTTACGAACAGCGGTGCTTAATATGATTTTTAACATATTTACGACTAGAGCGTTTTCGTGCTCAGTACGCGCGACGGCCAGCTGATTTTTGGCGCGCGAGGGTTATGTGTGAGCATCGTCCCTGGCGAGGTATTACTATCAGTAAGTACATTCAAGTAATCCAGAAGAACTCTACAGGTTGCTATAAAAGAATGAGCTGTAGTCTGGGAGAATATGTTACCAAGAAGAAGCTTACAAGGAAAGGATACTAGGTGACCTCGGGACTTCGAGATGAGACGTATATCACTGGATGCGGTTCGAACGCTGATTCGAAATATGTGTTCCTTTTCTGCGATGCGCAGCTGTGAACGGAGTTATGGACCATTTTCACCGCAGGCTCCTTTGCCCTCTAGCTGCAAGCAAAGCGGGTCAATCACCAGAGAGCGAGCACAAGTAGGGTTGAAGCAGGGCTGCCTGCCGAGCAGTGGTGGCGCATGGGGTAGAGAAGCGCCGTGGTGAGACGGAATGGTTTATGGTTCGACTCCCCTGTGGTGCAGGATCTCTGCACTTCCTAAAAAAGATTTGCCACGATCAACCAAATCTCTCTATGACAAATCGCAACGTAAAAGGTCACCAGAAAGGACTCGTCTTCATACTGACAACTTCATACTGGCACGAAGATACAATTTATCATGAATAGTTGTTAGAAGGGTCCAAAAGTGCTGCTCCAGTTGTGAAAAATATGTTTGTTTGAGGAGTTTCAACAATACAGAGTTATGAAAAAGCCATTTATTCTTCTGCCTACGCAAACCCCACAACAATTGGCTACTAACCAGGGAAGGCGTAGGTCTGAAGGGGGAAATGGATAGTACTACGAGAATCTCTACCCTTCATATAGTAGAAAAACATGTTTCGTTTTTGCTGAGTCTTTGAACATAAAGAGCTACGGGCCCTCGTAGGGGGGGGGGGGGACAGTAGAGCACCGTCCGCACGTGCCCACGTGCATGCGTGCGCGCTTTTGTATGGGACGCGGCGAAAGTCGGAGCCGTAGGTGGGCTGTGGCTCAGCAGTGTGCGGGGGCCCTTCAAAGGCGCTAGAGCAGATGTTCGACTCCCGTGGTATAGACCAATTTTGCATGACCGCTGCCTCCTTTATCAATTCGCTTCCTACACATTTATTTCACTCTAAATTGTCAAAAGAGTCAGATTCTTGATCAACACCCCAGATTCGTGCACAACATCCATGACCTCGACAGTCCTAGTCAACCGTATCTGCTGTAACCTACCCTAATCAGACGAAATTTCAAAAGCGAATGTCAGATTCGTGAAAATGCTAAACAGTGACCTCACAGCAGGTACGGGTTACAGCAGGTACGGACGACTAGGGCTGTCGAGGTCATAACCACCGATTTTGCCCAATCTTCTCCCAGGGGTTATTTGGGATGGTGATCACGAATCTGACATTCGTTTTTAAAAATTCGGCTAATTAAGGTAGATTTAGGGCTGTCGACGTCATGGGGTTTTGCTCACGAATCTGACCCTTTTGACAATTCAGAGTGAAATAAATGTGTAGGAGATGTGCAGGAAGCAAATTGGTGAAGGATGCAGCGGTCATGAAAAAGGCAAGTTTGTTCCATACCACGGGAGTCGAGCATCTGCTGTAGCGCCTTTCAATGGCCCTCGCACCCTGCTGAGCCACAACCCACCTGCGGCTTCGCCCTTCGCTGCGTCCCATACAATAGCGCGCGCACGCATGCACGTGGGCAGGTGCTGACGGTGCGCTATTGTACCACATCGAGGGCCCGTAGCTCTTTAGGCTCAGTGACTCAGCAAAAACGAAACATGTTTTTCTACTGTATGAAGGGTAGAGATTCTCGTAGTACTATCCATTTCCCCCGTTCAGACCTACGCCTGAGACCCTTCCCTGGTAAGATTTAAGAATTTGAGAAGAAAATCGAACAAAAACATCAATAAAGAAAGTTCCTTCCAAAACTTCTCCGCTCACTCAAATCAGTGGACATCGTCGCGAATGTTTTAATTGATCAACGCTCTAGACTAATCGACGAGTGTTTGCTTCAGCGTGACCAAGATTGGTATAACTCTTTATTGCGGCTTACGTTTCGGCGTCGTCGCCTTCTTGAGAGCCTGGAAAAGTCGAAGTCATCTGAGAAACTACCCTCCCAAATGCCATTTCATTTTGCAGGAACCCATCCAATAGGCTAAGAGACTACGAAAACGATGCCATAACAAGTCGGAAACATGGCTAACCTTAGATGTATACAAAAGGCGTCCACCGTCACCCTGGCGGGACGAAAGATGGGTGAATGAGCTTAGAGCCCTCGGGACCGCCCGCCTTAGGGACCTAACGGGTCATGACCCATAGGTCAAAACCCGCAGAGGGCGACGTACGGCGCCAGCTCTTGGGTCACAGCCAGCCAAGCATTCCTCCTTCCTATTGATTTGGGGGGACCTCGCCGCAATGTACAGCGCTTCGAGGGTTCGGCGCGCCGAAATCTCATCTTCACGCGCAAGGTTCTTGACTTCCACGCCGAAGCAGCTGTTCGCATGCCGCCGCACCCTGTGCTCGCCCAAGGGGGTAGAGATATGGGACCTGCGCAATCCGTCCAAGTGCTCCTTCATCCTTACGCACAAGGGTCTACCTGTTTCCCCCACATACTCATCTCCACACTCCGTACATGTGATTAGGTACACCACACCAGATGTTAGACAGTTACCAGCCCCTCCAGAAGGGCAAACAACGCATGCTGGTGTTCTGCATAGGCAGTCATACAAGCGGTTTCGGACTAGCTGCCTTTTAAGCTAGGAGGAACTGCCACTACCCTCACATCTTCTTCCAGCCCAGCCTTCCTAACGCAGCCACGTATGGCTGCAGTCAGACTGTCCGAAATGAACGGGACACAGAATGTCTGACACTTTTGACCGCTCTCGCTGCAATCCTTCAACGGTTGTCGGCTGTCGTCTCTGCCCACTAGCCTTCTCAGTGGGAGCATATCCATTCAGAATCGCGATGTGGCGCGCCATATCCACAGAGTAGGACCTTTCCACAGCATCAGATGAAACCGCTGGAGCAGTGCGGAACATGTTATGAACAATGGCTCTTTTCATACTGGGCGAATGAGCCGATGCGCAGTGAACAATGATGTTCTTGCTTGCCAGCTTCCGGTACCACCTGGTTCGGTGAACCCTCTCAGAAAGATAGACCTGCACATTAAGGAAAGCAAGCCAGTTCTCCTTCGGTTTCTCCCGTGTAAATCTAATGTGCGCTGACTGCCGGTTAAGTGACTCAAAGCACGTATCCATCTCAAGCTGAGTGGAACAGACGATGAAGCAATCGTAAATATACCGGCAGTAGATGGTGGGCATGCGATCTAACACATGAGCTTCGACTTTCGACATGAACGCAACCGCGAGAACTGGAGCTAGTCTTTGGCCCACGGCAAGGCCTCTTATCTGCTTGTGATACTCACCCGACCACCTAAACACGTTGCATTGCAGACACTCGTTGACGAGCCCCATCACTTGCAGTACAGATAGACAGTACATGTTTACGCTTGTGTGGTGTTCATTGAGAATTTCCCGAACTGCTTCCAACTGCATTTGTTGGAGACGTTAGTGTAGAGCGATGTTACGTCAAACGACTCCATCACGCATTCCTTATGCAGTCTAGCTCCTCTCAGCTTCTCAAGGAAATGACTTGTGTTAGGTAGGTGGGCTGGTATGAAATGGAATAGCTGCACAAGCACAAGGTTGAGGAACCAAGCGATACGATCAGTGGGACCACCAACATTGCTGATGATGGGTCTGACTTTGAACACTGAAGGGTCGCCAGCAGTCACACTATCTGGGGAGAGCTTGTGCGTCTTTATTAGCGTATAGAGCACCGGACATACGGGGTGGTCGCAACGCAACCTCTTTATCATCCCCTTAGGTAGATTTGCGGAACATGATACTTCCACCCATTTTCTGTTCAGTCTACGGTATTGTCGTCTAAACTCCTCAGGGCTAGAACGACTGTAGACCGATGCGTCCTGGAGATGTAACCGATTGATCGCTCGGTCCAGCTCTTGTGAGAGCACAACGAACTCTCCACCTTTATAGCTTATGCCGATCTTCGTGGCACCGACAGGGAGAGGTTACAGATCTCCCTGAGACCCATCCCATTAGGCTCCTGTGGCCTCAGGTATGCAGTCGGGAACGGAGGCGATGGTATAGCTGTAGCACTTAGTGGGTCCGACCCAGTACCCTGCGCATCGATTGTCGCCTTACGTCGCAGGCGATCCTGCAAGTGCTATCTGTACTGCAAGTGGTGGGGCTCGTCAACGAGTGTCTGCAATGCAACGTGTTTAGGTGGTCGGGTGAGTATCACAAGCAGATAAGAGGCCTTGCCGTCGGCCAAAGACTAGCTCCAGTTCTCGCGGTTGCGTTCATGTCGAAAGTCGAAGCTCCTGTGTTAGATCGCATGCCCACCATCTACTGCCGGTGTATTGACGATTGCTTCATCGTCTGTTCCACTCAGCTTGAGATGGATACGTGCTTTGAGTTACTTAACCGGCAGTCAGCGCACATTAGTTTTACACGGGAGAAACCGAATTAGAACTGGCTTGCTTTCCTTAATGTGCAGGTCTATCTTTCTGATGGGGTTCACCGAACCAGGTGGTACCGGAAACCGGCAAGCAAGAACATCATTGTTCACTTTTCATACTAGGCGGATGAGCATCGGCTCATCCGCCTAGTATGAAAAGAGCCATTGTTCATAACATGTTCCGCACTGCTCGAGCGGTTTCATCTGATGCTGTGGAAAGGTCCTACTCTGTGGATATGGCGCGCCACATCGCGATTCTGAATGGATATGCTCCCACTGAGAAGGCTAGTGATCAGAGACGACAGCCGACAACCGTTGAAGGATTGCAGCGAGAGCGGTCAAAAGTGTCAGACATTCTGTGTCCCGTTCATTTCGGACAGTCTGACTGCAGCCATACGTGGCTGCGTTAGGAAGGCTGGGCTGCAAGACGATGTGAGGGTAGTGGCAGTTCCTCCTAGCTTAAAAGGCAGCTAGTCCGAAACCGCTTGTATGACCGCCTATGCAGAACACCAGCATGCGTTGTTTGCCCTTCTGGAAGGGCTGGAAACTGTCTAACATCTGGTGTGGTATACCTAATCACATGTACGGAGTGTGGAGATGAGTATGTGGGGGAAACAGGTAGACCCTTGTGCGTAAGGATGAAGGAGCACTTGGACGGATTGCGCAGGTCCCATATCTCTACCCCCTTGGGTGAGCACAGGGTGCGGCGGCATGCGAACAGCTGCTTCGGCGTGGAGGTCAAGAACCTTGCGCGTGAAGATGAGATTTCGGCGCGCCGAACTCTAGAAGCGCTGTATATTGCGGCGAGGTCCCCCAAAATCAATAGGAAGGACGAGTGCTTGGCTGGCTGCGACCCAAGAGCGGGCGCCGTACGTCGCCCTCTGCGGGTTTTGACCTCTGTGTCATGACCCGTTAGGTCCCTAAGGCGGGCGGTCCCAAGGGCTCTAAGCTCATTCACCCATCTTTCGTCCAGCCAGGGTGACGGTGGACGCCTTTTGTCCACATCTAAGGTTAGCTATGTTTCCGACTTGTTATGGCATCGTTTTCGTAGTCTCTTACCCTATTGCATGGGTTCCTGCAGAATGAAATGCCAATTGGGAGGGTAGTTTCTCAGATGACTTCGACTTTTCCAGGCTCTCAAGAAGGCGAGGACGCCGAAACGTAAGCCGCAATAAAGAGTTATACCAATCTTGGTCACGCTGAAGCAAACACTCGTCGATTACAACGCGAAGATGCCAAGATTCATCGAGAGTCGCACGTGGAATGCTCCAGACTAAATTTCTATTTTGTCACACCTCGCAGTTTTCTTATGCAAGATATTTAGCATTTCTAGACAGCCACGTAAGCAAAATCAAAATATTCTCCCAAAACTCCTCGAATGTCTCTGTAGAGCGTCCGTTGATAGATTTGGACTAGTTGTGTTCTCGGTATCCTACTATATATAAAGCAGCAAGCGTGTGTGTGTGTGTCACTGTGTGTGTGTGTCACACTGTCCGTCCGTCCCACTTTGAGTTGGGGCGCGGCAGCCGAGCACGTCGGCAACCGTGCATGGCGAGCCGTAGACGTGCCGAGCACGTCGGCAACCATGCATGGCGAGCCGTAGACGTGCCAAACACGTCGGAAACCATGCATGGCGAGCCGTAGACGTGCCGAACACGTCGGCAACCGTGCATGACGAGCCGTAGACGTGCCGAGCACGTCGGCAACCGTGCATGGCGAGCCGTAGACGTGCCGAGCACGTCGGCAACCGTGCATGGCGAGCCGTAGACGTGCCAAACACGTCGGCAACCCTGCATGGCGAGCCGTAGACGTGCCGAGCACGTCGGCAACCGTGCATGGCGAGCCGTAGACGTGCCAAACACGTCGGCAACCGTGCATGGCGAGCCGTAGACGTGCCGAGCACGTCGGCAACCGTGCATGGCGAGCCGTAGACGTGCCAAACACGTCGGCAACCCTGCATGGCGAGCCGGAGACGTGCCAAACACGTCGGCAACCATGCATGGCGAGTCGTAGACGTGCCGAACACGTCGGCAACCGTGCATGGCGAGCCGGAGACGTGCCAAACACGTCGGCAACCATGCATGGCGAGCCGTAGACGTGCCGAACACGTCGGCAACCGTGCATGGCGAGCCGTAGACGTGCCAAACACGTCGGCAACCATGCATGGCGAGTCGTAGACGTGCCGAACACGTCGGCAACCGTGCATGGCGAGCCGGAGACGTGCCAAACACGTCGGCAACCATGCATGGCGAGCCGTAGACGTGCCGAGCACGTCGGCAACCGTGCATGGCGAGCCGTAGACGTGCCGAGCACGTCGGCAACCGTGCATGGCGAGCCGTAGACGTGCCAAACACGTCGGCAACCCTGCATGGCGAGCCGTAGACGTGCCGAACACGTCGGCAACCGTGCATGACGAGCCGTAGACGTGCCGAGCACGTCGGCAACCGTGCATGGCGAGCCGTAGACGTGCCGAGCACGTCGGCAACCGTGCATGGCGAGCCGTAGACGTGCCAAACACGTCGGCAACCCTGCATGGCGAGCCGTAGACGTGCCGAGCACGTCGGCAACCGTGCATGGCGAGCCGTAGACGTGCCAAACACGTCGGCAACCGTGCATGGCGAGCCGTAGACGTGCCGAGCACGTCGGCAACCGTGCATGGCGAGCCGTAGACGTGCCAAACACGTCGGCAACCCTGCATGGCGAGCCGGAGACGTGCCAAACACGTCGGCAACCATGCATGGCGAGTCGTAGACGTGCCGAACACGTCGGCAACCGTGCATGGCGAGCCGGAGACGTGCCAAACACGTCGGCAACCATGCATGGCGAGCCGTAGACGTGCCGAACACGTCGGCAACCGTGCATGGCGAGCCGTAGACGTGCCGAGCACGTCGACAACCGTGCATGGCGAGCCGCAGACGTGCCGAACACGTCGGCGGCACGAAACTTCAGCCCTGGGGGTAATCGAGGTCGCTGAACACGAATCTGAAGTCGACCAATCGATATCGATCGATATTATCGATTTTTTGAGGATGGCGCTCAAGTGGCGCGAAACTTTGGCCTTGGGGGTAATCGAGGTCGCTGAACTCGAATTTGAAGTCGACCAATCGATATCGATCGATATTATCGATTTTTTGAGGATGGCGTGTAAGCGGCGCGAAACTTCGGCCCTGGGGGTAATCGAGGTCGCTGAACACGAATCTGAAGTCGACCAATCGATATCGATCGATATTATCGATTTTTTGAGGATGGCGTTTAAGCGGCGCGAAACTTCGGCCCTGGGGGTAATCGAGGTCGCTGAACACGAATCTGAAGTCGACCAATCGATATCGATCGATATTATCGATTTTTTGAGGATGGCGTTTAAGCGGCGCGAAACTTCGGCCCTGGGGGTAATCGAGGTCACTGAACACGAATCTGAAGTCGACCAATCGATATCGATCGATATTATCGATTTTTTGAGGATGGCGTTTAAGCGGCGCGAAACTTCGGCCCTGGGGGTAATCGAGGTCACTGAACACGAATCTGAAGTCGGATCAATCGATATCGATCGATATTATCGATTTTTTGAGGATGGCGTTCAAGTGGCGCGAAACTTCGGCCCTGGGGGTAATCGAGGTCACTGAACACGAATCTGAAGTCGACCAATCGATATCGATCGATATTATCGATTTTTTGAGGATGGCGTTTAAGCGGCGCGAAACTTCGGCCCTGGGGGTAATCGAGGTCACTGAACACGAATCTGAAGTCGGATCAATCGATATCGATCGATATTATCGATTTTTTGAGGATGGCGTTCAAGTGGCGCGAAACTTCGGCCTTGGGGGTAATCGAGGTCGCTGAACACGAATCTGAAGTCGGATCAATCGATATCGATCGATATTATCGTTTTTTGAGGATGGCGCTCAAGTGGCGCGAAACTTCGGCCTTGGGGGTAATCGAGGTCGCTTAACACGAATCTGAAGTCGACCAATCGATATCGATCGATATTATCGATTTTTTGAGGATCACGTTGAGGAAGATCAGCCGATCCATCTCGATTAACATAATGGTCAGAAGGCCTAGGAAAGAATAGGAAACCCGTAGCGGCCAAGGCGTCCTATTCTCGGGGTTTGGGGGCGAAGCCCCCAACCAGTCGTAGGCGGCCGCTAGGCCGCCGAACGACTGGTTTAATATAATGGACAGTTTCTTGCTAGCGGCGTTACTGCAGGTTACCTTTTATCATGCCTTCTAAGTGACCGAAAATTCTCTGAAAGAATCGTAAGAATTTTGAATATTTTATTTTGAGACTACAATTTTATGCGAGATTGCTTCACGTAGAGTGCTGCCTGAAGCTTATTTATTTGGTTATTTATTTTTGCACAATGGTGCCATAATAAGGTACGATAGCAGCGAAACAGAAATTAAATATTACACGACACCAATTGACTAAGAATTTGCTCCCTATAGCAGAGCATACGCTAGAGGAAATGGAGAAAACACTTCTGCTGTCAGTGATCTGACAACGTCGTGAAACGTGTTGTTAAAAGCTGCTCAGCTGGTGTGCCCAATATAAATACAACAGAAACAAATTTTAACAAGAAGAAGGAAAATATTTTTCTCAAATTTGATTTCGGACAACGCGATGAACAGAGAACACCGATTCTGCGTGAATCATCTTTGAAGACCTGTCGAAGAAGTTTGCTAAGCCATTGAGCAGGCTTTTAACGGTGTAGTGAAATTTCCAACCATACATTGTTTTTGTGGACCACACTTTCAACAGCATTGCTAAAGTTGAAGCGCTCATAAAGGATAAAGGATAAAGGACGGCGTTACTCAATCCCTTCTGGGATGCGCCAGCGCATTCTACTTCTACGGGATGTCGTGGAGGCGACATGAATGCGTATTTGGCCATACAATGACTTGCGGTGGCCAGCCGATGAACAAGTCAGCGCTTTATCCTTCCCAGACAAGTCTGGTACCAATTCACCGACCCCGGAGGGATGGAAGGCTTGGTAGGCCTGGGCGGGAAATCCGAACCAGGAACCTGGTATCGGGTGCACGCGACAGTCGCGCCTCCTCCGACTGCGCTACACGCGCCCGAAGCGCTCATAGCACGAAAGAATTCCTTCGAAAAATTTGAATCCAACACAAAAGGTTACTACAAGAACGTACATGACATCGTGTTGCATCCGTTCGCTTGTAGAGTTTTTTAAAGGGCCTGCAATAGTGGTGAAAAAAGTGGAGCAAAAAGTATCTTACCTTTAAATAATCGGCTAATGTCACGTGTCCGTCGCGGTGAGGTGGAAGCCAAGAGATGCCTAGGAGTGCGACGCATGTCAGCCGGGTTTTATTTCAGCTTAACCATGGGCGATTGCTGGCGAACTTATAACTTGGCGGCGGATCACCCAAGTTCACGATATGTTCAGCGGGCAGGGCGTCAGAATATGAATGGGGAGCAAGTGCGGAGCATAGGGATTCAGAAGACGTGCCGAACACATCGGCAACCGTACATGGCGAGCCGTAGACGTGCCGAACATGTTGGCAACCATTCATGGCGCGCCGTAGACGTGCCGAACACGTCGGCAACCGTGCATCGCGAGCCGTAGACGTGCCGAACATGTTGGCAACCATTCATGGCGCGCCGTAGACGTGCCGAACACGTCGGCAACCATGCATCGCGAGCCGTAGACGTGCCGAACACGTCGGCAACCGTGCCTGGGCATTTTGATGATCGTCGACGGGAATCAATCGATATTGGTCGATATTATCGATTTTTTGTGGATATTGTTCAAACAGCACGAAACGTCGGCCCTGGGGGTAATCGAGGTCGCTGAACACAAATCTGAAGTCGACCAATCGATATCGATCGATATTATCGATTTTTTGAGGATGGCCTTCAAGTGGCACGAAACTTCAGCCCTGGAGTAATCGATGTCGCCCAACACGAATCTGAAGTTTGTTTTTGAGGTATCGATCACCATCAATCGATATTGATCAAATTATACATGGATGTCGTTCATTTTTTCTGCGTCGGGGGCCGCTAGCCCGCTGAACGACTGGTTAACCTATATTTGCACTAAATTGTGCGCATCATGGCGTAAAAACATAGACAAATTGTCATGGGTACTGAAATATTCTGTAATGTATGATATTGTATTGTACTGTATGACATTAGTGCTGCAACAGGCAGTCGTATTCATTATGCCTCACTACTAAAATTTTATTTATTTATTTATTTTTTATTTATTTACACGAGACAAGCACAATCGTGCGCAAACTTATAATAAAAAATCACCAAACGAGAAAAGTAAATACAATCTAGACATATCATCTAAGTAAAAAACAGAAAAATTACGGACGACGTCTAAAGCATCAGTTATGGCTTCAGTTGCGATTTCAGAAATTTTTTTAAAAGCTTCATAATTCCCAGAAAGATTCTGCCTTCTCTGAAGCTTCTCATATGAAGGGAGACTTCTATGCAAGAAAAAGAATCGCTTACAATGTTCATATTGCAATGCAATTTTCAATGTTCAATTTGCAGAAGGGCGAACTTCGCTCATACACGTCGAGCCAACTGCCGCAGATCTGGCTAGCAAACACTGAAGCAACTCGCAACGGAGAGCGATGTCACGATTATATGCACTAAAACTATTTCATCATTGCTGTGCTGTACTAACGTTGGTGAAAGATGTCCGTGACATTGCAAGTGACACATTGTGGACGTTTCGCGAAAACGAAAGTATGATACCTTTGTGTTGATGTGTGTAAATAATTACTATGTGTAGCAAGGAAATAAACTGTGAGATCGTGTACATCTTTAATCCTCAAGCATCGAAGTTCACCTGTATCACCTGTCGTCCCGTTGATCATCGACTTGCTCGAGCGGGCGCCAGCAGCGTCTCCATTCGTCCCTGTCGCGTGCCAGAGTGGTCCAATGGATCCTCCTCGCTCGAGGGACACGAAGAGCGTCATATCGGTCGTTCAGGGCTTTCACGAAGAAGTCCGACCAACGCGTTGGTGGGCGTCCTGGTGTTCTTTTGACATCCCGCGGAATCCAGTCTGTGACGGCTCTCGTCCAGCGGGTGTCTGCGAATCGCATTACGTGGCCAGCCCACCTAATTTTCGACGACCTGGCCCATGCGACAGCGTCTCTGATCTTTGAACGTCGGCGAAGCTCGGAACTCCGGAGGCCTTCTCTCACTTGCGTGAGTCGTGTCACTCCGAGCATCGTCCTCTCGATTCCACGCTGCGCGACGCTGATCGCGTGTTCATCCTGCTTTCGTATAGCCCAGGTCTCTGAGGCGTATGTTAGGGCAGGAAGAACAGTGGAGTCGAATAGGTGGGCATGGAGTCGGACGTTCTTCGTTTTCTTCACGACTTCTTCGACGCTCTTGAAAGCTCCCCAAGCCGCTCGTTTCCTCCTGCTCAGCTCTGGTGCTAGGTCGTTGGCCATGTTGACTTCGCGACCCAGATACACATAGCTGGAGCATTCGGAGATGTTCGTTCCGTTGAGCGAGAATGGGGCATCAGAAACCCATCCGTTCTTCATGAACATCGTCTTCGTAAGACTCAGCTGCAGTCCAACGCTTCCACATACACGATCGAAGTCGGCCAGCATTCGCTCCGCCTGAGTGATGCTCGGTGTTATGAGCACGATGTCGTCAGCGAAGCGAAGATGGAAGCATCGAAGTTATTGATCGAAATACTTTTCATTGTTCATACTTTTACAAAATGAATGGAAAGTAACGGAAAGGCAACCACTTATCGGAGTTGGCGATCGAGACGTGAATTCTAAGCGCAACAAGCTGAAGCCTTATTGTGCTGATCAAATCGAGCCCTCCACAACATATCCTAAATATATAGCATTTAGTGAATTTATGCTAGCTGCAACAGAGAAGTGAGATCGTGCCGCTATAATAATCAAAGAAAATAAGCTCTCAGTACCCCAAAGACGAGATACTGAAGGCGTATTTTTTTCAGGACGAAATACTGTAAGCTGCAGTTTTTCCGAGACAGGCACATTCCAGGAAGGTGCCAGGTTTTTTTGTGTACCCGATCCGAGGTTTCTGGTTAGGATTTCCCGCCTAGGCCAGCCAAGTTATCTATGTCTCCGGAATCGGTGAATTTGTACCAAACCTGTCTAGGAAGGATAAACACTGACTTTTTCATCGGCTGGCCACAGCATGTCATTGTATAGGCAAAGTATGCCTTCAAATTGCCTCCGCGACATCCGCTAGAATTAAAGTGCCTGGGGCATCCCAGAAGGATTTGAGTCACGCGGTACTTTATCCTTTATCCTTTAATTTTCGTTGCAACAAGAAAACATAGCCTTGCTGCTGTATATCCTATAAAATAAGCTTACAATATCTCCTGGACGTAAGGCTGAAAGCAAATTATGAATATGCCTATCAACCGTTATGTATAAAAGTGCTCCGTCACGCCTATCGGCGTGCCTCGCACTTGCGCGCTTCGCGCGATGTTGCAGCATCACTAAGCTAAGGACACTCACATCAAGCTAGCTGCTCTACTTGTACAGGCATTTTCCCTAGGAGTACAAAAGGCTCGCAGTACGTACAGTACATATTATGATAGGGCGATCTATGGATCCACACTACTGGTCCTCTCCTAATGAAATGGTCTCCCATTACTGGTACTGGTCCCCCTCAATGATCCACCCTTAGCGGACGACGTCTTCGGCACGTCTACCTGAATCCCAAAACACGTTGAGCGAAGTTTTTGACACGTCATTTGAGTACCAGGCAGGCTCAAGCGTGGGGTGCGATTTCTGCCAAAAATTTCCGACCCCCCTCATCAAAAGGGTCTTGGTACGACCCCCTTCACCAAAAGGGTCTTGGTACGACCCCCCCCCCCTTCGAGAGAATCCATGGATATTAATGTTAAGTTGTCTCTTATGTTGCAAACAATTTTAGAAAATGTGAAAAAAGGAAAATATTTATTAATAATCAAATTATAAAGTTTTGACGCTAATAAATCAATTAAAAGATGATTTTTTAGGAATGGCAACGACATGGCAACACCCTGAGCACCGCTTCTTCTACCGAAAGAAGACGTCATTTGAGTGGGATAATGCATCTAATAAAAATGTAAATAGCTGTTGTGTATGGCTCCTACCGAAAGTTAAGCTTCCGTTTGCAGCAGAAAAAAATCAGGCCTCTTCTAGGCAACCTTTCATCCGAGCAGGTAAAGTGATTTTCCTGGAATTTTTCTAGGAATTTTTTAAAAGCAAAATGCTTTCTGAACAAGGTTATCGTTGGAGATGAAACTAGAGTTCACAACAGCACAGATTTTATTTAGCAATTGTTCAAAAAAATCAAGTCTTACTTATGCAGTCTTCCTCGCGATCAGGTGAGGTCATACTCAATTTTTTTCCTAAATAAAGTTTTTTCCTGAATGGAACAATCTCTAAAGCTAGCATGTAGCTTTAGAAAACAATAATTTCTATTTTATATACATTCTAGAATCCGCCCTTTCCTAAACGATTTTCCTTGTGATCAAGGGAGGTCATGCTCAATTTTTTTCCAAAATATCATGATCAATTTTTCTTCAAAAATAAAGTCTTTTCCTGGATGAAACGATCTTTAAAACTAAAATGTAGCTTCAAAAGCAATAATTCCTTATATATCACCACCTATATATAAAAGAGTTTGTCCGTCGAGTGATCTACTCTAAGTGAGATACGCCGCATTCGCCGCATCACCAACAGCGAGAGCGGTCGAATGATCTAACCTAAGTTGGGTACGCCACATCACCCATAGCGAGAGCGGTCGAATGATCTAACCTAAGTGAGGTACGCCGCATCACCCACAGCGGGAGCGGTCGAGTGATCTAACCTAAGTGAGGAAGGCCGCATCATCCACAGCGAGAGCGGTCGAATGATCTATCTATCTATCTATCTAATCTAATAAGTGAGGTACGCTATATCACCCACAGCGCGGTCGAAATTTCCCATTGAACGTGGGTATTGCTGCAGCATGGAAAGCGTATCCTTTTACTGCTTGACACAACAGCACTTACGCGCGTTCCTGAGCGTTCAGATTCAGAAGCCGTGCCGCTGACTTCGTGCCATTAGCATAAGAAGACCACTAAAGGGGGAAGAGTATAAGGGGGGACTTCGAGGGTGGAGAATCGACAGCGACCAGGAGGTAGCAACTTGGAGGAAGCATCGGGAAGGAGGGGGGGGGGATCGATAAGGGGATCAATGAAGCATTAAGGAGGGACCAGTAGGGAGTTAGCAATCAGGGGGGGGGGGAACAGTTAAGAGGATCAGTAAGGGGACCCATTACCAATAAGAGAGTACGGACTTAGAAGATGTGACACCGATGACACGCAATGGGCGTTCGCTCGCCGTCGTTGTGTGTGAGCGTGGGAGAGCTACTTAGTTGGGGAGAGTATTAACGAGGATCCCTAGGGGGGAGATCGACCAGGAACAAGGGACCTGGAGGCGGAACCAGGACCGGGAACAAGCAAGAAGGGAGCCGTAAGAAAATTTATACGCGAAACAAGGAATCTGCCGTATGCGCAGCCCCTTCATGCTCGACACAGCGGGAACTGTGCGCGCTTCTGATCCTCTGCATTCAGAAGGTGGGTCTTCTGTGGTGCTGGTTCAGAGGACAGGTCCTCTACGCCGCCCTAGAAGCATCTGAATTAAGGAATTGTGTCACCGGCGTGAAGGCGCTTTCAGAATTCGACATGGGATTCTGATCTACAGAGGAAGTATAGCCTTCTCCTGCTTGACAAACGGCAACTACACGTATTTCTAAACGTCTCGATTCAGAAAAAAGATCCTCTACGTCGCGCTAGAGGCATCTGGATTATCCTAGGAGGTGATTTCAGACAAATTCCTCCTGTCGTGCCAAAAGCAGGACGGTCTGAAATTCTGAACGTTTCTATTAAGAGCTCCCCACTGTGGCCTCATTTCTTTAAATACAGATTGACTAAGAATGTGAGGGCGTCCAGCGGTGGAATCGGTTGGTCTAACTTTCTAATTCAACTTGGAAACGGAGAGCTCCAAAACGATTCCAATGAAGTGAAAGTGCCAGACGATATGCTGAGCTCTGTAGATATAGCAGATGAGATATTTGGTGATATAGTAAGCTTAGAAGATATGTCCGCTGCAGTCGGTAAAGCGATTTTGACGCCTAGGAATATCGACTTTTTGGAGATGAACAACAAAGTGCTTTCGAAACTACCTGAGCAGGAGAAGATTTACAGAAGCATAGATGAGGTTATGAATGACGAAACTGAAGCTAACAACGACACAGAGTATTCATTGGAGTTTCTAAACAGCTTGACACCCCAGGGATACCCGCCACATGAACTCCATCTAAGGAAAAGAGCAGTCATAATGCTTTTGCGGAATCTTAGAGCCAACCACAGTCTACGCAATGGTACGCGACTACCGTTGAACATATGGATAGGTACATTCTTGGCTGCAAAATTGCAACTGGAGCGAACAAAGGACAATACGTCCTTATTCCTAGAATAATATTCCGTCCGCCTGCCTATGACACCTCACCGTGCAGATTTAAGAGGAAACGATTTCCTGTGCGTTTGGCCTACGCAATGACAATAAACAAGAGTCAGGGACAAACATTCAACTGGGTCGGTGTATACCTCCCCAGCCCAGTTTTTTCTCATGGTCAACTGTACGTGGCGTGCTCACGTGTTCGACAGAGATCCCATCTGAAAATTTGGCTACCATCAGAACGGAAGACTATATCAAACGTAGTATTCACGGAGATGTTTGAGTAAAAATTAAACCATTTTCGTTGCGCTATGAATAAATTTTTTTTGAAGGGCACATCTTTCTTTGTACAAGAGTAGTTCCTGAGAAAAAGACTAACTGTATCACCCCGCGAAGCGGGCAAGTGCAAGACACGCCGTTAGGCGTGGCGCAGTACTTGTATATATATATTCTAGAATCCGCCCATTCCTAAACGATTTTCCTTGTGATAATGTGATGTCATGCCCAATTTTTTTCAAAAATAAAGATTTTCAACCTGAACGGAACGATCGCTAGAGATAAAATTTAGCTCCGCAAAAGCTCAACTTTTGAGTGATACATAATAAAAAATGCAGCTTATCTGGAGCTATTTTCGATGTGATCAAGAAGGATGGATCACTGGTCGATCGCTCCTCGATGTGATGGGAAGGTGCTATTCATGTACTTTGTTCAACCGAGCGTAATTTGCTCAACTTCGAGAGTTATGCAAATGCGGGTAACATTCAAAAAACTAGAAAAATTTTTTTTTCCAATGACCACAAAAGCGACAAAAATTATCTTCATGCGCGGGAGGTGCAATTTCTCTACGATTTTTGCGGAAATACTTGCCGAAAATCGCACCCCCTCGGCCGCGCATGATGATGCCGTTTTTGAAAAACGGTTTTGTGATCGTCGAAAGGAGTATCTTCTCTAGTTTTTCGGACGCTCCCTGCATTTGTACACCTCTCAAAAATTAGCGAGTTGTGATCGTTTAAGTGCCGGTTACTTCGTAAGACATCTCCCTCCTGCGAGGCCGCAGATTGCGGATACCCGCACTTAAACGACCATAACTCGCTTACTTTGAAATCTTATAAGTGCAAAATCAAATTTTGAAAAAATGATCTTCATGCGCGGCCAGGGGGGTGCGATTTCTCTGCGATTTTTGGCAAAACCTCCGGGCTGCGCATGAAGATAATTTTTCAAAATTTGATTGTGTTTTAGAAAGTTAGAGCATCTTCTCTAGTTTTCTGAATGCTGCCCTCATTTTCACAGCTCTCGAAAATTAGTGAGTCATGCCCATTTTTGTAAAATCGCTCCAATTTTTTCGAGCAAAAATCGCATCCCCCGGCCGCGCATGGAGATGCCTTTTTTGAAAGGCGGTTTTGCGATCTTTGGAAAGAGAATTTTTTCTAGCTTTCTGAATGTCACTCACATTGCATAACACTCAAAATTGAGCGAATTACACTCGGTTGAACAAAGTATATGTATAGCACCTTCCCATCACATCAAGGAGCGATCCACCAGTGATCCATCCTTCTTGATCACATCGAAAATAGCTCCAGATAAGCTGCATTTTTTTATTATTATGTACCAGTCAAAAGTTGAGCTCTTGCGCAGCTACATTTCATTTCTAGAGACCGTTCCATTCAGGTAGAAAATCTTTATCTTTGAAAAAAATTGGGCATAATATTTTTGAAAAAAATTGAGCATGACCTCACTTGATCGCGGGGAAAATCGTTCAGGAAAGGGCGGATTCTAGAATATATATATAAAATAGAAATTATTGTTTTTAAAGCTACATTTCAGCTTTAAAGATCGTTTCGTCTAGGAAAAGACTTTACCTTTGAGAAGAAATTCAGCATGACCTCACCTGATCGCAGGGACCGCATACGTAAGGCTTGATTTTTTTTTGAATAAGTGCTAAATAAGGTCCGTGCTGTTGCGAATTTTAGTTTTAGCTCCAGTGGCAGCCTTGTTCAGGAAGCATTTTGCTTTTGAAAAATTTCAAGAAAAATTCCAGGAAAATCACTCCACCTGATCGGATGAAAGGTTGCTTAGGAGAAGCCTGATTTTTTCCTGCTACGAACGGAAGCTTAACTTTTGGTGAAACCCAAATGCAACAATAAATACAACAACCATTCAAATTTTTATTAGATTATTATTACATTCGAATAAAAATGACGTCTTCTTTCCGTAGAAGAAGCGGTGCTCAGGGTGTTGCCATGTCGTTGCCATGCCTAAAAAATCTTCATTTAATCGACATGTTTGCTTAAAAACTTTATCAATTGAATATTAGTAAATATTTTTCATTACTTACAAACCTCTTCTGCCAATGCTTGCCAAAAAACCATCCCTCCAAGAAACTTTTTCCTTCGGAACCATGTCGAAGTACGACCCCCCTGCGATTCTCGCACCCCACGCTTGGGCTTGGTCCCCAGGCACGTCATGCGACGTAATCCGCACGTCTTCCTAATCTCCTACCACGTAGTAGACGTCTGGGTATTTTCCGCTATTTTCGCGCTCCGTAATTTGATAATATCGATTGATGGCGCTCGATACTTCACAAACGAACTTCAGATTTATGCTCAGTGACCGCGCTTACTCCACGGCTAAAGTTTTCAGGCAGGTAGAAGAAGTCTGGGTATTTTCCGCTATTTTCGTGACACGTAATTTGGCCAATATCGATTGGTGGTGATCGATACTTCGAAAACGAACTTCATGTTCGTGTTCAGCGATCTCTATTGCTCCAGGGCCGAAGTTCCCAGGCAGAAAGATGCCTTGGTATTTTTCGCTATTTTCGTCTCGTAATTCCCCCCCCCCCCCACCCGATTTTCCCCCGCTAATTCCTTCGGCGCCGCCGATCGATAGGATGACTCATCGCTTAGCGCGTTATTATAGAGTATGATATTAATGTTGCTTTCCCACACTAGTATACGGTACAACAGAAACAGACATGTCTCTGTAAGTTTTAAGTAGACCGCCATTTTTTAATAAATGTATATTTACTGTTATCTTCATTATTTGCTTGTAATTATCGATAAATTTAATCCAGTTAAGATGAGGCTATTCGTCTTATACTCCTCAATAGCTCGTAGAATTGAAGCTTTTAAAGCTACACGATCCGTTCCAATTTTAACCACCAGCTTAAAAAAAAAACTCTGCAGCAAGTGAATAAAAGTCAACCAAGGATTAACTGTTCGAATAGGCTCAACTTCCGTAATATAATTGAGTTAATTTTCAATTTCATTTGCCTCAGATGAGTGCGGAGTGTTGTGCGGAGAAATTTAGAAATGAAAGGATACAAAAAGACAAACGCTCACTTTTCAAACGCAACACTACTCAGCTGTTAAAGTGGCCTTTGATGTTTTATTATTAATAATGCTTCTGACACATTTTGCTCAAATAAACCTATTTTCTTTAATTCTTTAGCAACTTTAAATTTAAATCTATTCGAGTAAATAATGCAATCAAGAAAAGCAACTACATATTTGCCAAAAGTGGTCCAAATGGTCCTGTTCAAGAGCAGATCTTATCCAGTATTACCTTCTATCTTCTAGACCAGTTTTCTGAATTTGAAGGAAATAGGACGAGAGGACAACTGTGGTTGCGTGGAATATAAATATTAAAGTAACTAGCTTTACCTAATAGTTTTCTGGTTTTTTAGCCACCTTAGAACCCATACTGACGTTTAGAGAAAGGAGCTAAGCATTGTGCTGCAATTTTGATTTCATACATGTCCACTCCTTTGGGTGACTAATTTGTCTTTGTTTGAACACTCTACGAAAAAGTACAAATGAATGGAAAACATTGATATGAATAGCAATTATATCGGCTCGGTCCACCCACTTTGACGGAGCAGTTTATAGCTCCAATCAAATACCAGCATTCTCGAAATGTATTCAAACGCATTTTAGATGTGTTTCTACGACCAGCTGTTTTACACTCGATCCTGTATAGCAAGTATACTATCAAAATTTCCAGGAGCAAATGCCATATTTTTGACAACTCTTCTGTTTTCTAAATTAATTTTGTTTGGAGAGATTTAAAGTTCCTTTCACTTTTAATTTAAAACGATTTTAATATTTAATAAGTGTAAGTTTGAGTACGAATGAAACCTACAAAGATGAAGGCTTGGTTGGCCTAGGCGGGAAATCCGAACCAGGAACCTGGTATCGGGTGCATGCGACAGTCTACGCCACCTCCAACTGCGCTACACGCGCCAAATGAATCCTATAGGAATAATAAATGGTAAAGTAAAAGTAGTTAGTTGTAATTAGTTATTTTTAAAATGGTAAAGTAAAAGTAAAAGTTGTAATTAGCAATTTATTATTATGTAGTAATTATATTAATATTTTTATTATTTAGTAATTTGTCTTCGAGTGAGGATTAGATTTTTCTTTCTCTAATTTTTCTAGTTTTCCAAAAAAGCAAGAAGAAGATTAGAAAAAGGAAGAGAAAACGGAGGATAAACTGTATGGTAATCCTTAATCACTGACTAATCTATCAATCTACCCTGGAAATTTAAATATATGTTTGTGCGCTTTTTTAGCTATACAACAGTTTTTGCAAGAGGGCCTGTAGCGCAGTCTGAGGTGATTCCGGCTGTCACAAGCACCCAATACCAGGTCCTTGGTTCGGATTTTCCGGGCATGCCAACGAAGCCATTCATCCTTACGGGATCGATGAAGTAGTACCGGACTTGTCTAGGAAGGATAAAGCGCTGATTCTTTTTCATAAGCTGGCCACCTGGCCAATTTGTATGGTCGGATACGCATTCAAATCACCTCTACGAAATCCCGCAGAAGTAGAATGCATGGCGCATCTCAGAAAGAAAGATTGAGTAACGTTGTTCTTTATTCCTTGTATGTATGAATTTCATTTTTATCAGATATGAATAAGTCGATTGCCTATTGACTTTTGTTTATTTATTTTTGTCCACCACTTGAGATGGGAATCTTCTCTTTGTCTCAGATGCTGAACGGGCTTCAGGTCGACCAATCCAAAATGACCGGTCGAGCAGTATCAATCTATTTTATCGAATTTTGCGCAGAAGGCAGAAGACGTTTGGGGCTTGAACTCCCCGAACTTGGGAGGCACTTAAATATGACAGGCACAGGGCACAAGCTTTCCATTCTCCATCGACTCAAACTGATCACAAAACGTAGTAATATTGATCGGCTGACCGAAGGCGAATGATATTATTGATTTTTAATCATAGTTTGAAATGCTAGCGGCCTGTATGGGACGTTCACCGGGCGGTATGAGGTGGTGATCACATGAATTTGTCTCTCTATGGCCGAACTTCAGAACAAATATCCAAGACCTGTGAACAGATTTATATAGTTTTTATTGGAATTGGATAGTTTTTAAATTATATCGGACACTCTTCTAGGAAAGCTTTACGCTTCTGAAGCACTTTATCGCGCAAGTCGAAAAGAGCGTCTTCCAAATTAAGGTAGAGGCTGTATGAAAAGGGTCAGCATAATTTTTTGTTCAATGAAAGTTCGGCATGACTTTCTTTCAGTTTTTAATCCACATGCCTTAACAACTAGACACGATGAAGAAAATTTTATAATTTTTACAGGAAAATAGGCTTAATAGCTATTCTAAGTGCATAATAACAGAAATTTTCTACGTACTTAAAGAAAAAACGCGCCATGCACCGTTCTAACTCGTCCCGATTTTCAACTGATTGATAGTGTAAATACGGAACGTGAAAATGTGGAACTCCACCCAGGCTAGGCAACGATCCGAATCATGCATTTTAGGAAATCCGATCGGATTTAATGGGTCTAAAATCCGAAATTCGGCTCGGCCGAAATTGTCGTCATCTGCATGAATCTCGGGATATCTGGCCAATTGAAAATCACCCTCATCTGAATCATGAAAATCCGTGGTATCCAAAATGCAATGATTTGGATAAAATCGGATGAAAGCTTAACTCACAACGCGGCGAAACCGAGCAAATATTCTGTTACAAACCATCCCAAGTTAAGCCTTCCTTCTTTGTGTACATATGTGGTGCTCTCAACCCTTTCGAAGACATCAAGAACCTGCTTATTTACTAGCCGAGGCCTCAGTTTGAGTCATGCTGAACGCGAAATTGTCCAGCGCAATCATGCGGAATCATACACCGTACCAGTTTGACAAAAGAATCCTAATAACGTGGATTACGACATGTGATATGCAGCGGCATTACAAAATCTCCTCCCGCCCTAAAGCCACTTAAGACTGTCTAGCGTTCTATTGTCTCGTCTTGTTCGTCTAGGTCCTATGTATTCCTCCTAGTTTTGAAAAGTTTGGTAGTTTTTGTCGGCGATGACTTCCTAAAGATTCTATTAGCCGATGTACTCTTCTATCTTCTAATTCACTCCATACCGAAAAAAAGTGTCGGATGTCGGACTCTATTACCACCACCTTATCCAACGCATCGGCCTTCCGACATCCGATCCGAATCGTCTACCTGAATCATCCGAAATTTTTTTTTAAGCGGCAATCCTATCTAGCCAAAACAATTATTTTTGCTGTTATTCGAAAAAGGTCGTCCTAGAAGGGTGTATGGTACGCATTCGTTTTTAGCACTAAAAAATTGCTGTCCTCCTGCACCTTTAAACTAAACTTTGAACCATTAGTTTTTATAGAACCCTAACCCCATCAGTTTTTAAAGAACCTTTTATAGAACCATTAGTTTTCTGCAGCTTTTTATAGAACAGCGTGTTCACCTTTTTGAAGCAGATGAATTGAATTTTAGCGAAAGCCGTACTAAATTCTCCTCGAACAAAAAATTATGTTATCCTTCGCGAACAGCCTCTAGTTAAATCTAGAAGACGTTTGTTTTGAGTTGAAGGGTGTTCAGTTTGATTTCAAATGCGTCAATCTTGCTCAGAAGAACGTCCAAGGTGATTTAAAAAGGGTCCAATTTTAAGTGAAAATGGAAGAGGATAAAGGATAAAGGACCGCGTTACTCAAATCTTTTGGCATCGCCACGCTTTTTACTTCTACCGAATGGTGGACGCGCTTTGAAAGCGTGTTTGCCCATGCAATGACTTGCGGTGGTCAGCCGATGACCAAGTCAGCGCTTTATTCTTCCAAGACAAGTCTGGAACCATTTCAGCGACCCCGGAGGGATGGAAGGCTTGGTTGACCTAGGCAGAAAATCAGAACCAGGAGCCTGGTATCGGGTGCATGCGACAGCCGGCACTGCGCCACACTACTCCGTAGTATGGTGGTGAATATCCACGTCTGTCACGTGAAAATGGTAACTTCAACTGGCTGTTAATCTTGTTTTTTGGGCGCGGCGCAGAGTGAGTTATTCCGACAGCAAGACCCACTCTCAGCTTGAGTATTATTTGAGCGTACCCGTTGGTTCACTGCTAGTGAAAAAACTTATGTGAGCTTAGACACGGTAATATGTGGATACGTTGATTTACAGAGGTGAGGTGGAAGATCCTCAACATCGGCTCCCATGGGTCGTCTGATTGACGACCTAATGGGCTCTGGATAAGGAGTGTAATACGCAGGTGTTTCTCCACTCGGTTGTCACCTTTATAAGAGAGTTACATTCCGTGACAAACAAGTTGTTTCGGAAAGGGTGCAACATCCTACAGCACCATAAAGCAAACAGTTTTCTGAAGAGAGTAGACGAACCAGTCTAAAATTTTTGGAACGTAATAACGATAAGGACATCTTCACAATTGAAGTACCTTCCTTGAGGTAAGTACGTTCTGTGACTCTTGTACTGAGATAGGAGCTTGACTATGAAATAGATGTCTTCCAGAAACTTATCGTCTGCAGAAGTCGAAGCTTCGAGTCGTTCAGTCGATGGTTACGGGAGCAGATGACAAGGTCATCTAAACTTTAGCCGCGGTTACGTGGATTGGATAAAGGAGTTTTCGATTTGCTGCTCAAAACCTTTACTGCTTTCGACCAACAGACTATCCTTTATTTCACAAAGTTTTAGAGATTTATGTTGGCATAGACGAAACTTTCAAACATATCACATATCCCTAATATAGCGTTTTCACGTCGAATTGGACACTCTTCTGTGCTAAACCTCTTGAAATCACACCAAACTCTTCCAAATCAAAATGAGGTTCTTCTACATTGAACAAGAAACTTTTTCAAATGTATTAGAATAATTTTTTGCTCAGGGAAAATTTTAATATAACTTTCTTTGCTGTTTTAATTCATCTACCCAATAAGTGAACACATTGTTAGAAACTTTATAAAAATTTTATTTTTGAGAGAAAACAATGATTTAATGTTTGTTTTTAGAAAACAGAAAGACGGCTATTTTTCGCTGAATAGATGATAGAGAGGTTGCGTCATGCCTCCGTGCTAAACTTCGCGATTTTTATTCGATCGACAGCAAAATTTCTGTTTGCATGCAGTTTCACGCCTGCAAACGGTGTAACACAAACAATTGTAAAAAACACACTTTATCCTAACTTTCGTGCTGCATTTGAGCAGTATTTACACTATCAATCAAATAAGCGACGGCGACTTTCTTTTCGAGTGCATGGCGCGATCCAGTCTTTAATGCACTACATGAATGCTGCGTTGCTACGTTTCAAGACAAGATCCAATTTATTATACATCTTCAGGCAGGTGAACTAAAAAATTACGAAGAAACTTCCACCAAAGTTTTCTTGAACAGAAAATTATTTTACCCGTCTTAGTGAGTTTGCAGCTTAACCTGTATGAATGACGATTCAATTTGGAAGAATTCGCTTTGATTTCAAAAGTCTTAGGCTAGCATAGAAAAGTACCTAATTTGACGTGGAAAATGTGTTTTTTTTTGGTTTGAAAAGTGGCCATTAGGTTTGAGAAGTGTCCAGTTCATATATCATATATCACTCATATTGAGTGATTCACCACCTGTAACATACCACTTATTTTGAGTTCCTTCGAAGGGAAAAGGCGCTTCGAAATGCGTGATGTCTGGAGGTTACAGAAGCTATTGTCGAAAACAACCCTATTGCATACACAGACGATTAACAGGATATTACAAGGCTCGAATACGATTGAAGTTTTCCTGAAAAATAAAACGATCCAAATTACAAATTTAATGATCCTATTTTGCAGTTGCACATAGCATTTTGCTTACATCCGAAACTCTGCCGTCAATATAAATACGAAGCAACATAAAGAATAAGACTAGCTCTTCTAACTGTTTCAAAGGCATTGATAATTTTTTGTCGCCCATGTGGCTTATATTCATTTATGTACAACTGATGTACTGCTTTTGCTTTTAAGGTCAAGAAGTTGACGGCAAATTTTCGATATTGATGATAAACTGCCGTGACTACAGGTCCAAATATCAGAGTAGAACCTGAGCCTAGCTGCAGCGCCGCACCGCGACCGCACACATGACTGCATTGCATTGTATGCTGAATAAAAAGATAAATAAAAGGATAAAGGACGGCGTTACTCAATCCTTTCTGGGATGCGCCAGCGCATTCTACTTCTACGGGATGTCGTGGAGGCGACATGAATGCGTATTTGGCCATACAATGACTTGCGGTGGCCAGCCGATGAACAAGTCAGCGCTTTATCCTTCCCAGACAAGTCTGGTACCAATTCACCGACCCCAGAGGGATGGAAGGCTTGGTTGGCCTGGGCGGGAAATCCGAACCAGGAACCTGGTATCGGGTGCATGCGACAGTCGCGCCTCCTTCGACTGCGCTACACACGCCCCAAATCGTTCGCTCAGGACAATCTCAGAATAAAAAGATAAATAAGAAAAAATGTCGGTCACCCCAAGTCTTTCTTCCCTATGACTCTGATACTATTCGCTACAGCACTAGGGCCAGTTTGTTTTGGTATCACATCTCTTCTGTAGCGAGTTGAAACATTCTATTAGGTTATTGGGAAAGCATCCCGCCACTTTTCACATCAAAACTTTTCAAAACTTCTGTCCTTCCATACATACAACAACTAACGAACATATGCACCACTATTATTTATAAGTCATTTGCCAAGTAATTTGTATGGCTTAATCCCCATGATCGCTGTTTCCAGCAAAATTGAGCCTGCCTTACGCGTGCAGGCGGAGGGGTAACGCCGCCAACGACACAAACTCCGTCGTCCCTAACTCTGCGCGGAGTTGTGTTGGGGTCGAGATATTTGCATTTGCTGTTTCCCAGAGTGAGGCAATTCTGCCCATATACAACATTTGGGCCGTTCCGACATACCGTTGGGATAGCTTCCTGGTTAGACTACTCACTTTTCGTCGCCAGTGACCAGGTTCTCGAGCCAAGCAAAATTCTGCCATAAAGCCAAGGAGTTTACGCTCGCATTCTGGCGCATCTCTAGCTGGTGGCCGCTAAGTTCGTGCGGTATCCATACACCATATCTACATACATAAATGTCTTCCCAAGGCCAAGCAGGTGTTGAGCTATGGTGATGTAACTACATTCGAGTGCCTTTTAGATAGTTCCCTGATTAGACTACTCACTTTTCGGGTGCAACTCCTGCAATCTTCTTGAACCAGCTCCAGAAAGCGCTCCTTATTCACTGCAACTACCTTCCAATACGGGGTTGGTCTTCTAAGTAAAGGTCTCCGTTATTGAACGCTCGGAACCGTAGGAGGCAGTGGTAGAACCCATCGTTCCACACGTGTTATCCACCGCGACTCTTGCACTGCTTTGCCTTTTGAACCTGTAAGGGAAAGTTCAGTGTGCACACGACGCAAGCGGGACGCGACGTAATGCTAAGCTCCTATATCGATTGGACGACAAGTTTGACCGATTGGGGTCTTATCATTACGTCGCGTTCACACTAAACGATCCCTAAAGCAGAAGCAGTCGAACTTGTGTGCAGAAGAGAACGATGTTCTCTGTCACGTTCGAAAACGAATACGGCGCCAATGGTGGTAAATGTAGGTCGTTTGTCAGCCTATATATGCTCTGTTGGAAGAGTTTTCCAGAACACCTTTCAAAAATTTGGCGAAAGCCAAAGTGTGTGGCGGGAAACCTTCCTTACAACCTAACAGTACTTTGCAAGCGTGCTAAATTGGCTTGTTGGTGGGATGAACATTTTGATGTGTTGTATTGTGTGGAAAGGGTTATAATTTTAAAAAATCCACTCTAGGCAAAATCGGTTTGCTTTCTTTAATTCCGAAGCACAAGTGTGAAGTTAAAGCAATGCCGTGTACAACGAAAGCTTTTGTTATTTTTAAGCAGTGTACGCTTTCCGTTCTCCATTCATCCTAGCCTCAGAAAGGATTAAATATTGTTCTGCAGTCGGTTCTCGTTGTTTTGGCGTCATGCTTACGCGCAGAGGCTGTTAAGTGACGACAAACGGAAACAAAGGCCTCATGTGCCATCCATGTAGAGAGCCTAAAGGTATATCTCAATGTTTACGCTACATTTACGGTGTATTTCAGATCGGCTTATCGGTAGCCTACATAGGACTCCGGGATTTTTGCGAACAACGAGCTTTCTGTTGCAGCGTGTACATTCGACCATTTGTTCATTCCTCACACTTCTATAGGTTGTAACGAAATAAATGGCACTGAACCACTGTAAATTTAAATAGTTAATATCTCGGCTTGTCGGCAAGTTTATTAATCGAAATAAAAACCATTTGATTCTACACATCTTTGCCAACGCGACACAAGCTTTTTATCCCAGTAGCATAAAAATCAGAAGTTCTGGAATTGACGAAATCTTCGAAGGCACTTTCGGCATCCTGTTGGTATTTGAATATTTTCCCTACCAAGAAGTTGCCAAGATGCTTGAAGAAATGGTAGTCTGTTGGGGAGAGGTCGGGAGAAAACGGAGGATGTGGTAGAGTTTCAATGCTCAGCTCATTCAATTTCTGCAACGTCATTCGTGCTACATGGGGGCGAGCATTGTCGTGCAGAAGGAGAACTCGCCTTCGGTTTACCAAGGCCGGCCGGATATCCTTCAACTTTTTCATCATTTCTTCAATTTCAATGCAGTACTTCTCTGCCGTGATGGATTCACCGGGAGGGAGGAAGCTGTGGTGAATAATTCCCAGCGAACGCCACCATACTGTCACCACTACTTTCTTTAGGTGCAATTCCGGCTTCGCAAAAACCTTGGGGCTCTCATCGCTGTCCACCCACTGTGCCGATCGTCGCCTGTTGTCGTAGATTATCCATTTCTCGTCACAGGTTACGATGCGATCAAGGAATGGGTCCGTTTCGTTCCGTAGAAGCAGTGCGGACGAGATCTCATATCGTCGGTTTCTTTGCTCCTCAGACAGCTCGTGAGGCACCCATCTTTCCAGCTTTTTGGTCTTTCCAATTTCCTTCAGATGCCGGGCAGCTGTGTTGTGACTGACGCCAAGAACCTTCGCTATCTCCCTGGTACCTTTGTGTGGATCCTCCTCTACCACATCTCTCAGCTTGTCCTCATCAACGTCACTATGCCTCCCACGACCTTCATGTTCTTCCAAGCTCTCATCTCCGTTCCGGAACTTCTGATACCAACGATACGCCGTCCGAATTGTGGAACATCCTTGACCGAATGCAGCGTTGATCTTCTCGTCCGCCTCCTTAGCTGTAGTGCCCAGCTTGAATTCATACAAGTAAATGCCCCGGATTACCCTTTTGTCCATCTGCAAAAAAGTCAATAAAACTCTAAGGTTTTCCCACTTTTACATAGAAAATTTGGTGCTCACTGGTAGAACAAAGTTATGCCAAACAAACGATATGCCACATGTTACGGATTGTTCTTGATCAAACGCGTAAAGACGCGCCATTTTTTGGCGCGTCTTTACGCGTTTGAT
>OX375868.1:91670293-91841417 GCA_947359475.1 Heligmosomoides polygyrus bakeri | reverse complement strand
CCGTAACATGTGGCGTATCATTTAGAAGCGCAAACTTTGCTCTACCGGAGAGTACCAAACTTTCCATGTAAAAGTGGGTAAACTTTAGAGTTTTATTGACTTTTTTGCAGATGGACAATAGGGTAATCCGAGGCATTTACTTGTATGAATTCAAGCTGGACACTACAGCTAAGGAGGCGGACGAGAAGATCAACGCCGCATTCGGTCAAGGATGTTCCACAATTCGAACGGCGTATCGTTGGTATCAGAAGTTTCGGAATGGAGATGAGAGCTTGGAAGAACATGAAGGTCGTGGGAGGCATAGTGATGTTGATGAGGACAAGCTGAGAGATGTGATAGAGGAGGATCCACACAAAGGTACCAGGGAGATAGCGAAGGTTCTTGGCGTCAGTCACAACACAGCTGCCCAGCATCTGAAGGAAATTGGAAAGACCAAAAAGCTGGAAAGATGGGTGCCTCACGAGCTGTCTGAGGAGCAAAGAAACCGACGATATGAGATCTCGTCCGCACTGCTTCTACGGAACGAAACGGACCCATTCCTTGATCGCATCGTAACCTGTGACGAGAAATGGATACTGTACAACAACAGGCGACGATCGGCACAGTGAGTGGACAGCGATGAGAGCCCCAAGGTTTTTGCGAAGCCGGAATTGCACCAAAAGAAAGTAATGGTGACAGTATGGTGGTGTTCGCTGGGAATTATTCACCACAGCTTCCTCCCTCCCGGTGAATCCATCACGGCAGAGAAGTACTGCATTGAAATTGAAGAAATGATGAAAAAGTTGAAGGATATCCGGCCGGCCTTGGTAAACCGAAGGCGAGTTCTCCTTCTGCACGACAATGCTCGCCCCCAATGTCTTGCAGAAATTGAATGAGCTGAGCATTGAAACTCTACCACATCCTCCGTTTTCTCCCGACCTCTCCCCAACAGACTACCATTTCTTCAAGCATCTTGGCGACTTCTTGGTAGGGAAAATATTCGGATACCAACAGGATGCCGAAAGTGCCTTCGAAGATTTCGTCAATTCCAGAACTTCTGATTTTTATGCTACTGGGATAAAAAAGCTTGTGTCATGTTGGCAAAGATGTGTAGAATCAGAAGGTTTTTATTTCGATTAATAAACTTGCCTACAAGCCGAGATATTAACTGTTTAAATTTACAGTGGTTCAGTGCCATTTATTTCGTTACAACCTAATATAAGTGCACCAGATTCCAAATGATCTCGGATTGGCATTTAAAACCTCATCATATGCGCTGTTAGAAATCCCGGTGAAAAGCTGATAAAAGAAATAAGAGAACAAATTGTAACTCAAGCTTTCAAAACCTTAGTATTCTAAACTGACGCAGAAGAGAGCCCATAGCTCTTGCGCAAGGCTTTAATTTTGTGTTCGTAGCCCCTTCCGATCTAGAACCTGATGCGAATTTTTCGCCGAACCTCATTCCGGGCCAAGGCGCTCATGTCCTCTCGTCTGCAAATCTCGGGATTGGTGTGGTCAGTGTTTATAATGCTTCTGTTCCACGAGTCGTTAGGTAAAACTACATACAGGCCTGAAGTCTCGATCGCCTCATCGTTTTCAGGCCTTAAAACGGTTCGAGGCTTTATCTTTCTAACGAAGTTGGAGATTGCGCAAAAAGCGGGGTGGAATATCAGATCGAGTGAGGGACCTGTAATTGCACATACATAGGGAAAACTGTATACAGTCGAACTAGGAACATCTAGCTTGCAAAAAGCGTTGTATCATATAAACTCCGCTCGGCAAGCTTATGATCGAGGAGCACAACGGTTAAGAAATATTTATTTATTTATTTATTACACTTAAGGGTGCGTATAACATTGTGCACGTCATAATGTAAGACCAAAAAGACAGATCCACTTCTGAAACAAAAAACGGAAAACGACAAAAAGTAAAGCAGCTTCATTACAAGATACCAAAGAAATGACCAACAAAAGAACTCACAAACAATAAGACAGAAAAGGTGAAATACTAACATGTACTTTGAATACCTACGCTATGAAACAGTAGAAATCGTGATGTCGTTACCCTTTGCAGTGCCTTCATTTAAAAACTGACAACTGTGAAACCTACAACACATAAGGTGTGGTTAAGTAGTACCGCTGAAGCCCTTTAGAATTGATATCCTCTCGTGTTATGCTTGTTCACCTGAAGGAGTAGTGGTTGAGGCGAGATAGTGTTGCTGATGTTCAAGTAGAAACCAGCATCAGTCTGCTATAATGCCGTAAATATTATGTCAAGTACTTGATTCTGGCGTACGAGACAGAGCTTTGGTCTAGGAAAGCGCTCGAGGTGTTCCGGATTTCTTCCTGAAATCCAAGAATGAACAACCGTAACGAGTGTTTGTCCATTACGAGTGTTCTTGCACTTGCGTTTGCATCGCACTGCGACGTCTGAGAATGACCAGAAGCGACGGTGCTGCCCTCAGTACTAAAGTTTGCAGGCAGTACGACTCATTCCCTCGTCGTCGTCTTCAAGGGCCGGACAAAAACGGATCGAGGCTCTATCTTTATCACCAAACATATACCATTTTTAAGTCAAATGGACCCTGAAATCGAGACTCTCTAAAAAGGATAAAATGATTTTTTGTTCAAGGAAATTTTTGTTCACTTAGCCAACAACAAATGGATACATTATTTTAAACTTTATTGTACTTTCAGGACTCCAGAGCTTGAGAAGAGCTCGAAAAAAATTTCGCCCAAACTTCGTCCAGGGGTTAATTGGGGTGATGGCCACGAGTCTGACATCCGTTTTGCGTTTTACGCTGGAGTACGATAGGTTATGGTAGGTAGGGTGACTAGTTATGGCCATTGATTTTGCCTAAACTCCAGCATAATACAAAAAATGAATGTCAGGTTCGTGATCAGCACCCCCCAAATAACCCCTCTAGACGAAGTTTGGGCGAAATCTGAGATTATGAGCTCAACAGCCTTAGTCACCCGTACCTACCGTAACCCACCGTAATCAAACGAAATTTTTGAAAACGGAAGTGGGATTCGTGATCTGCACCCTAAATAACCCCTTGGACGGTGTTTGGGCAAAAAATTTTTTCGACCTTTCCTCGCCCTCTGGAGTCCTGAAAGTACAATGGTGCCCAAAAGTTTATAAAACTTTTATAGTCTGAAAAAATAATGGTCTTAAGCTTGTTTAAAGAGCAGGAAGTTGGCTGTTTTTAAGTGCTAATAGAAGAGCGCCACCAGGTTAACGCGGCAGCTGGTGCCTCCTCCGACTGCGCTACAACGTCCATATTTACATTTATATTATTAGGTTGGCAACTAATTTCGTGGACTCTCAAGCTCCTTCAACAAAAGTGTTCATTAACAAATAACAAATAACAGTTTTCAGCCGAAGTAAGATCTGTTGGAACGCGAGACTACTTCCCATTTATCAGGTACCTGGCCCATCCCACAGCTGTAGAATTCTTGTGCTTTTGAAGCCAAGAATCCTTGGAGGTGCATTTTGACATGGTCCACATTAATAAATCGTCCTCCAACCAAGATGTGCTGCAGCGAGCTATGAAGTTGCTAGTCATTTGGTGCACAGCCTGTGCTGTAAGGTGGCTGAGTTAGACGCTCCCAGCTAAGGTCTTCGATTTTTTGAAGCTCCCGATTCGTGACGTGTGATCTGGCATTATCTTGCTGATAGATAAGTCCGCTCCTGAAAATCTGTCTGAACCGATTCCAGCGGAGTTCAGCCTGCGTGCGGCCAGGTTGAGAAGAGTAGATTACAGCATTAATGCTGGAACCGTTCTTGATGAACTCCCAGAAGATAGTACCTTCTTGACACCACCAAACGGAGGGAACGTAGCGAACCGGACGCCTCAAAAAATAGAAGACCTTGACTGGGAGCGTGAAACTCATCCACCTTACACCCCAGACCTTGCGCCGAGTGACTGCCACATTTTTAGTTCGGTGCAGTACTTCTTGGTTGGAAGGCGATTTAATAATGTGGACCGGGTCAAAATGCACCTCCAAAGATTCTTGGCCTTAAAAGCACAATAATTCTATGGCCGTGGGATAGACACCTGATATATGGGAAGCACTTCTGCGTTCCGAGGGATTTTATTTTGATTAAAGGTTGTCATTTGTTATTTGTTAATAAATACTTTTGCTGAAGATTCTTGATAGTCCACGAAATTAGTTGCCAACTTAATATTATGACAGATAGAAAAAACGATACAGAAGGCACCGCAAAACTACGTGTACACAGCTCAACATCTTTGGAAAAACTCCTCAGCGTAACATGCTGCTAACAATAAACAGTACATGTCGCGAATACGGGTAGCACTGAGAGATGGGAGCGCTCCAGAGGATCAGATCGCATCAGAATATGCGTGCCATTTAGAGAAGGTTTGTTCGGCAGGTACACTGATGGCTGGCGTATGTTCGGCTAGTGTTACGCTGGTTATGCTTGGGTGCGCGCCACCCACCCGCAGTGTTGCCCATTTCCGCAACATGAAGCCAATAAACACCCTACTCTAGAAATATTCAGCAGGTCTGTCTCTGGGGCTTAAAATATACAGTTACTGGTTCAGCATAACTAATGGAAGATACCTAACACGCACAAAAAACCTCCTCTCTCACTACCTTTTTACATAAGCTGAAATCTATAGTGTATCCCGAAGAGATTGGGAGACAGATAAGCCCAAATCATTGGCTGTTATCCTGCAGTTTAACCTGTAAGAAGCTTGCTTCTATTTTGAAGGTGTTCACTTTGACTTCGGGAGCATCTCATTTGCTTAGAATAGTATCCAGTTTGACGTGAAAAGTGTCCAATTTGACGTGAAGATGGTGTACATTATAGTTGTGCTCTCCCAAAAATTTCGAATAACCGAATGTATTCGAATAGCGACGATTTTCGAGAATTCGAATTCGAATAAAATTCGAAAATCGCGTTTTTTTCGAGCATTCGAATTCGAACACATTCGAAAAACTTGATTTTTCGAGCATTCGAATTCGAGTGCTCGAATATTCATTCGGGCGTCGCTAGCGCTTTGGGATGGAGTATCATTTAATCAAAGCAAATACAAGATGTGTCAAAAAACACTGTTTGAAAGGTGATAACGTTGTTCACGGTAAGGATACTGAAGAAGTTAAGGGCTTATATGAGAACTTAAGAAAATGAAAATTTTCTGACATAATAGCGGTACAGATTGTGCAATGCAATCGTCTGATGCTTGCTTTTCACATTCGATTGATTGTGTTTTACTCGAATACTTATTGTAAATTCTCTTTAAAGGAATCTTGTTGTTCGTGCTTCTTTTAATGTTTAAAACTTGAAAACACACTATGGCTTGCGAAAAATGCAGGTACTATTTGAAAGGTTCTAACATTGCTTCTAGTGAAGCTTTTGGAGTTATTTGAAACTCGAAACACAGGGCAACCTGATTTCTGGCGTGCAAATAGTCAAGATTGCGCCATGCCCCTCCCGAAACCTTGCCTTCCAGACTTGATTAATTGTGCATGGGTGACGCGACTGGGTGGTACTTTGGAGAATTAGTCGCTGGATCGCCTCTGAACTTCGGTTTTCGATTTTCTAGTAGCACTTAAGGATAAATTTCTTCTCTTCGAAGGGAAGCCTAGAGCCGGTCATTAATTTTGTTGTGGGCTCTCATACGTAGAAAGCGCTATTAGAGCGATAACGAGATCGGAGAATCGTGTAATCAAGAAACTCACATGTTACGCGTCTTTCACGTGGTTGTTAGTTTCTAAATGTTAGAAGCACAGCACAGGTTAAAGGGGCCAAATAGTAGCAAGATTTAACGAACATTAAGGTTATACACTATCATTCGTGTCTAAAATGCAAGGTTTCAGACTAGTGCATTTCGTGATCTTGAGTATTCGCACGTCACAGAACTTTCGTTATCCTGTATCTTCATATGAGTTTTTAACAGCTCGAAATGCTTCCCTAGCAACAATATTAGAACCTTTAAAATTTAGGCTGACCGAAAAGTCTTGAAACAAAATTTAGAAAATTTTGGAATATTCTGGAAAAATAATTTTAAAATCCTGGGTCAGCGACCTTGTGGAAGGTTCCAGGAGCTTTCATTTTGGTGACATGTCGAACATGATTAGCCAGCAACAGCTTTGAGTGGTCATCTTCTACGAATGGTGCCGAGGCTCCAACGCAAGCACAACGGTCTCCAATATCACCGATGCATTTGAAGAAGGGACTGTAAGCCGCATCACAGTGCATCGTTGGTTGGCTCACTCTGATTCAAGAGATGTGAACCTTGAAGACGGAGAGCGCAGTGGACGACCTTTTGCTATCAAGAATGATGAATTGCAGCTCGCTATTAAATCCAATCCAGAAGCAACTATGCGGGAAGTGGCAGCATCCCTCGGCCGCACCCACTCCACCATCGAGCTGCCTCTCCACGACCTCGGCTATCGAAAAGTTTTGACAAGATGGATCCCTCATAGGCTGATCGAGGCACATAAGCAAGTGCGAATGAACATATGCCGGTCACTTCTCGCGCAGCCGCATCGAAAGGAATTTCTCGGGAATCTAGTGACTGGAGATGAGAGCTGGATAGTCTGTAATAACAGCGCACCTCCACAAGTTCAGCCGAAGCCAGACCAATGCAAACATTTACTTTGCGTTTGGTCGGATTCGAAAGGGCTAATCTGCCATCACCTGCTGGCTGCTGTCAAAACGGTCACCCCTTCCATATACGTTCATCAGCTTCGAAAATTCGCGGGTGCAGTGCGAGAAAAAAGGCGAAAAGATCAAGTGTCCACCTGTTGCAACGACTACGCGCGCCCACACGTTGTATCGACAACCTGGAGAAGATAGCCGAGCTTGACTGGCATCCGATAGCCCATCCACTGTATTTGCCTAATCCTCCATCATCGACAACCATCTGTTGGACTGCTGATCGTTTAGGAGGGAAAACATTTTAAAGGTATTATGACCTCAATATGGCAGTCGACAACTTCTTCATGTTGCAATCCGCTGATTTCGGAACGAAATGAATCAGCGATTTGCCGAGCAGATGCTATAAGGATATGTCGCCTTATGATGGATGTATTGCTGGTTTCTATTTTGTATTTAGGAAACTATGGTTGAATAAAAAAAGATTTTTTTGTTTCGTAGCTTTTCGGCCATCCTAATAGTTCTACCTAATAATCTCGTGGCACAGAAGCATTACAAACGCAGATAACAGCAATGCCGAGGTTTCAAGACGCGAGGACGTGAATCTTATTGGACAACGTGCCCCAGAGCACGTTCATTAATAACGCAGAGCGCCTGTAACCATACACAATAGGCAACGGTGCCGCAGTCGGCCCCCCGCAACCGTAAAATATTTTGTTCACTAATGGTAACAGAGTTGGTTTGAAACAGAATAAAGCATAAAATACAAAGAGATCAAGGCGCTCCTTAGTTCGACAGATTTCAGATTTCATTTATTGGTGCAGTAGCTAACTGGCTTGTAGCGACGATGACACTTCGTTTGCCAACGATGAAGAATTCGTTTGGTCGGCTTTTATCCAGTCAGTCGACTGGCGAAGCAATACTGTGTTCTACATTTGCTTTCCTCTATTCTCCTATGGTATTTTTGTGAGTTTCCACATACTTATTCATAACAAAATATCTTGCCATTGAACAGCCAGGAAAGGTAACGCAAGAAAACATATTTTCATTAAGCATTTTAGCGAACTAAATGTGCTAAAGGATTCATCACGTCGGCTGGGCATGATACTTCTGATCTGCTATGACATTTGCATATATTCTCATCTTTTTATCGCGTTGAATCGTTTGGTTGCGATATGCTTGCCGCTGCAGTACAAGACATTCTTCAGGCAAGTACTAAGGCAAGAACTGTCCACAAAGTAGATGTGCAACTAATGAATTGCCACCTTCAGCAGGAAAAATACTAAAGCGTTTATAGCTGCATCGTGGGTTGGTGCTGTAATTCCAGCATTAATCATGTATGGTTACAGTAAGTTTCTGGTTTCAAATTTCACAAACGCATTGTTATTCAATTTAAAAATGCAGTAAATTTGCTCGCTTCAGACGACTGCGATTTTATATACGAAGGAAGCATATGGACATTTGTATTTACACAAACAGAGGTAAGTCTACAGGTGTTGGAAAGGTTAGCGTAAAATGTTTCGCAATACACTATATACTAAATTTGGTCATGGTCTCGTTAAGAGGGAAGGGTGTTTAACAGAATTAGGTGCATATCTTGAAACAAAGAATCTTCAAGTTTTTATGTTACTACAGTAGCATGAAGCATAGCGTAATAGTGGCCGCAACGAAAGGATAATTAAAACAACAACACTGACAACAAATAACAACAATGAAAATGTCCTGTTTCTCTCTATATTCATACAAAACATTCTTAGAATTATTGGGTGTCTCCCATAACGTTCTATTCTATTTGAACCATGAGTGTTTGGCGCGTTACAACTTCTCTATACAACATCCAAACGGATATTCTCTTGGCACAAGGCGATTCGAATACACCTCAAATAGCATATCGATTAACACTATCGGCCTATTGCCCCAATTTGGCAATTTCTTGAAAATGAAATTGCCGACTGCCGCAATCGCGACTTGCACTTCATCACTTTCGTTCTGGAGTGCCTGCGTACGCTGCTCACAAAGCTGTCGTTGCTTTGTTACGTCCAGACACCTGCAGTAAGTCAACGTGTGAAAGCATTACAGACGAGAAGCATACTGGAAGGCCGATGGACCGGAATCCTGCACTACTCGCTCTTACCGGATGGACGAACGATTACTGCAGACTTGAAGTTATGCTGGAAATAAAGCGTAAGCTGCTTGAGCAGTAGCCGAGAATCCATACTATTGGTATTTAATGAATAATACACGACCGAATCGAGCGAAACGAACGCAGGGGACGGTGGGGAAGGAGTCTATCGAAATTGTGGCACATCCTGCGTATTCACACATATCACTCTTGTGACTATGTTGCACTCAGAAGTCTTGCTCACTTCTTCATGAACAAACGATGCTCGCAACGTCAAGAAGTTCAGTGCGCAATCGACCAATGGATCTACAGCAGGCCATTTTCTTTCTGGGAGAATGCAATCAACTTTCTGCTCAATTGCTGGAGAAAAGTTGTGGCCACAGATGGAGAATATATTGATCGGCTACACTTTGCCATTATCTTGTTGAAATAAATGTTAATAAAAATGGTATGATAGCCCAGCAAATTGTGGGACACCCTAATAGTTACCATGGAGCTCCTCAGTGGCGATGGTAACTGGTTAGCCTATTTGTTAGTACACGAGAGGACAATTTGGGCGCGGAGGCAGTGTGATAACCAGGTTGCACAGCGTGCTTTCCTTCAAAAAGACACGTATAAGAACCAGAAATGCAAAGTGTGAACTTAAGGCCTGCAAGTTTATCTCATGGAATATTGATTTCTATAAAGACATATCCATTGTTGCGATAATTGCTGTGCTGGATATTATAACAATCATTAGGGTTCATATTTTGAACTTGAAGGTAAGTTCATGTTTCTGTAAGGATTACTAGGCGGAACCCTCAGATGCAACAATTTTATTTTGAAGATGCGAAAAACACAGCTGCAGATGGACAAAAGCAGGAGCAAAGAAATCAACTTCCTCAGACAGGTACTTTCATGAAAGGTCAGAGACGGCAGTCCTCTGAACGAATCATACTGGATCCCCGTTAGTGTATGTAGGCTCGATCTAGCATCACGCAATTTGTTGGGAAAGAGGTGAGCAAAAAATGACAATTCGATGCCTTAACCTAGTGGAACGGGAAAAATAAAAGGATAAAGGATAAAGGATAAAGGACGGCGTTACTCAATCCCTTCTGGGATGCGCCAGCGCATTCTACTTCTACGGGATGTCGTGGAGGCGACATGAATGCGTATTTGGCCATACAATGACTTGCGGTGGCCAGCCGATGAACAAGTCAGCGCTCTATCCTTCCCAGACAAGTCTGGTACCAATTCACCGACCCCGGAGGGATGGAAGGCTTGGTTGGCCTGGGCGGGAAATCCGAACCAGGAACCTGGTATCGGGTGCACGCGACAGTCGCGCCTCCTCCGACTGCGCTACACGCGCCCTACGGGAAAAATACGTGTACCAATGTAGGACCACTGAACATTGACAACATAGCAAGCATTCGTGTCAATTACTCACGGTGATTTTACGGAGGAACTGCACTCCTAGGACGTGCAATGTTTTCTATTTGCAAACGGATTCAGCGTTCGTGTTTAGCTTACTCGTTCACTTAGTAGGACATGGTTAGAAGAAAAGAATAGTCTCATAGCATCATAATACCGCGCACACTCCATATTGGGAAGGAGCCCCCTAACCCCATACATCTCAGATTGATTGGTAGCAATCTACCAAGCCTCGCTGCTTTTGCTTGCTTCTACAGCAAATAAGACATACTCTCAGCATTCCGAGCAAAAATTCTGCGCAATTCTAGTAGTTTTATAAGATGGTGACATAGCAATGTAGTGCAATACCGTTTCCGTCTTCTGGTTTTTGTGCGGAATAAACGAAAAAACCGCCGTTTTTCACCGTTTTCCCATGAACCTCTTCAAAGCAGGCTATTCGAGAAATATCCGATGTGAGTGGTTTATCTTTTGTTAATTGTTTATGACCACTCCAAGACCTCGAGTGGCGTGTCCCTAAGGCGTTTCGTAAACGAGATTCATTTCGGGTATCATTGCGGTACCAAATACCAGAAAGAAACGTTCTCTTCGCTTTTAATAGGCACGAACATGCGGTAACCTAAATTTCAGTTAATAAAGACACAATTAATAAAAACTCCGACAAAAGATAGCTCCCTAGTGTTATACTTGAGGGACGGCTTCCTTTATAAAACTTAACTATAAATACAAAACATTTATTAGCTATCCTTCAGCGACTTCGAGGCTGAAGTTTTGGACCGTTTGAACGACATCAACAAAAAACCGATAATTTGATCAGTATCGATTAATGGCGACCAAATCCAAAAAAACGAACTTCAGTTTCGTGTTTAGCGACCTCAGTTACCCTCAAAAGAGAGGCCCATGAACTTCCCCCAAAGATTCTCAACGTGACCTACAAGGTCTTGTAGGCCATCGGACGAGAATCACAGAACTGTGCGCCTTTTTTGCTACGGGCCACTGAGTGGTCCGCAAATGGCAAAAAATGGTACCGCTTCAGGGCGGGCTGATAAGGCAAACGTGACACCTGGAATGGCCCTGTCGTGCTCTGAACGTAACTTACAAAAGGTTTGAAGCCCAAATTAAAGTTTGATTGTAGTAATTTCTTACGTTTCCTAGACGAAGCTGCAGAGTACATTCGAGTGATTTATTCGAGCTACATGCGGCAGTGACTGAATGGTCGAGTCGGTAGCGTGGCGGACTTGCGGGAGGGGTCGAGGGATCGATTCCGTAGGTGGGGTTTCTGGTCCCTAAGTGGACTGTCAGCGTTTTATGCAAATGAGGATTACATTTTGGCTCCGGTATGGTACCTTCGCCGTGTCCTAACCCGCTTTCAACCTGTTGTCAGGTGTGGAAGAAGCTGGTTTTGTTGCGTGGAGCGATATCGCGCATCCATTAAAGGATGCTTGCCTCGCTGAGGAAGGTTCCGTTAAATGCTATCCCGATATGACCTCTTTGGTATGTTCTCAATTACTTTTCGAAGTATTTCTCACTATCACCTCATTCGTGAACAAAATCGACAAGCATTGATTTGACCCATCATCAAGACAAGTTCACTGCTCTTTGGATTTCCTCATAGACTGCTTTTTATTCTTCTCCCAACTTTCACTACTCCAGCTAATTGTTCCCAAGTACTGCATATTTTATCCAACTCGTGTGCTTAGTCGCCTTGCTGTGTGTTTCTTCCTCACCATTCTCTTACACACTTACGGGAGACGGGTCGGGGCACCGCAAATAGGAACACTTGCACTCACTCCCTCAACTCTGGAGATCGAAAAAGATTTTTCGCCCCATATTTATCTACGGGGTTATCTGGAATGCATATTACCAATCTAGCAATCTTTTCGGTGAAGCGATGGATGGCAGAAGGTTACGATGGATATGTGCAACCTAAAGCAGTAAACGCAGAATAACCGGCTCTGCCGCCTTTCACAACTCCAAAGGTCGAGGAGAGGACGAAAGAAAAGGTTTTGCCCAAACATCGCCTACGGGGGTTATTTGGAGTGCTAATCACGGATATGACATCCATTTTTAAAATTTCGGTCGATTACGGTAGGTTACGGTAGATATGGGAGACTGAAGCTGGGCACGTTAGTGCGATCGCTTCGTTCTCCAATGTTGTCAGACATATTTTCCAACCTTCCACTGTAACTTTGATGAAAAGTAGTACAAGCAAAGTGGTAATTTAGAAAAAGAACGACAGATTCGTGGTCAGAAGCTTAAATAGTTCCTGACAAGGCCATTCTAGGTGTCACTTATGCCTTATCAACCCGCTCTGAAGAGACATTAATTTTGCCATTTCTGGACCACCCAGTGGCCCATAGCAAAAATGAAGCACAGTTCTGTGATCCTTGTCCGATGCCCTACAAGGCCGTATAGGTCTCGTTGAGAATCTTTGGGGAAGTTTATAGGCTTCCCTTGTCAGGGCTGAAGTTTCGGGTCGCGATCAATCGTTGAGCATCGCCAATATGCCGTGCCCCCACTCCAGTTGTGACGGACGGACCGAAACACGCACGTGCGCACGCATTCACGCACACGCACTACTCTCTTATATATAGTAGAATTTTTCAAAAACCGACTAAGGATGCTATCCTATGAAAATGTAGGAACGCCTTCTCTGATATAACAAAGTTGCTACAACACATCTAACATGGACAAAGTCGCTTGCTGCAAACGAAAAGTGACGGACTTATGAATAAATAAGCGGAATGGTTTCTTTGTTGTGAGACTGTTTGTTACATCTGAAAAAAGCTCTTCTCAGTTCATTCAACAGCATTACATTTCCCCATGGAAAGAAGCGGAGGGTGATTTAATGACGGCCTAAAAGGAACATTTCCCCATTTGGATTAGTAGTGCAAAAGCTTTAAAATTAAGGATATTAGGTGCTATTTAAGGTCGCTAGAATAAGCACAACAGGCTGAATTCAAATCTGTTAAGCAAAGTAGATAACTCCGTATCTCACCGAATCTGGTTGATGGACTACACAAAGGCAGAAGCCGATGGCGGTTTCGGAAAGGTCGTATAATAAGTCAATTAACGGTTTCCCTGAAGAAACTATTCATAACTAGGAACGTTGCAAAAAACTATCGGATGCATCTTCAAAAGGGTATGGTATTGGTATTGGTGTGGTATTCGTTTGGTATTAGCTAGAGTTCCAACAAATAAAATTGAAGCTAGTAATAGCAAATGACCAATACTTCTTTTAAAATTTTGAGCGGTATTGTAGTTTTGGCGACATATAGAACCTGTTGGCCCTCCCATCCCTCCTGTCGCTCCAGGTTACTGCATCGAGAGAGTCCATGTTCTTTAGGCCTCAAATCTATTTTCTAAAACGACTGTATGATACCTGCTTCATTGGATAGATCGTCCGCATTGGATTCGGGTGGTAACTTTTGTTTTCTGAAGAGAGTTATAGGAGAACGGCGAGGACAGCAGTTTTTCCTCCCAAAAAACAAAAGACGGAAGCGGTACTGTAGTAATAGTAGGTGTTTACAAATAAACAAAATATTAGCAAAATATGATATGCGACTCTATTCAAATGTATCATTATCATCGTTTGAGGCATAAAATACTATCATGATTTTAGGCTGTTCTCCAAGGAATAGTGTTCACAGTTGAGCTTTTTACTTATTTCTACCTGGCATGGCAGTTCGAAAGTAAATGGGTTACCTGGTGTTTATCAACGGTCGCTTGGAACATCGTCCACTGTACGGATGCGTAGGTTTCCATGTTTATCGAAAAAAAATGTGCATCGGTCTTTTTGCTTTTTGATTGATAATGATGTGTGATTCAATCTAATGAAGTAACTAACTTTCTGAGTAAAGCTTAATAACTAATTAACCATGAGTAAAAACCCGTGCAAAAGAATTAACCAAGTTTTCATAAAATTCAGTCATTCGCTGTTTCAGATTGATCATCATCGGATTTAACGCCGAATTCAGAAAGCTGGTTTCTTCGCCAACGCACATTTTTGGTAGGTGTACTTCTACTAAGGTTCTACCCGTTTTGTTAAGCCTACAGCGGCTATTATGGAGTTTATAAACTGTTAGATAAATGTTTCGGTGCGACCAAAACTTTTGCCTCGGGAGGAGCTCGAGCCGCTCCTTATGCTTTCAGGCAGGGTGCTATGTCTTATACCACCAGCATTGTTTAATAGCAGCATCCACGAATATTGTGGATGTTGTGGAAGGCATAGCATTCTGTCTGAAAAAAGGAGGGTACGGGTGGTGCAAAAAGGAAAACGTTTCACTCAAATATGATTTTGGCCAATGTCATGAACGGGAAACCCTGATCCCTGGATCATCTTATAAAGTCCTTTTGAAGGAATTTGGCAAACCATCGAGCAAGCTTTCAGCTGTAGACTATTACATCAAGTCGGTATTCAATCACATCATATAGAGACACATACACTCACATACAACACAACACCAACGCTAATGCGTTTAGTCGGCTTAGTCGGCAAAAGGAGGACAACGGAAGAGAGGTTATCGAATTCGTAAGCAAAGTGGGAAGCCTTGAGAGTGCCTTCGGCAAAATCAAGTTTACATATTGAATACTTGTCGCGTTTACTTTGCACTACTGCTACTATTTTGAATGTTCATATTGCAGAAGGGAGAACCTCGGTTACACACATCGAGCCAGCTATCACAAATCTGTCTAGCAAACATTGAAGCAACTCGCAACGGAGAGCGATTTTACGAATATATACGCTAAAATTATTTCAACATTGCTGTATTGCACTGATGTTGGTGAAAGATGTCTGCCACTTCCTAAGTAACACATTGTGTATGTCTCGCCACAACCGAAGTGTAAATATTTCATTGTGTAGCTAAGAAATAAATTGTGAAGGCGTGTACTGCGTGCAATATTTTCCACTGTATCTCCATGCAGGTGAGTCGATGGTGGCACGCCTACCTGCACTGCCGCGGTATCTCCCCGGATACCAGCTCCCTACCCTGGGAGCTGGTATCCGGGGACCCCTCCCTATCGGTCATAGCTCTTTGCATAAGATTCAAAAAGATATGAAACAGAGCTGCATGATATACAACAAAGTAACAGAAAAGCAATCACGGAGCTGGCATTCGAGGTCGAGAATTCTAATTATTAAAGTGCTCGAGGCACTTTGGTATTGAGAGCAAAAATATGACCAGATGCAACATGACTTCGACGATAAAGCAGCGAAGAAGGGATCGGTTTTATCTGTCAAAGAGCGTTTAGTGTGCGCGCGACAAGCGATCTGATGTAATGATAAGCTCCCAAATAGATTCATCGCGTCGCGCGGTCGATATGGAAACTTATCACTACATCTCGTGTGCACACTAAACGCTACCTCAGCAATGCCCTTCGCGAATCCGGGTTACCGTAATCACCCCATAGTCCCAAGTGTCTAGATAGGTGGGCCCACCTACGAAAGGAAACACCAGTCCTGCGAGGAATTTGTGACGTTACGATGACGTCACAGGTGAATTTAAAAAAGCCAGAAAAGTAGGTAATCGTTCTGGGATTTCATTATAGTGAGTCCCACTCGATACTGTTCCACTGTCATTACTGTCGCGTCTCGCGACCACGGCGCTCCCCTCCATCCTCCGGCGGGCGTTTGGGCTCGCGGCGCTCCGACGAGGCGCCCCTCACGCGGCCTGCCCCCGCCTCCGCCGGCATCGATCCGCGGGCGGGACGAGCGCACGGTAGCGGGCATAACCCGCTTCCCGCGCAAAGCCGGCAATTCCATTCGACGCCTGCACCGACCGCGAGGGGCGGTCTTTATGTACGAATGGTCACCGCGCCGGCGACTGCCGCGTGCGCGATGAGCTCCGCTGCGGTCGTGTGAGCTGTGCCTCATGACCTGCTGCAGACGCTAGGTCTTAGTTGTTGATATCCCTTTCGGGTGTTGCAGGAGTTGCGGGAAAACATGCTCTGGTTCAAAAATTGAGTTCGAGTTACAAAACTAAGCAGCTTTCTAAGGCTCAATTTTATATGATGCCTCTTCACGAAAAGCTGAAAATACGACACACTATCGCAGTGAAACTGACTTTGTATACAATTTCTAACACTTGATGTGCAAGTTTTGAGGCAGGTCCAGACGTCACTGGCTGCTGAAGTCACCCAATTGCAACGTCTTCTGCCGCGCTCGCCGCGCTATCCGCCGCGTCCGCGGCGACCATTCGTACATAATGTCCCGCAGCCTCGTCATCCCGTTTCATAGCAGCATCGACTACCGATCGGATGGAGATCTTCCTAGAAGGGTCGCCAGGGCTGAGGGCGCGGAGTACACAGTACAGTGAACAGTCCGGCCCCCTCTGCATCTCTACCCGGCTCCAGGACCTAACTCCAACGCGACGTCGTGCGCTAGTCGCGTGCGACGTCGCGGCGCTGAAACGAGGACGTGCGCTCGGTGACGCATGGATAGCCGCGGAACACGAAATGTTCCCAGTGTTTAAGCTCCCAGATCACATTTCTAGCAAGGAACTTAAGATCCCGCAGAATGTGGTAGGCAGCAGTCTGCACTAGGACAACTGATCCGAGAATGGGTAATAGTGACCTTTTCCCGTAGTATAACCATAATCGCAGGTAAAAATTGACCGAAGAAGTTGTAAATGGCAAATTCTGACGCTAGGAACCATCCACATGACCAGGATTGCTGTATAAACTGTCGCTGATCGTCCTATTGAAACCACATTCATATACCATCTCCAAGAAACGTTGGAATAAGGCAAAGGTGTGCCGCGTGTCCCTGTAGGAAGCGTTCCCTGTATGTTTAGCCGTCGGAAGCATCGGACCGCGACAACTGGTCCAATTTCGTCGCGCACCGCGCGCGGCGTTGGAGTTATGTCTGCCCCCGTCTCTACCCACTCCACTCTGACGACCATATTCTGATTTCATCATTGTGTCACCGGCTTCTATATTTATCCTACTATGTCGGCATATGGTGTGCGATAAACCTGTATTGGTATTCGGTGAGGGTATTGCGGTGAGCCCGTTTATACAGTGTTGTCTGGTATTGCTGTGTATTTCTATTGTCGTATTGTCTTGCTGGGTTGCTGGGGAGAGCCTGTCAAGCCCCTCGCGGGGTCCGGGCGGAGGGGCAGACTCTGGCCCTCCGCCTGGACGCCGCGAGGGCAGTGTCATGGCAATACAGGCTGGCAATTCAGGCATTGGGTTAGTGTCTCCCCCTCGGTGGTACGTTGGCTGCAGCCCAGGGCTGAAGGGGCTCAATTCGGCGGGAGTGAAGGGATGGTTCCGGGGAATCCCATATTGCGGAAGTGGCACTTCAGGGCATGGGACCAATTCACCTCCCCGGGGTACGAGGCCTTGGCAGCTTCGGGTGTCCCATGGGGCGGGTTGGTGTCCCACGTGCTAATGGCACAGCCGCTGCACTGGGGCCGCCGATTTGCGACAATTACTATGATCGTGTATTAGCGGCAATGTTGCTTCAGCAGTAGAAAGCCGCTCCAGCTCATCTTGTCAATTTCGCGGTTCCTTTGCTGGGTAAACATGGTACCTATTAGAAAGCTGGTAACAACGTTTGTAATACTTCTGTGTCGCGAGCTTGTTAGGTGGAATTTTTATTTTGACTTTTAACCATCTCTCCTTCAGAAGCCTAAAAACGGTTCGAGGCGATCAGCCGCCTAGCTCGCGATTATATCTGACGATCCGATCGAAGCTTCAGGCAAATATAATAATAAAAGTTCCACCTAAGACCCTCCTGGCACAGAAGTATTACAAGCATTGCCAACAGTAATACCGAAGTTTCAGGATGAAACGCATGTTATTTTTTTGGAAAAGAACCATTTGGTCTGGTGATTTACGAGTAAAAACTACCGACATTGATGGCCACTGAAGACGACGAGACTGTCGAAGCACCAACCCTAAAACGAATATCTGCGTGTACCAACCCAGTGGCTTCAAAATAATAACCAAAACACAAGATTGTATTCAACATCACCAAGTTAGCAGATTCCACGTGGCACCACCATCCTTTTTTGCAACTGGTCGGGTGAGTTCAGCAGCTTTAAACCTAAACCCTTCGCCAAAATTAAAGGTGGCATTTTCAGGAAATCAGCTTATGAGTGGTGGACCTCTTCATTCAATATCGAAAAATATGTATGACAAGTTTATGAAGGTAACACCACTAAACGAACTGTGTGCTAAATATGCTACAAACTTTCGCTCTCAGCACACTTCTGTTTCTGATGTCGATTACGCTAAAATGGCCGCATTCGATGTACTGAAAACGATAATTGAGAAAAACAAAGGCGCGGAAGTTGACAAGATGACCAAGATCGTTCTGAATCGACTTCCTCCTGAAATGTTTGAGATTGTAGAAGCTGGAAAAAGGGAAAAGTCTGTTAGTCGCAGGATTGCAGATGAACAAATGCAACCATCTGCAAATGTATCTTGATGCAAAATTTTGAATGTACTGTTGTTAGAGTGCAATAAAAGTTTATAGACTGGGGTGTCCAAATGGAAGATCTCCACGTTTGGTTAAGGTTGTACTTCCCTCAAGATCTCATAGCACTGCGGCCCTTTCTAATAGTTATCGATTACGTAGTAGTGGCTTTAGTAATGTCTACGTTCGCAAAAGCATGACTCAGAAAGAAAGAAGGAAAGACTTTGAGCTTAGACAAATAAGCAGAGAAAGAAACAAAAATCTAAAGCATCACACCTGGGCTGTTTACAGAGGAAAACTGATGCGTGTGGATCTGCTTCTTATTGAAATGATTTGCTTCTTATTGAATTCCAGAGGTATAGATAATAAGTTTAGACATCTTCAATATTTTTTGATAACACGTAATCCAGACTTTCCTTTGATCACTGAAACTTGGCCTTCCTCTGAAATATTAAACTCTGAGCTCAATGGTAACCACCTCTATAAAATCTTTCGTAGTGACTTTAAAGGTGTAGGTGTTTGTTGGTTAGTGAAAGACACGGTTAACATTATTCCGGTTTCCCTCAACTCTTGCACTACATCTGACCAGCTCTGCCTTAAAGGTTCTGACTTGAAAGGTGCTTTTATTTTTAGGATTGTTTTATTTTACACGCCTCCTAATTCAACATCTGATGATAACGATGCATCGATTTTAACCGTAATGAACATCATATTTCTAATAATAGAAAATTCATTGAGTTCTTGAAGATGTAGGGTCTTTCTCAACAAGTGCCTACTGTTACTCCAGGTTATCAATTCTTGACATTGTCCTAACGTCAGCATCGATCCTGAAAATATCTCTGTTTTGCCTACATTTGCTTCACCCGATCATTACATCGTTTAGTTCCATATCATGTGCTCATTTGATAAACAACACAAAATACCCCTCCCAGACTTTAGCAAAGCTAATGTCGGTGCACTATCAAACTTTCTTGACCCGGTTAACTGGTGGGACATCCTTCGCAACTACATAAGTTTAGATGAACTGTATAACCGATTTAGCGTGCAGTTTATGCTGGTTTGTCTAGAAACGTACATTTTCACTGCGCTGAAGTGTTAAAACGAGGTTGTTTTCCCAAGCACTTTGCAAATTTGATGTCTCAAAAAATTCGGCTTTTCAATTCGTTGGCTAATCCTTTGTAAGATTCTCGCTTATAAGAATCAGAATTAGGCATGATGAAGTTCTTTGCAAACAAGGAGCGACGTGCCTTTTCGAAACGTAATATTCTCCCTTGTTAAGCAAAAGGTTAGGGGAATTGAAAACTACTGGTTCTTCTGGACGAGTCTTGCAATCATTATATGAATGATGTCCAAAAAGCAGAAGCGCTAGCGAAATATTGTACTTCTCCTCGGTGTGCATTTCTGACTTTATCACTTACACTTCTACTATCGAAGGTTGTTACTCCACGAATGTTTTAAGTGAAATTGTTCTGGAAACAGTACTAAGAATCGTGAAAGCGCTCAAAGGAACAAATTCTGTTCCATATGATGGTGCTGTGCAGATAGTTTTCAAAAGATGCGCTCTTTCGCTGTACTAACCTTTTACCGTGATCCCTAATAGCAAGCTAATCTTTTCTGAGGTACCTAAAATGTAGAAGTAATTAATGGTTACTGCCATACCGTAAGTTGCTAACGCAAATTTAGTGTCCTCACATCGACCTGTCGGTATCATTCCAACTCCATTTAAGAACTGATGACAGAATTGTAACACGGTTAGAAAAAAGAAAGGCGATTCCACAAGAACAACATGGCTTTACAAGTGACGCTTCTATTGTCACTCAGCTGGCTGACTGTGCGTTTGATTGGAATCGTGCCCTAAATGAAGGATATTCTGTCGACGTTATTTATTTTGATCTGCAAAAAGCCTTTCGCAAGGTTTGTCACTTAAAACTTCTCCATAAAATTAATCATATTGGCATTCGGGAGCCTTTGTTTTCCGCTCATATCTAGAAAATAGAATTATGCATGTTAAGCTTGAAAACTCGTTTACTAAGAGGTATGCACCAACGGCGTACCCAAGATGGCGTGCTCTCACCTTTACTGTTTCTTCTCTACACACCTTGAGAATTGAAAACGCATCCACCAGTTAAAAAATACAGTTATATGCTGACGACATCAAAGTTTATGGCATCTAGAATGGCAGTCTATTCTAATGAAATTGTACAAATCGTATGTCTTGCCAATCATTGACCAGTATTACAACATTTTTTCCACCAAAGACAGTGGGAAGCCCTATCATTGTCTCTTGCAGACATCTGTGATGACGTGAAAGATTGTTTTTCACGGACTGAGTGTTTCGAGGATTAATTGTTCTCGCTTTAATATTTTTTTACTCCTTCTTCTTTAGCGTCTGTCCCGCATCGTAGCGGGGTCCGCGTTTCTGGTATCATGACGCCACCTTTCCCGATCTAGCGCTAGATCAGGGTGGACACCAGCTACTTTCAAGTCCATATGTGACGTATTCCGATCCGATCCCGATCCAGCGCTGCTTCGGGCGCCCTCAGGGCCGCTTTCCTATTACCTCGAAGTTAAGGCCTATCCTGCGGACGCTGTCTTCTTTTCCACGCGAAACATGACCGTACCCTCGCAGTCGAACTTTGCGCATCTTCTCAGCTATCGGCGCAACACCAAACTTCTCCCGAATGACATCGTTTTGGATGTGGTCCATGCGAGCGACTCCAGCCGTCCAGCGCAGCCTCTTGGTCTAAATGACGCTGAGGCGCGTTTCAACTTACTTGGTCACAGGCCAACACTCAGCGCCGTACATTGCTACTGGCCGGATGACTGCTCTTAGATCTTCGACTTAAAGCGCACTGGTATCTTCTTGTCTTGTCGCAGAGCACGCCAGTCAACGAGCGCCACTTGGACCAAGCTGCACTCACACGTGAATTCACTTCAAACATCAGACTGCCATCAGACGCTGTTGCTGACCCCAGGTTCTTAAAAACCGATGGGCGTGCAAGCTCAGTGCCGCTAATCTTAGCGGAGCCGGACTCACATACGTCAGTCGTTAGTACTCGGTGTTCTTAACGTTCAGACTGAGCCCTAACATTTCCAAGCGGTCGTACCAAGCTTGCACCTGCCGCTTGAGTTCACCTTTATCTTTGCAAGCGAGCATCACGTCATCAGCATATAGCAACGTCCAAGGGACTGGCTTCTGAAGATCTCGCGTAATGGCATCCATGACGACAACAAAGAGGAGTGGGGAAAGCGCAGAACCCTGGTGTACCGCAACGGAGATGGGAAGCTTCGTCGAGGTTCGAGCTGCAGCTTGAACTCTACTCTTTGAACAAGAGTGGAAAATTTGCACCCACTCTATGAGCTCTTCAGGAACTCCATGATATCACAGGGCGTACCATATAACCTCACGCGGTACGCGATCGAAGGCTTTCTCCAGGTCGAGAAAGGCGATATGCACCGGCCTCTGTTTCTCACGCCGCTTCTCCACCAGGAGGCGGGCTGCGTGTATAGCATCAACGGTCCCACAACCAGCTACGAAGCCGCACTGGTTGTCGGAGAACATGGCGATTTCACGAATTAGTCTGTCGAGGAGTCGCTCGAAGATCTTCATGCTGTGCAAAAACAAGCGAATCGGACGGTAAATGGAGCAGTCTGCAGGACTACCTTTCTTCTTCCAAATCGGAATCGTCGTACTGTTGTGTTAACACTCCGGTACTTTCTTCTCAACTACTACCAGGTTGGAGAACTTAGCCATCCACTCAGCAGGATACCAGAGCTTTGATTTCCAAACATCGGCTGCCAGATCATCCGGCCTTGTCGCCTTACCGGGCTTCATCTTCTTCAGAGCCGCTTCTGTTTCCTCCGCGGTGATCTTGTGAACGGGACCGTGAATAGAAGCCATAGAAGGGATGACCGGATGAGGAAATTCTATGGTGGAAATTTCCGCAAAGTAATCACGCCATCGCTTCAGCGCCCTTTTGCGGTCCGTCAGAAGATGACCGGTCTAATCATTGATGCCAAAAAACTTTTCGATGTCCTCTGATGGCGATTCTTTGCGAGACGGTAGAGATACCGCTCACCATCATGTGACTCGAGCTTTTCGCTGACATCACTGTAATAACTGGCTTTTGCAACAGCCACGGCTTTCTTTGCAGCCTTCTCCCCGATCTGATACCTCTGCCAGTTGTCGGTTGTTTTGTCGCCGAGAAACACATGAGAAAGCTATTTCTTCTCTCAAACCTTTGCTTTCACATCGTCCGTCCACAGCCATGATTGCTTGTCGACTTTCCGTCGTCCAGGCTTCGTAGTGCGAAAGCACCGAACTTGCAGCTTAACGTATCGCGTCGGAAGCCTTCTTCCAGGTTTCATCGAGAGTCTTGACTGTCGGTAGCCGAAAGCGAGAAATTATAGCTGCTTCTTTCTCTTTCATTCTCCACCACGCAACGCTCAGTCTGCTTCAACCAGAGGTGTGATCTTTAAAGCGCAGATCAGCGGTCGATGTGTGGGGCGACCGTATCATAATTCACGATCTTCGCTTCTGTGACAAAACTTCGGTCGCGATCTTTCACAAAGACGAAGTCAAGCTGGGTTTTGGAATTTCCACTATAAAATGAAATAAGGTGGGACTCGCGTTTCCGAAACACGTTATTCACAATGGTAAGGTTATGCCACTCCGCATACTCAAGAATACGCTCACCATCGGCGTTACGCAACCCATAACCAAATCCACCATGGCACCTGAAACGGTCTCTCGTGGCTCCTACGTGTCCATTAAGGTCGCCAGCCACAAGGATGACGTCTTTCGACAGTACCTCTGGTGCCTTTTCATCAAGCAGGCGCAGCGAGTCTGTGGAGCATACGCAGAGAAGAAATGATAGAGTTGCTTCTTAGCGGAAACAACGATCTTCATCAATCGATCGTCAAAGCGTTCGACGCTTACAATCGAATCTTGGAAACGTTCGGAGACGATGATTCCGACACCACACGTGGTTCTGGCACTTCCACATAGAACGGCCTTGAAACCACGTCCTATGACCCTTTACTTGCGGCAGGACCACCTCGTCTCCTGCACCGCACAGAAATCAACTCTTCTTCGCTCCAGTGCTTCAACCAACCCGCATCAACGTACCCACATTCAGCGTAGCCACGCGGGTCCTGCTTACGCCACGGGACTTTCGGACTAGCTTAGTTGCCCCCGATGCCGTCCTCGCACCATAGACCCTCACATACTTCTCACACTCGCCGGGCTCTGCGAGTGCGCGTCGGCTCCCGCGGACGACGTAGCACTATCTCAATGCTCATGTAACGTGATCAACCATGTGATGTGACGTAGGTCTTTATAGGCCGGCCTGTACCAAGGGCCTGTCGTCTGCACTCGACTGTTCGTGCTTAGCTTAGCTCGCAAATCGAGAAGTTTCCAGTGGTACCACGTGGAGGAACGGACATCGCCACCATATTTATTATTTTTCTTATTTTATTTTTTCTTATTTTTTATTTTTTCATTTTTATTTTACCATATTTTTCTTATTTTTTACTCTCTTTTAAGAAGGCATTTCACAGCACTTCAATTGGGTCTTTTTGCATACTATCTCTGCTCTGCACTACGTGCTACTCTCTGTATTCTCCACGTATTCTACAGACTACTGTACACTATAGCTCTATATATTTCGATATATATTTATATGTTCTAATATATATTATATATGACTTACACCAATTCCGACCAAATGCACGATTAAAACCAACATCCGAATACATGGATGAATAAAAATAAAAAATGAACAAATAAACAAAATATATTGCCAATAGGGATGCAGCGAAGAAATTTTGAAAATCAAAGAAAGATAATACAACGTAAGATACAAGGTTATAGGAAAATTATTGGGGGTGGAGGAGAGGGGAAGTTGGATAGGAGTGAGAAAGGTAGGAAGGGGAATAGGCGGTACGATGTTTGGCAGAAGAAGGCAGAGCCCACCGACCAAGTTCCAACGCACCGAGAACTCCGAAAACCATCGTAGTAGGTCCTCTTCCCCTGAGAAATCGTACCTCGGCGAACAGATGAGATGAGAATGTGCTATATGGAAGCACTTGTTAGGATAAAAGCTATAGATCCAAGGCGCAACCAAAAATGCGCAATGAAAGCTTCGTCAAACATACTATTAATGAACACCTAGCGAACTTACCAGGGAACAGTCTCAGGCGTATGTCTGAACAGCGAAATGAATACCGCTAGAGAATCTCCACCTATCACATTGCAGAAAAGTGGGTCCCATTTTTGCAAAGTTCCTCAACCCAAAGAGCTAATGAGCCTCAAAGTTTACTATGAGATCGCACGGTCACGTGCTAAGCTAGAGTAATCGGCCGAAACTTCAGAAATGGATTCACATTAGTGATCAGCACACCCAGATAACCTCATTAGGTAAGGTTTGTGTGAGAATTTTTATTCGACCGTTTCGAAACCGACCAAATCAGCTAGAAGTAGCGAAAGCGCCGTGGTGCTGCTTCAGATTTACCCGTCACAATCTTATAGTCAGGAGAGCATACACTCATGTCAAGGCAATTCTCTGTGATCCACCTTTTGAAAGATATCTCCGCATCCCTATTTTCAATAAATAAATCTGCCTATATTTTACATTTCTTAAATGGCCGGCTCACCAGACGAGTTTCAAGACCAACGTGCCGCTGTAAGAAGATGACGTTCACCTATAGCTACTGATCTGAGGGGAATGCAGTAGCCACTTGCCCGTTCATCAGTGAGTCTAGTTGTGCACCTTCGACGGGCAGTAGGACTTAACATTTGGACTTGTGCAACGACGGCTGCTTTTCTTGAACGTGTGGGACACATGGTAGGTGAGATTGATTGAACACCCATTCTTGTGGACTGGTGCCATCATATGCTGTCGTAATAGCTGTATTTATGTCTAGTTTGGAGTGCTTATTCCCCATGTAGTCAAGGGTCGCACATAAAGAGGGCAACTGATGAAAGTCTCTTACTGAACACGAACTTGGAAGCCTATAGTGGAATATATGCATAGGAAAAGTTGGGAAGACGATAGATACCAAACAAGGAAGGAACATTAAAAATGCAAAAGTCGGACAAGGCGCTGGGATCGAATACCTAGCGCTGAACCTTTAAACCACCCCACTCCCCACTGAGTCAATGAGCTGCCTGCACCAGCATCTTCAACCACTTCCCTTATCTCCACGTAGGACGCGCACAAAAGCGTTAGGTGCGTGCTGACAGTGCAATTCAATACCTATACTTTTAGCGGCCCATAACTCCTTGGATCTAGAGACTTTCTAAAAACGATTCCTGCGTTCTTACTACTTCAAGAGTGGAGATTCTCGTGGTGGTATTCATTTTCGCCATTCAGACATACGCCTGATAAAGCTCCCTGGTTAGTAGGCTTAAGCGTATCGTCTTGAACCTGAAAGAAAAAGGTTGTCTGAGAATGTAGAAATTGCCCACTCACCTATTCCCTTGAAGTCTTAGGTGTTCCTCTAATCGTAAGGGTACTGAAAAGAAAGAGATGTTTTCCACCTGAAAAATTTCTATCAAACCGATTCCATATATGTACCACTCTCACTAGAGACGAACCTTCGAAGGATCTCGTTTTAGGTCTTTCGAACCTCACTCGGTACGCATGCCCTGTAACCGCCTCCAGAATTGATGGAATTTCAGAAACATCGGATATGGCTATTGAAGTTTCACCCGTGGTCATCTTGCTTATGTACATGCAGAATTATAGTAAGCGTTATTACAGCGCAGCAAAGAATTTTTTAAATATGTTTGTATACGCTGGACTTGATATGAAAATCGGTGATGTGGTGAGTAAGAAATGAAAGCAATTTTCGGGGTGTTCATATAAGCAACATGTACCATTTTCACGTCGAATTGGACACTCTTCTCTGCTAAAACTCTTGAAATCACACCGAACTCTTCCAAATAAAAATGAGCTTCTTTAACATGAAATTGGAAACTCTCCAAAAATGTTGGAATAATTTTTTCTTCAAGGATAATTTTAGCCCAACTTTCTTTGAAATTTTAATTCATCTACCCAATAAGTGATACATTGTTAAAAATTTTATAAAAATGTTGTTCATAAGAAAAACAATGATTTAAAGCTTGTTTCAAATAGCAGGAAGGCATCTATTTTTGCCAAAACAGAAATTGCGCTGTGCCCTCGTCCGAGGCTTCGCGATTTCTATTCGATTAATAGAAAAATTATCTGCTTGCATGCAGTTTAACACCTGCAAACGGTGCAACATAAACGATTAAAAAACACACATACCCTAGCTTTTTTGCTGCATGTGTGCAGTATTTACACTATCAATCAAATAAACACTGCGACTTGCTTTTCGAGTGCATGTGTTAAATGCGTGGGGTGTATGTCGCTGAAAATCGCCTTCGTCAGGGTCAAAGTCTTCCTCCGCGTTCGCATTAAATTCCGCTAGGACACACTCATAAGGGAATAGCAAACCTCGTGCCGAGATCTCTGCGCCGTTAGCTTAGCGAGTAGCAGTCGCGTTAACGCGTGAGGTGTGTGCTGTGTTGTGCAAGGGGTTACGGTACGGCCTCCGGGAGTGCTGCAGACCGCCTATTAGGTGCGTGGGAGGGCGGAAGGCCGAAGGAGAGCCTGGGGGTGCTGCCCTTCGCTAGTCAGCTTCGGTTTTTGAGACCGCTCAGGATACAGCTCGCCGATCTCTTCGTTTCGGCTCGTTCTCAGTCACTCCGGGGGCCCTCAACGGACACCGCGAGAGGGCTTCGCCGTCCATCTCTACCCTGGCGTTTCTCCAATACTACTGACTCTAGTTTTGTTTGTGTGTTTCCTTGTTTGTGTTCCACTTTTGAATAAACGTTTTCGTTCTCTACCTGTACCGTGACTTCGCCATCGCAGTGTAGAAGGTAAACGCCGGTTAAAACTTTATTAACTGCCACTTGGGTCATCCGAATTTAACAGGACTCATGGGGCGGTTTAGTCTTTTAAGGCACACTGCCTTGCTGCGCTTTAAGAAAAAAACTGACTTATTATTTTTTCTTGAATAATAAAATTTTCATAAGATTATTACACATCTTCGGGCAGGTGAACTAAAAAATTTCAAAGAAAGTTATGCCAAATTTTTCCTAAACAAAAAACTATTTGAGCAATCTTAGTGAGCCTTAGTTTAACCTGCCTAAAAACATTTATTTGGAAGAGTTCGCTTTGATTTTAAAAGTGCCCAATTTAATTTGAAAAGCGTCCAATTTGGTTTAAAAAGTGACCAATTGGACGGTGAGAAAGGTATGCATTCTAGAAGTCTTCCCTTATGGCAGGCTTTTCATCATGTTTTCGCAAGAATTCTTTCTTATCCAACTCTTCAGTGAGAGCGAATATCTTCAATAAGGATGGTATCCAAAGAAAGAACGCAGGAATAGATGTTGGTGCTTACACTAGTTCCGAAAAGCCGTATAAGCACCAAAATAAGGATATTTTTAGCGGGCCGGTATTTATAAATGCCACCTCCAGGAAGTCGAAATTTTGCCGGGGATCATGCCTTCTTGACTAGGCGTTTTTGATTTACACCTCATTTGGAAATCCTTCCAGCACAAACAGCTTCTAACGACGTTTATTGAAGAAGTAATAAATTATGAACGCACAAAAACGTTCGAGCCGCCTACTTTTAAGAGAACAGTTTTCATTCATGCTGCTCTACTGCGACTGCTTGCCAATATTTATTAGTTGACTCTCGTTGAATAGTGTGAGAGATTTGTCATCTTTTAACGGATTTTTGATTGATATTTGAATGAAGGCCGAAATTTTACAGCTTCTGAATATTTTGAAGTTGCATAGGCGTTGAAAACGAATAGTGATTGCGTAAGAACTGCTCTTACAACCATAACTGGCTGGAAAATAGGTCTTGAAGTGTTCAAATTTCTAACCACATGTTGCCCTCGTTCCTCGATAAGTGAAAAGTAAAGTAGCTCTAAAAGTAGACACAGCAGTGAATTTTAATTGCTCAAAGTGTTATCAAACTCGCCAAAAAATATTACGACTATAGGAGAAACGATTCTAAGTGAAGTAGATAGGATAATTTATCAGAAAATAAAGATTATTAATGCTTTATCGTACTATCCGCGTAATGTTGCCTTTATGTCAAAATGTATCGCTTCAGTGGACAGCGTGTATCCGTTTGTGACTGTCTTTGAATCTCAGCTTTTCAAGACATCTGTACGTTCCAGAACCACCCCTATTGGTAATTTCTTCATTGGATGATATGTTCGCAACGTCGCTTCTTTCAAGAAACTTCTTTCAATTCAAATGAGGAACAGTCCTTGTAAAACTAACAAGAAAGGTTTCCAGCTCATGGTGAACTTTTGCCATGATATTTTGACAGGATGCAGGGTTCGTGAGCGGAGTCCTCAACCACAGTTAGTTTTTGCTGAACGCTTTTTTAAACACCTGAAAAAGAGGTGTGAAAACGTCTGCGCAACAATCATCAACCTCTACGACACCCGCAGTCGGTAGGAGTGCCGCCTCATTGAAAAACACCTGCCGGCTTTTGAGTTCGAGTACGCATACTGTCAACGTTTTTGCACGTATTAGTTTGCTGCTATTACGCTTTCTCGTGATCACAGGAGTCAATTATGGGCGATCAATGCTTGCAACAAACCAAGGCTGTCTATTTGAACCTTCATATGCGCTAGTTCTTACAAGCATGATTTTGCCATACGGGCATAAAATCTACACCGTAACCTTATCGCTTATCGTAACCTTATCGGCTTCATAAATACGCATATTGGTATTCGCAAAGTCATCAAGAACCCCTTGTCCAGGTCGGCACTGCAGTGGGCGGTTGCGTTAGCCATTAATTCGGTATCACTCTTTGCTTGGTTCCAGGTGTTCAGAGCACATTTATGGTGAAGTGGTACCCGAACAATGAAAAAAATCAACAGTTGTAGGTATTGGGGAAGTGACCTTCCAGTCAAGGCAGATAAGAACACATAAGAGCCTATGAGGAGCAACGTTCGCGATGGAGCGTACGGAGGAACGCCTAAAAAGCTTACGGTGTAGTAATTGTGCCCGTATGGTAGAATCATTTCTATCTAGTTCTTCAACGATGCGTGTCTGCTCCATCACCATATCGTACCACATCATAAATATACCGCCGTAATTGCACACAAATACGCACTGTTGATTATTATGAACACGAGCCATATCGGTACATAAGTGTACCAAAAATGTTGTTCTTATCTGAACGTGTTGTTGGTGTCGGCCGGCTACTTTCCACCTTCGCACCAGATTTCAAGGGTAGTATAGTGAAAATGGGACCTTGGCGAAGATGGAGAAGACTGTTCCTCACTGGCTTTGTAAGATGCTGCTGGCTTGACGAACGCTTGTATGAACTTGTTTCATAGTTTTGTCCTAAAGCTGTTTACTAGGAAGGCACAGCTATGAGAGTTTTTATTTCCAGAGAAATGATATGGAGCAGATACGGATCGTCGACTAGCAAATACGAGAAAACTAGCACATACGATATAGACAGCCTTGGTTTGGTTTAAGCATTGATGGTATAAGATTGACTCCCGTGATCAGGAGGAAGCGTAACAACAACAAACTAATATGTGCAAAAATATTGGCGGTACGCGGACTCGAACTCAAAACCCCACCACTGTGCTCCTATGACGCGGTACTCCTACCAACCGCGACACCAAGGAACTCCTCGCGGGCTGTCATAGAGGTTGATGAGTGTTGCGCACAAGTTTTCAAATCTCTTTTCAGTTCTTAGAAGAAGCGTTCAGCAAAAACTAACTATAATTCTGGATTCCGCTCACACGGCCCTACACCCTATCAAAATAATATCGCAAAAGCTCACCATGAGTTGGGAACCTTTCCTTGTAAGTGAACCTTTGGTGCTTCGATGGAAAGTGATAAGATAGCAGCGTAAGGAAAGCAAGAAACGGAATGCAATGGCTAAATCACCTACCTGTATCACATGTCGTCCCGAAGAGCCGCCATGTACAACTCTCTATGAATCTCGGTATCGTAGATCTTGTTGCGTTGTTTTGACTGAGCTCCACACGAGGTATACAGACTCTTTATTGGCTAACGTTTCGGCGGTACCGCCTTCTTCAGAGTCCGAAAGGAAGGATCATGTCAAGAAGTGGCTACCGCGTCAGACGTCGCCTCAACCTTAGAAATTCAAGTCTACCTTTCGACCACGTAGTCAATATAGAGATCGGGACTCTTACCTTACAGAAAGCCAGACGGGCCAATCGGTCGGTGGAAGGGCCGTTTTCGAGACACAGGCGTTCCAATCAGAATGCCAACCTAATGTAGGGTCTGAGCTCTCGCGTTATATAGAGGCATTCTTCCTTCCGATTTAGCTTGGGGTCTTTGGCATGGATCCAAAACGCCTCCAGAACCTCGCGGGCGGCAGTTAGAACTTCGACTTCCAGCAGCCTGACCTTGACCTCAAAGCCCTCTCCCGTATGCCCGTGGACTCTATGGTGACCCATTACAGTGGACGTCATGGACTTCGCCTTGCCGTCAAGGTGTTCCTTGACCCTAACATGTAGGGGTCGCGCCGTCTCACCGATATATTCCTCGCCACAGCTCTAGCAGGTAATGAGGTATACCACGCTCCTTCCCTGCCTTGTGGGCAGACCGCGCAACCAGAAGTGACACAAAGGCGATCGTAAGGACGATCCGAACAAGCTGCCGCCTTAAGTTGCCTGGTGGCACCTCTACAAAGTTAACGCATTCTCCAGCCCGGCTCTCCTCACACACTTCCAAAGGAAAGTGCTTACATCATCGGAGATGAATGGCACTTTGAATGGTACCTTTCCAGACATGGCGCGGCTACTGCTTTGTTCCTGGGAGGACCTCCATAACGATGTAATGTGTTGCTTATATCTGTTGGTAGCCGCAATTTCTCGTGCCAGCTTCCTTGAATCTTTACGCTCCTCTTCCCCACTGGATACGAGAGCTGCGGTTCGGAACATGTTTTTCACTACAGCTCGCTTCATGTGGTTGGGGTGCGAGGAAAGGCACTGAACTATGATATTCTTGCTGGTAGGTTTTCTATACCATTTTGTTACGGTACCACTCTCTTTCAGTTGGACTTGCACGTTCGGGATCGGAAACAAATCACCCTGAGGTTTTTAGCGAGTAAGCTTGATATAAGGAGAGTGGTTGTTAAGCAAGCTAAAGCACAGGTCCATTTCTTCCTGCGTCGGGCAGATAAAGAAGCAGTCGTCGAAGTAACGACAATAGAGCAATGGAAACCTTCGTAGCACCGGGGTTTCAATTTTGGCCATGAAGGCGATAGCGAGTGTAGGTGCTACTCGTTGCCCATCGCCAGTCGTCTTATCTGAGAAAAATAGTGGCCCGACCATCTGAAAATGTTGCAACCAAGGCATTCTTTAAGAAGGACCATTAGTTGTCTTATAGAGAATCCGTATGTGTCTACAGCCTCTTGGTGCTGCACGAGAAGCTCGAATACAGCTTCCATTGCGCACTCGTTTCTGACATTGGTATACAAGGCTGCTACATCAAAGGATTACATGACGCAAGTAGGGTCCGCTCTTGCAGGATGCAGATGTTCCAGGAACATCTGGGGGTTGCTCAAATGGGCCGGTATGAACCCGAGCAGATGTGCGAAAACATGTTTATGAACCAGGCTATTCGAACCGCGAACACCTTGAAGGCAAGGCGAAGCCCAGGACGTCCACTGCAATATGTCACCATAGAGCCCACGGGCATAAGAGGAGGACTTTGAGGTCAGGGTCAAGCTGCTGGCAGTCCAAGCCCAAACTGCCGCCCGAAAGGCTCTGGAGGCTTTTGGATTCATGCCAAAGACCCCAAGCTAAACCGGAAGGAAGAATGCCTCTATATAATGCGAAAGCTCGGCCCTACATTAAGTTGGCATTCTGATTGGGGCGCCTGTGTCTCGAAAACGGCCCTGCTACCGACCGAGTGGCCCGTCTGGCTTCCTGTAAGGTAAGGGTCTCTATTGATTACGTGGTCGAAAGGTATTCTTGAATTTCTAAGGTTGAGGCGACGTCTGACGCGGTAGCCACATCTTGAGTTGATCCTTCCTTTCAGGCTCTGAAGAAGGCGATACCGCCGAAACGTTAGCCAATAAAGAGTCTGTATACCTCGTGTGGAGCTCAGTCAAAACAACGCGACACGAAGAGCGTCATATCGGTCGTCAGGAATTTCACAAAGAGGACCGACCAACGCGTTGGTGGGCGTCCTTGCGGAATCCAGCCGGTAACGGCTCTCGTCCAGCGGGTGTCTGCGAATCGCATTACGTGGCCGGCCCACCTAATTTTCGACGACTTGGCCCATGCGACAGCGTCTCTGATCTTCGAACGTCGGCGAAGCTCGGAACTCCGAAGGCCTTCTCTCAATTGCGTGAGTCGTGTCACTCCGGGCATCGTCCTCTCGATTCCACGCTGTGCGACGCTGATCGTGTGTTCATCCTGCTTTCGTATAGCCCAGGTCTCTGAGGCGTATATTAGGTTAGGAAGAACAGTGGAGTCGAATAGGTGGGCACGGAGTAGGACGTTCTTCGTCTTCTTCGCGACTTCTTCGACGCTCTTGAAAGCTCTCCATGCCGCTTGTTTCCTCTTGCTCAGCTCTGGCGCTATGTCGTTGGCCATATTAACTTCGCGACCCAGATAGGCGTAGCTGGAGCATTCGGAGATGTTCGTTCCGTTGAGCGAGAATGGGACATCAGAAACTTGTCCGTTCCTCATGAACAACGTCTTCGTAAGACTCAACTGCAGTCCAACGATCCCATATACCCAATCAAGGTCGGGCAGCATTCGCTCCGAATGGCTGATGCTCGGTGTTATGAGCACGATGTCGTCAGCGAAGCGGAGATGGTGCAGTTGCGGGCCGTCGACCTTAACTCCCATGTCTTCCCATTCTAGCTCACAATGGCTAAATAACAGGTAGCAATTTATGAGCAAGACACAAACGTGGGATGCATAAGCGAACAACACTTTCCTTCAAACGCGATATGTACAGCAGAAGATTCCAAGGTTTGCATCTTCTTTAGTTTCAAAAATAGCTTTGCTGCTGGCTTTGAGCCAAGGAGAAAGACAGGACTGGAGAAATTGGTCAGTGGTTGCTAGCCAATTTTTCAGTGTGAAGCGTTAGAATGTGATGGGATCTCTGAACTAAATTTTCAAAGCTAAAGGTGGAGAAGGGTAAATCTGCGATCATAACTGCACAAACACTACACTTGCATGCAAGTGTGCAAGTCATAATGTTAGCGCTGTCTCGTCTGGCTTAATTAGGTAGACAGTATGTTTTCTCACTTGAATTAATTACTTAGCCACTAGCAGCGCTCAGATGCGTGCGAACGGAGAAACATAAGTGAAACCCCGCTTCGTAAGCACAATTTCTACCTCACCATCTGTGGAATTCATTTCGCTTTCCAAAGTTTTTGGCTCTTCGTTTTGCATTTTGTTGTACCATGATGAGATATTTCGAAGCGTTTTGCATTGCTTTCCTATGCCTGCAATACGTATTTTGCTTTTATTATAACTGCAATACAGCCTGCTTTTCAATTTTGTTGTTCTCGTAAAAATGCGATTTAGGTAGAAATGGATGAAAATGAGCGAAGTGACTTCTTTCTTAAGGATCATCAAATCGTTGCCATTGTTATTTTCTGTGTGAGTATTTTCATTTGATGTTTGTTATTGGGTAAGAAAGCAGAGTATGTTGAGTGATCATGATCTTGATCCTGAGTCTCCCGCCCATTTTAGATTAAAGATAAGGATCCGTTTCACGACCAACTCGCTCACCATAGTCGACAAACTGTCCATATCTACGATTGTCCGAAAATTTATGACTTTGGAAGTTTTGAAAACCAGTGGCTCTGAGATCGGTGAACATGAAAATGCGACACCTGTTGCACTGACGCAACTATTGTAGCGAAACGTTAGCCCGTTCATTTAAATGTGGAAATCGGACGTCTGCACTAAGCGATTGCAGCAAATTCAGAGATTATTTGTTTCATCGACTGTGGAATCGAAAAAAATCTATGCCTAGTGTCCGGAGTAGTGGCATATAGGAGCTCAAACGTAAGCACAATTTCTACCTCACCATCTGTGGAATTCATTTCGCTTTCCAAAGTTTTTGGCTCTTCGTTTTGCATTTTGTTGTACCATGATGAGATATTTCGAAGCGTTTTGCATTGCTTTCCTATGCCTGCAATACGTATTTTGCTTTTATTATAACTGCAATACAGCCTGCTTTTCAATTTTCTTGTTCTCGTAAAAATGCGATCAAAGGAGCATTAAAGGAGCTCAAACGAACCATTAAGCTGTCGGATTATAAATGTCGATTCTGCTCAAAAAGAAATTCTGCTACAAGAAAAGAATGACTTACCTCAATATACCGATAGAATACCTTAATACAAGAGCTAATTTCTATTTTTATCAATGACATGTCGTCAACATCCTCGAAAAGAATTTATGCCTTTCTTGAAGAACTCCGATGGCTGCGATTCGAAGAAGTTGGACACCCAAACTTCGACCTCGTCATGGTTCGTGAATTTTTCCTCCGCCAAGGCGTGCTGCATCGACCGGAAAAGCTGGCAGTCTGATGGCGCAAGGCCTAGGCTATAGAGCGGGCGAGGCAGAAGTTTCCAGCCCAACCCCTCAATCTTTTGAAGTGTGATATTTGCGACGTGAGGTCGGCGTTGTCATGGAGGAATTTCACAGTTGCTGTGTTCACTCCTTGTTGACGCAGTGCTTCGTCCATGTTGGTCCATGCAACTCAGTTTTTCTTTGTAAATGTCTGCCATAACTGTTTGGCCTGGACCCAGCACCTCAAAATGCACCAGAGCTCTTCTGTTCCACCAAGCATGAGTTTTTTTTTCCGTGAATGTCTAGCTTCGTTGCTGTCCTCAGTAACTCACCGGGGCTCAACGTTTGCCGCTTTCCTGTGGAATTGTCGCAGAAAACCCACTTCCCATCCGACGTCACGATGGAATCATAGCAACCGCTACTCTTGGTTTTGCTGATAAGAATTACAACGATGGCGACTCGTGCTGCATTGGGACTGCATACAAACCATCGACAATTTTAGAATGGTGACAGCGGAACCTCTGTGCAAGCTCAAGTGTAGTTTGTGTTGGAACCGACCCGACAGCTTCCTTTAATTCCTGGATATCCACAACTTCAGGACGCCGTTGATGTTCTTCGCCTTCAAATCTCGTATCACCGTCTCGAAAACCTTGAAGCCATCGCTGACATTGTCGTGATGATGGAACTTTGTTATCGAATACTTCAGACAAATTGCGATGGGATTCTTCAGCAGTTTTTCCTTGCTTGAAGTCGTACAGCAAGCAAACCCGCACTCGGTACTTTTGCTCGATGATCGTCAATCTGAATAATTCTTTAAAAGGGTCAACGAATCGGAATGAAACATTGGCGAAAGATTCCTTTGGAAGAGCTGTTAAACAAGTAAAGCTACATGATCCAAGAAGTAACAATAGCAGAGAAATGATCAATCGAAAGCAGGCGCTGTTTATAATCCAACAACCTAACAACAGGCTTTTACTTTGAAGGAGGCAGATTTTTATGTGAAAAGTTGTTCAGTCTCTTCAACCTTGAGTGCGAGAATGTTGAATGCTGTTTGAATTTGGACAAACCAAACTTCATTGCCTCTAAACAAATAAATAAGTTTCCATGTGTTTAGTTACTTCATTAGTTCTTCATCTCTACGGGCTTTCTAATAAGTTTCTTTCTTCATCCACAGCTATTATGGAAATTGTGGCAAAAAAATGTACTACAACTGTTTTTATTATGTTGGCAGGAAAGTTTTGGTGGTTTTGACTGGTCCACTTCAAGCGATCGTGTATACTTTTTCATACTCATCGAATCCAGGCAAGACAAGCACTATTCGAATGAGCACACTTTTTTCAACGCGACATTAGTTGGTAAATTTTATCAGTGAAAAACTGGATCGTCGAGATGCGACAAATTCTAGAAAGGTTGTTTTTGAGTGGTCTTGGTCTGCGAAAGTTCTACCAGCGAGAAAGTTCTGGACGTGCTTAAAAAGGTGGCCGTCGCTCGGCGCAACGTCTGGCGAGTATGGCGGGTAGGGGAGAACTTCAAGTCCTAGTTCGCTTAATTCTTGCACGGTGATTTGCGAAGCGTGTGGGCTGGGGTTATCGCGTTGAAGAATGGAGCCTCTTCTGTTGGCCTCTGCCGGCTGCTTCTCACGCCATTTTCGGTACATCTTGTCGACTTCGTTACAGTAGGACTCCGCTGTGATGGTTCGGCATTGTTCCAGAAAGTTGATGCGAAGCACGACAGCGGATGCCATCCTCTTTTTCTGATTTCAGATTTCGGATTTGGGAAGTGCCTGGGAATTCGTCGGCATCAACCCCTGTCCTGATCTCTTGGGATATCCTACAGAACTCAGTTTTCATCGCATGTGACGATTCGATCCAAAAACGAGTCGTTTTGATTGCGAAGAAGCAAAGAAGAGCAGAATTCAAAACGTGACAATTTCTGGCGATCACTGAGATCGTCGTCCACCCACTTTTCGAGTTTTTCACCTTTCGGAGGCATTTCAAATTATCTGTGACAGCAGTTTTATTGAATCGTAGGCCTTCCTCGTCCTCACAGACTGTTTGCGATTGATCATCTTCCTCGAAGGTATTCAAATCGTCGTCCTTGATTGCTCTGGCTCTGCTGTTTCGGGGTGCATCTCAGGGGTTGAAATAACCAGAACGAAATTTCCCGATCCACCGTTGCACGGTCCTTTTTCCCATACTGTTCGACCCCACACATGGTTGATTTGCCCGGCTGCGGAATGGCCCAGTTTGGAATCAGAATAAAATATTTATTCTCCGAAATTGATTTTCGGCATACTTCAATTAGTCTTCGAAAAAATATTACTAAGCATAGATGGAACACAGGGTATTCCGTCAATAGAGAGAGAATCCCGTATGTTAGTCGTTATGTAGAACTTCCAAGTAAGTTTATTTATTAATTTATTTATTTATTTATGGCGTAGAACAAAGTCTAGCATCGATGATGTTAAAAAGGGAACGAACAAAAACATTCCTAGCACAAGACATAACACTCAACAATCACTGTTAAACGATGAGTAGTAGTATATCTTCGAGCACTTCACGGAATTCTACATGTAGTGGACCTTCTATTCACGTGCACAAACAGTCTCGCCAAATCGTCGTACTTGCCATGCAGCAAGTTAAATTCTTTGAGAACACTATAGGAAATCTTAACTAATCCGTGACTTAGCAATCAAGTTGAATATTTATTCAGTAAATGAGCGCGTGTAACGCAGTCGGATGAGGTGACGGCTGTCGCGTGGAGCCGGTACGAGGTTCCCGGTTCGGATTTCCTGCGCAGTCCAACCAAGCCTTCCATCCCTCCGGGAATTGCTGCCAGACCTGTCTGGAAAGGATAAAGCGTCGACTTGTTCATCGGTTGGCCACCACAAGTCATTGCATAGCCAAATACGCATTCAAACCGATATCCTGAGGAAGCAGAGTGCGTGACGCATCCCAAAAGGGATTGAGTAACGCCGTCGTTTATCCTTATTTATCCTTCAATGAACGAACAAAGAGCCATTGGATAAAACACATCAAAACTATCGGCCAACCTAGTAATAAGCCTCCATTAATGAGATTTCCATTTCGTTTTGCGTCCATTTTCCTATTGAGCAGGAGATGTTGAGATTCATGCCTTTTCACAAAAACACAACTTGACATTGAACTTGACTTGACACAGAACTATACTTCTACTTCGAGGAATTCGCGTAAGTACAAATTCTTTATAGATTTCCTTCATCGGGTCGTTGGGGAATTGGTTTGTCGCTACAACAGCTCTTCGCATAACGGCAATGAAGAATCCGTATGGACGGTTGTTGACCAGCCAGTCGACAGCGGAAGCCTTGCTTTGTTCAGCATTCGCGTTTGCGTTTTCACCGATGGTGTTCTTGTGGGTTTACCTTATGCTCCACCCTCAAAAAAAGTAGAACTCTTGAATGACTGGTATTCTAGCGACATTGCGTCTTTGAAAGCCGCCTCGGGTGTAATTGGGATGACGGTCACAATATGCTACAATATTTGCATACTTTCTCACCTCTTTATTGCATTGAATCGTCTGGTTGCAATTTGCCTGCCAATGCACTACGACACAGTTTTCAAGTGAGGTACTCGTAGTTTCGATCAAAATAATTTAACGACTGACTTTATTATTAAACCAGCACAACGAACACTGTGGCGATTATTGCTTCATCTTGGATTATTTCCACAATTCAAGACTTATTAATATATATTTTCTGTGAGTTATTAGCGACTTTAATAGCACCAATGCAGCATTAAGAACTTTGGTTTCTAGACGGCTGTGATATTGTCTACGACGAAAGTTCGTGGACCTTTGCTTTTAAGCAAACAAAGGTAGGCGGACAATATATAGTTTATTAAAACGCAAAATTTTGTTGTCTTCAGGTAAACAGTGAAAATTTTCAAAATACAGAAGGCTTCAACGTTTTAGAGTTTTTGCGTGAAATCAAATCTACGTTAGTTCTATGATAATGGTAATCCTACTGTTTTACCGTTTACTTGAAAGGTTAGTTGCGCACAACGACCCTGAAGCTACGGCCTAATTTGCAAGGTTCGATGTAAACAGTGCTGTTCTTGATTTGAAATTTCAGTGTTTGATGAAATGTAGTCCTTTATAGTCCAGTAATGCTTTGCTTGATACGCGTATTCAAGTGGCAGGAAGTTCCGGCAGTCGTGTGCACCCGATCCGAAGTTCTTGGCTCGAATTTCCTGCCTAGACCAACCAAGCCTTCCACCCCTCCGGGGGTCGTTTCATCCTTATAATATTATGCTGCTCAATAATCTGCGAAATTCTTCTCAATTGTGAAACTCGAAGTTGTCCAGTATTTATTGATAACGTTTCGGCCCATAAGCCCTTCTTCCGGTCTAAAATAACTATGCCACATATGTCGCTCATATACGCTCAACAGAATAACCGCCGCTTTACAGACCTGGAACCTCACGGAAAAGAAGGAGGGGAAGGGGGGGGGGCAAGGACTTATTATTGGGTGGTTTGTCCATAAATGAAGTGCAGATCTCAGAACTCTTCATATACATCGAAAGACAGTGACCTGTCTCCCGCCTATCAATGTCGCCATTATCCTCAGTACTCACGCTGTTTGCCCTCACCAGAGGACTGCGAGTTCAGAAATACACTTCAAGCAGTTCTCCCGTGAGGGCGCACAGCGATGCGATGCGTATGGGCAGAATCGCTTCCCATCTCAGAAGTAACAGTTTGCAAGTTTTTTGACCCGACTACTACAACTTTGAGCAGAGTTACGTCTCGCAAAAGCTGTACCATTTAAACGGAGTGGTGAAGCAAGCAAAAAGACTGGTATCTTATCACTCTCGAGTTCATTGTTATCTCGGATACGTGCGTACCAAACGGTCGAGTGGATAGGGTAGCCTTTGAATTTTCACAAACTTCGTGCTCATGCGAGAGGTGCATGCGCTGACAAAAGAGCGGGCAAGCAACGGATGTGCATGTCGCTAAGCCTTATGAAGGATAGAGGTTTGCGTTACTATATCCCAGTTTAGAATGCACAGTGTATTCTACTTCTATGCGATACCGATAAGGCAGTTTCGACACGAATGTAGCCTTTACAGTGGCTTGCGGTGGCCACCTGATGGAGAAGTCAGAGTTTATCCATCCGAGACAAGACTGGTGTAAAACCGCCGATCCAGCCGGGATGAAAGACTTAAAGTTAGTATTGGCGAGACCAGAACCAAAACCATGAATTCTGGATATTCTACGTGTGAAACTGCTACAAAACACAACCCTTGTTTGTTGACAACTAGTGTTCCATGTTTACATAGGTGTAACGGAGAGGGAGCGGCTTCCGGGGCAGACCGAATTCAGGACCTCTGATTCGTGTCCTGCCGAACCAGAAAGATCCCAGTCGTACGGGGCAAGAAGGATCGGGCCTTTCAAATCAGAAAGGTCACGATGTCGATAACACCAATGATTAGTCAAGAGAGGCGAATGCTGGCCGACTTCCTGTGTATGAGAGTATATGTGAATCTCACAAAGACGGTCTCCATGCAAAAGAGCGACAAAAGGAGGGCGCTATCAAGAACGTCGAAGGAGTCGTTGATAAGACGAAGGACGTCCTCCTTCATGCTCTCCCATTCGCCTACACTGTTCTTTCTGCGCTAACGTACCAAACAAAAGCATGATAATCAAGAGATCATCATCGCGCAGGATCAATTAAAAGGACGTTGCATAGAATCACGTGTTTCAAGCAAATGAGAGAAGGCCTCCAGAGTTCCGAGCTTTGTCGACGTTCGAGGACTAGAGATGCTGCTAATAAGCTAGTCGTCGAAAGATACATGAGTTGGCCACGAAATGCGTTTCTTGGACCCCCGCTGGACGAGGGTCATCGCCAACTGGGTTCTGTGAGGTAGGGGAGAAGGGATTTTCAAAGAAACACCAGAACGCTCGAACTTCCTCTTAAAAGCCCTAAACGAATGGTGGTGTTCTTAAAGCGAGATTGATCCACTGGAGGATCTTGGCACATGCCGGGAACGAATTGGTACGTTAATGGCGGCCACTGGATTAACTCGATGATCAAAGGACGACAGACGGTATAGGCCAAGACTGAATAACACGTAAACCTGTTATTTACCTGGTCTACTTGGTCGTGAAGTTTGTGAAAACGCAAAGAACATGCCCCACGCAGTATCCAAACCCTAACCTTTCGCTCGTTAGTCTGGTACCCTATCCAGTCGGCCGTCTGGTAGACGAATGCATCCGAGATAACAATGAACTCGAAAGTGATAAGATAACATTCTTCTTGCTTGCATCACGACTCCTTTCAAGTGGTGGGGTCGTAACTCTTCTCAAAGTTGTACTCGTGCCCAGATGCCTGCATACTGTTACTTCTGACAAGGAGGCCAATGAAAGTTCGGGGCAATTTTTAAAGTGATTTATTAAGTGTTGTAGGGGTTGTCTGAAAAGCACCGTGGTGGTTTTCAAATTTCCTGCGGATGTCTGGGTAGCTTAAAAACTGCAAAAAACCGTATCACTTCAGAGCCGATAAAGCATGTCTGGAACTGCCATGTCGTGATTAGAATCTAGCCTGCAAAAGGTTAGGGGCTGCAACAGTAGCGGAATTACAGCGAAGTAACATTTGCTTGTTGAGGATACAGTAACCAAAGCGGAACATTGAGGTGTGCCGCTCACAAGCGAGTACCAGCGTCTGGATGGCTCAGTGGGTGTGGAAGCGGACTTGAAGGAAGAGGGTCATGGGTTCGGATTCGGGGGTTGGGATCCTGAATTGTTGGGCTTGCTCATTGCTCTTTCGTTAATGCAAAGTGTATCTTGAACACCCAAGTGTACCATACTGACGTTATAACCTTATTTTAATCCCTATTACACGATTTAACAACGATGCTGCCTGTTTTACCCCACCACTCTCTGCTAATCAAAGTGTAGACACTTGTACTCCCAACTCTCTGGAGATCTCTGGCGACACTGGAGATAGAAAGCAATTTTCGCCCATACTTCGTCTTGCTGGCAAATTGAGGCGCTGATCACAAATCTGATAAACGTTTTCACGTCATCGCGTGATCCCGCATTTTCAAAAGTGATCACGGCTATCAATGTCAGTACATAGAATTCCCTTCTTCATTCATATGAGCAAACCTACTGTCCTTTCTTCTACTTTGAGATGGAAAGTGGTGCGCGAGAAATAGATAATATAGAAAAAGGGATGGAAGATTCGCGGTCAGCAGCTTAAATAGTTTCCATAGGCGAAGAAAGGGCGAAATCGGTGATCATGACCCCGCCATCCTTACTCACGAACATCTACAGTAACCTACCGTGGTCGGCCGAATTTTCAAAAATATGGATGCCGTATTCGTGCTCAGCACCAAAAATAACTGCAAAGGGCGATATTTGGGCTAAAAGTTTTCTCGATCTCTCCTCTTTTGGAGCCACAATAGTATGTAGAATTTTGAATGACCTTGTAGTGCTCAGAAATTAGCCTGCAAAAGCTGTGGAGCTTTAACTATAGTTATAGGTTAGGAATCTGCCAATTTGTTAGGTTTCCTCAAGGAGGCTGAAGGGTACATTCAATTGAATCATTCACTGCAGGTTGGGCAGTGGCTGGGAGGGCGTGCGGATGGCGATGCAGACTTAGAGGAGGGGGCATAGGGTCCGAATCCGGGACAGGGATTTGCGGATTGCCTTCCGTTTTTGTAATTGTGTAATTGTTTGTAATTTCGACCTCGGCCAGACACCGCTTTCATTTTCTAGCTATTTTTTGACCTTTAGTCGGGTATGAAAAAGTTAGGTTTTCGTTGCATAGAGCAGCTACTCCTGGATGTGCTGATCAGTCTTCGGGTTTCTATAGAAAACGCTTTTCTTGTAAATTTTACTAATTCCACCTTCTCTTTTAAAATATATCACTTTTGATCCCGTAGTTTGGTCTCATTGCGGCCTATTTTTTCTTGGACACTCTTCCATACTGATAGGTAGAGGGGGCATTGCAAATGTAGGTACTTGGAGTAAGTCTCACCACTTCGTAGGTAGAGAATAAAATTCCGTCGAACTTTGCCTGCTGGTTATTTGGGGTGATGTTCAGAAATCTAGCGAACGCTTTTGGCGTTACGGTGCAATAGGTGACGTTGGGTATGTGCTACTAAAGGGATGGAGAATAACTGGCAGTGTTGTACTATCCAAAAGTCGAAGAGAGGTCGATAAAATTCTTTTCGTCCAAACATTCCCAGTACTGCTATTTTGGAATCTGAGTCCGAATACGGTATTTATTTTTAAAAATTCGGACGAGCGGAGTAGGTTACTGTGGGTGTCCTGAGTAAGGACGGCGAGGTCATGATCACTGATTTCGCCCTTTTGCTCGTCTACGAAAACCATTTAAGCTGCTGACCACGAATCTGCCATTCCTTTTTCTAATTTATCTATTTTTTGTGCACTACTTTCCATTTCAAAGCAGAAGAATGGAAAGCAAGCCTGATCACATAGATGAAGGAAGAGATTCTATGCACTGACATTGATAACCTTGATCACTCATAAAATGCGGGATCAGGCGATTACGTAAGAACGTATATCAGATTTGTGATCAGCGCCTCAATTAGCTTGCAAGTGTGGGTGGAAATTGCTTTCAATCTCCAGAGTCGTGGAAGTACAAGTCTCTACACCTTCGATTAACAGAGAGTTGTAAGGAAAAATAGGCAGCATCGTTTTTAAATGGTATAATACGGGTTGAAATAAATTCCATGTACGACTGTCGTTGAATCTTGGCATGTCGTTTAACAACAATGGAGTAGGATGTCGTGAAGCTGTTGAGCCAAGATTGTTATCGAAACTTTATTCGGCTTACGTTTCGGCGTAACCGCCTTCTTCAGAGCCTGGAAAAGTCAAAAAGAGTTTGAGAAATTACTCGTCCAAGGACAGGATATAGGATATAGTTCAGGACTACTCCTGGCTCCAGGAGTAGTCCTGTAGCTTGAAATGAAGGATAGGATATAGGATATAGCTCAGGACTACTCCTGGCTCCAGGAGTAGTCCTGTAGCTTGAAATGATCCTTGGACGAGTAATTTCTCAAACTCTTTTTGACTTTTCCAGGCTCTGAAGCAGGCGGTTACGCCGAAACGTAAGCCGAATAAAGCTTCGATAACAATCTTGGCTCAACAGCTTCACGACATCCTACTCCACGGTTAAAATAAGGTTATAACGTCGGCATGGTACACTAAGTTGTTCGAGATACACATTACATCAGCAAAGGGCAGTGAGCAGGCCCAGCAGAATCCCAACCGTGGAGTACGAACCCATGACCCTCTTCCTTCAAGTCCGCCCCCACACCCACTCGGCCATCCACTCGCTGGCACTCGCTCGTGAGCGGCGCACTTCAATGTTCCGCTTTGGTTACTGCATCCCTAGCAAGCAATCCCTTCGCTGTAATTCCGCTACTGTTGCAGCTCCCAACCTTTTGCGAGCTAGATTCTAATTACGACATGGCAGTTCCAGACGTCAATTCTGCTTTATCGGCCCGCACTGAAGTGATACGGTTTTTTGCAATTTTAGCCTACCCAGATGTCTGCAAAAAAAATTGAAAACCATCACTGCTTTTTAGATAACCCCTACAACCCTCAATAGGTCACTTTGAAAAATGCAACGGGATGTTTATTGACATCCCTTGTGAGAGGAAGGCGATTCTGCATATGCATCGCATCGCTAGTTCAGACCTATACCTTAGGTTGTTCCCTGGTCAGAGACTGATAATGTTCATTGCATACTTCATTTCTTTTTTCTTGTTGTTGGGTGGTTGCCAGTGCTTTATCCCCAGCGCTTCCTTGATCTTTTTCTTCACAGCATTTGTTGAGTTTCTGTAGAGAATCGAGACTCACAGTTGCGGCAGGAAAATCTCGTGCGTGCTTGCGAGTGCCCTGAGAATGATTATTTGGGTAGATTTGAGGGCTACGTCGTGCTCCTCAATGCTCGTCCATTCTCTTTCCAAGTGGTCTAGCTGTTTCACTTATGTAGAATTCATCACACAAACCACTCTGTACACCACACACCTCATTGGGCACATCCGGTTGTCCTCTCCACAGATTAAGCAATTCGACCTTTCACACTGACTCAGGTAAGGACGCCACGTTGTGAGTAGGCGCCACAGAGATGGAGGTGGTTAAAATACAATATTCTTGTGCCATATCCATTCTGCAGTAGGATTTCTTTAACCTCTACTTCTTGAGAATTCGTCAAAGTCAGCATAGTAGATGTAGTTATTGTATTATAAACGACGTTCCGTTTTATATACATAAGATTTCAACTCCGTGAATGCATAAGGATGTTGTGGGATGCCGGCTTCCTTTCCCACATGTTACTGATTTGGCCTTCAGATATTCTCACCATCGCATTCAAAAATAGGAGCAATCAATACCGGAGTCAAGACCAGAGTCTCTGATGTTAACTCAATCGTAGGAAATACTGAATTAAGCCGTCCAAGCGAATGTCGTAGTGTTGGTCGCGACTTGCCAACAATGAAAATGTCATTAATACATCCTCCAGAGTATAGCACTCTTGGAGACAATGCTGGCCGCTCCAGATGATCCATAAAGGCATTGGCGAACGCGGTGCAACCTGCCTTTCATTGCAAGTGCGCTGTAATTCGGGCGATGCATCAATGACATTTTCATTGTGGGCAAGTCGCGAACAACACTACGACAACTTGATGTATGGATTAATTTAGCACATTCTACGATTGACTCAGCATCAGAGGTCTCGTCCACGACTGATTGCTTCTATTTTGAATGCGAAGGTGAGAATGTCTGAAGGCCAAATCACTAACATGTGGGAAAGGAAACCGGCGTCCCACAACATCCTTCTCGTGTTTTCATTCTATGTATGTATGAAGTGGAACGCCGCTCGTAATACAATAGCAACATGCTATTGTAGGTGCTATTGTAGCAGCAACACTGACTTCTATAATTTCTCAAGAAGTGGTAGAAAATGTGAAAGAAATCTTCCTACATAATGAATAAAACAAAAACAAACAACCGTGGCACATGCTTGTTCGTAGCCAGAGGTGCCCGTAATTACGATTTACGATTTACGATTTTACGACTTACGGCGATCTTGGCTTTTTTACGATTTGTGATTTACGACATTTTGGGTCGTAAATCGTGAATCGATAATAAATCGATAATAATAAATCGTAAATTCACGTGAATGTTATTGATCTACAGTCGGTCTACGTCCAGCCGTCGTATTCATGACGCGACGAGAGCGGAAGACAAGCCAGGCCTTTCCGCTCCTGCTGCATCCCCTTCCCAGCCACGGTGGAACACGGTTGGTTTTCATGTGTTTTCATTGGCTTCATGAATAGGTATTTCCAGCTCTCTATCCCGCCGTTTTTCGTGGGAAGTGTTGGTCGTTTCTTCCGGGTGTGTTTATGAATATAGCCACAGATGACGTGGTGCAGCCTGCGTTAGCAAGAAGTGCCCATTCCCTTTCCTCTAGTAACTTACTCCCGCCTCGTTTTAGCGTCTTCTCGTGTGCCACCATCTGGTGGGCTGCATTTTTGAGCTCAACCTTCCTGAAGCTCTTAGCGAGATATCTTTGGAAAATCTGGCCGAGCATTATCGTTATAAAAGTAAACATTCCTACGTCATGGTTATTTCCGCTTTGTGGCCTTAATCAACTTTTACGATTGGACAGCGTAAATGTTCGCAGTCGCTAAGGCCCCGTGCATACTTCCCGTCGCCGCGATTCCATCGCGGCGATGAATTTTGCAGAGCGACGCGAAAGAATTTGAATTTCTCTGTGCTCGACGCATCGCCCATCGCTCTGCAATGGGGCGCGACGGCGATCCGTCCAGGACCAAACGCTAAACACCGCGCGCGGCGCGAAAAAGTATGGCATGCCCGCGATGGGCGCGGGAAGCCATCGCGCATGCCGACCGTTACTGTTGCGGCGGCCGCGGGGAGGTTTCCTTTGACTATTCGATCGCGTGCGGCGGAATGGTCATGAACTGAGCACCGCGATGGCATCGCGGCGATGGAAGTATGCCCCCGGCCTAAGGGTTTGGTTTCATGGAACTCGTGGTTACGCACTCCAGGGGAGTCCCACCAACAGCACAGCTTTACCTTCTTCTGGTGGAGGTCGGGCTATGACTGCTTCACAGGTGCTTCCTTGAGCGCCTTCTAGAACGAGTGACGTAGAAGTCGGCGAACTCATCTCTCGTAACCGGGTTTATCACATTGTTCTTAATACCGAAACGGAGAAAGAGAGACTGAACGGTGCTCAGTCGCGGCGACCGGTCCGAGTTACGCAGATGGTGGGCCACTTAAGTGGAGATCGAAATAGTATATTCTCGAATACTCTAGAATGTATGGCATTATATTCTAAAATGTTTGATCTATAAGACTGTGGCGCTGGTGCAGACTGTAGCATGTTCTGTTAAATTTAAAAAATGATTGGAAATTTTGTCGCAGGAATTTTCTGACAACTAGGTCAAAAAAGTAAAACCTTTTGGTGCGTCACAGGATAGAGTTGCGCCACGCGATAGCTCGGTACGGTGGCCAACTGCATGCTCCGTTTCTGATGCGATACTCAGCGGTGAAATGATGTTTTTCGTTCCGATAGTAACCTCTTACTCTTGCTTCTGCAATATCTCGAATTTATACGCGTTTCAAGAACTGCTAAACGGTCGGGAACTTAAAGATCATTCAACTTTTCGAATCAACAAATTTTTCGATTTTCTAAAAAGGTGCAGAGTTAAATTTAAAAGGTGTCTGACCAGTAGGAAAGGCGAAACTAAAAAAAGGAAAATTTGCAAGAAGACTGCCCAAAAATTGGGAAGAAAACTGTTGAAGATAACACGATAAATAGATGACGGATCACCTTGTATTAACAGTAGCAGAAAAATCTATTAAATGTATTTGCACTGCACTACAAGTTAGGTAACTCTTACGATTTACTGTTTAAGATTTGCGATTTACGACGATTTTTCGTAGTTACGACTTACATTCAACGAAATCTCGAATTTCGTTCACGCACACCCCTGGTCGTAGCTGGAAGTCTTAACGATGGTTCTATGATTTTCCTCTGTTTATTCCTTTCATCGTGGATTTGCTTTAAACGTTACCCGTGTGTTCATGCGATTTTGGCTACTTGTAAGTCTTGCAGTTCAACAACCCCATCTTCGAGGCGCCTGTTCACAAAGTTACGTCCTTAAGATTGTCAGTGTGAAAGGTCGGACTGCCTAATATGTGGAGAGGACAACCTGATTTGTCAAATGTTGTGTGTGGTAAACAAAGTGATCTGAGGTGGCGTGTGATGAATTCTACATAGGTGAAACAGCTAGACCACTTGGAAAGAAATGGGTGAGCACTTAAGAGGGATGCGCAGCCCCAAAAAGCTACCCAGATAATCCATTCTTAAGACACACCGACATTTCCAGACACGCACGAGATCCACTTCCTCAACTGCGAGTCTCGACTCGTCACCGAGAGCTAAAAGATACTGTGGAAAGAAATGTCAAGAAAGCGCCGGAAATAAAGCACTGGCAACCACCAATTAACAAGAAGGAAGAAATAAACTATGCAATGAACCTTGTCAGTCTCTGAGGGCGCACGGCGTTGCTTCTGAGGATGATGGCGACATTGACAGACGGGAGACTGGTCACTCTCCTTCGATGTATATTAAGAGCCCAGAGACCCTGCACTTTATTTACGGACAAACCGCCCAATAGGAAGTCCTTGTCTCCCCTTACTTCTTTCATGTGAGGTTCTAGGTCTGTAAAGCGGGAGTTGTTCTGTTGAGCATGTATGTAGCATCTGAAGAAGGGCTTAAGGCCCGAAGCGTTGTCGATAAATATTGGGCAACCTCGAGTTTCACTATTGGGTATAAGACAAAAAAAGCTGTTAGTTATAACTGTTGTTCTGAAGCAGCGAAATAGACCATTCTATAAAGCAAACGTTAAGGAGTGTATTTTTATCTCATGGAATATCGACTTTGCCAAAGATATTTTGATCGTTGTCATAATTGCCGTGATGGACGCTATAACAATCATGAGAGTTCGTATTTCCAACGCAAAGGTGAGAGAGTTTCTTGTTGACATTCTGCAACTTCTCGAGATGCTCCCAATTTCTCGCATCATAACTAAATTTAAGATGCGAGAAATTCTTGGAAGAATTGACGAAAGCCGCAAAAGAGAAATCAATTTTCTAGAGCAGGTAATGTGATTTGGTTATGTTTTCCTAATAAGAATAGCGAAGAAACAATAATCCAATGTCGAGTAACTCGAGTAACTATAGTAAAAATATACTATGCGTTTTTTGTTAAGGAAATAGTAGTAGGCTTTTAAAACGTTCATTCTGGGTTATTTCGTTATATATTTATTATACATGCGCTAAGTGGTTTTGGGGGTCATCATGAAATTCAGCCCGATGGACCGTGGACCGTTCTGTATTGCACAAAATTAAAAAATTTACACAGCGTAAATTTTGTACTACCCCAGAGACGAACTGATGTAGGCCTATTTCTGAATTCGGAATTCAAGAGCGTACCTACCAAGGCGGATAACTGCTCACTACAAGGTTTTTTTAGTTTTTATATTATTATATATTATATTAATATATATTATATTATTATATATTATATTATTATATATTATATTATTATATATTATATTATTATATATTATATTATTATATATTATATATCATATTATCTTACTATATATAATCCTTCATAACGATGTTTTGTTGTGATCAAAACTTCTAGCGCCAGGCGGGACTCGAACCCGCACCTCCCTCTAACCGGGCGGGAATGCTCTACGCCATTACACCACCGGCGCCGTTTGATCGAATGCAACATCTACACCTCGTGGGACCGATCAGCACTCACCCGTATCCGGGATGAGCTGGCCGCTGATATCAGCATGGAACCAGTTAAACTGATGGTCTTGATAGAAACGATTCAAATCAGTTTCATTAAAGGGTTGGGCACACTCGGCAGCGGCTTTAGTGCGTCAAAAATGGGGCGGGGCATCGCTCTCAGGCTCAGGATATGTTTGCGGTGAAGGACGGTCGTTCTTTCTTTCTCTGGTGTCGGCATTGGACCACTGCCAATCATCGCTCAGCCGATCGGTTGGCTGGTTTGGTTGAGGAAAGGGCTTTCCTATCTTACTTATCTTATCTCTTGCTCAGGAGCGATGGCGTCAGCTTCACGGAATGACCGAGCTCATTCCGTGAAGCCGACGCTTGCAGCGCTGACGATGGGCGTCAGCGCTGAAGCAAAGTGTGCCATAAGCGCGCCGCCGCCCCTGACGCAGAGACACGCACTCTGCGTCAGTGCCCTATTCTTCATCATTGGAGCTGCGTCAAGCAGCAGGAGTGTGCCCGGCCCTTAAGCCTCAAGTGGCTGGTATCGAGGTTGTGAGCTTCATAACGATGTTTTGTTGCGATCAAAACTTCTAGCGCCAGGCGGGACTCGAACCCGCACCTCCCTCTAACCGGGCGGGAATGCTCTATATACAATCCGTTGAATCCGTCGGTCACGTTGGAGGGGGGACTGAGGCCAAAAGATGCCTACGACAGTGCGGCGTATGCCAGCCGGTTTTGATTTCAGCTTAACCATGGGCGATTGCTGGCGAACTGATAAACTTTGTGGCGGATCGTCGAAGTTTACAATATATTCAGCGGACAGCGCGTCAGGGTACGAATGGCGGATAAGTGCAGAGCGTGGGGGTTCAAAAGACGTGCCGCAGACGTCCAACGTGCATAGGGATTCAGAAGACGTGCCGAATACGTCGCCCACGTGCGTGGGGATTCAGAAAACGTGCCGAAGGCGTCGCTAACGTGCATAGGGATTCAGAAGACGTGCCGAAGACGTCGTCCAAAGTGTCCACAATCATGTTTCTGCAGAGTTCGGATTGGAACTTTCATGATCTGCTTCTCGCCACATAGAGAATGAGCACTTCGGAGAACAAATTGCGTACGTGCGATAGAGGGTGGATGGGCTTCATAGGAGCAGTGAAGGTTCTGCCCTACCATATCCCGCTGGAGTGATCTATTACATAGTAAAACCAATTTTTTACTTAATAAAAGTAAAAGGGCTTAAAGAAGAAAAGAGGAAGAATGAGGTTGTTCTATTCTCGGAGTTTGAGTAAGACGTTTGGCGGCCGCTAGGCCGCTGAACACCTGCTTATATTACATATTATATATTATTTTATACGCGGCGGCGAGGCGAAATTACGAAAATATTATAGAATACGGCTAGGCGAATACCGTAAAAACATTGCAGTACGCTACCACAATCCGTCAAGTTACCTTTTTATATAAGGATGGTGCCCACTACAGGGTGCGTAAAAAGTATTGACGCAGTAAATGGCGGTTGTGGAAATAGTAATGCGCAGTAAGTTTTAAAATATTCATTTCAGAAATATGGAAAATGATCTTGCAAACACGACAGAATAAGTCGTAATTGACATCAGCTCCTTTACTGTGAAAACAGGAGCGAAAACGGCGGAAAAATTCATGAGCACGCGCCGCAAGTATTCGCTTGCATTTTGTTCCGTGCTTCGAACAGGGTAGCCTTCTGCGACTGGTCAATTCTGTTGAAAGTAGCACAGACCTCATTCTTCAAAATCACCTAGAAAGAGTAATCCAGCGGATTCACGTTTAAGCTGTGCTCGTCTAAGAAGCTGTTCACACCTGCGCGCGTTATCTGTTTGCCGTTATGGGACAGAGGTTGACAATTTTTGATTTGAACGTTATCGTGCTTGAACATCTTGTAATCATCATCTGTTATGACAGAGCCGTGGCTGACGTTCGGGTTGCTGACCTCTTTCCCCACCAACCGTTTCGAACAGCGCCAAATTCTCTTGTTAAGGAAGTATTCAGCTGTCTGGGTATCAGACAAAAAAAGGCCACCGTAACGGTGACGATCATGTTTCTTCAGTTTTTTCGTGAGTGTTTTTTTGTTTTGAGCACAATAAAGACAACAAAAATCACACGCAAAAACCTAGAGGGGTAGAAACAGAAAGCTGGAGCTGAAACAAAAAGTAGGTGCGTCAATACTTTTTACGCACCCTGTAGGGATGAATGTATGAGTGGTTTATCTGTATCCATTACCTGTATCTAAAGTTATTTTTATGGAAACTACTCGAATTGACAAGGAGATTAGCATGCTAAGAAAATGGTTACGTTTCGTGTTCCGTTAGACCAAAACGTGGTGATTCCGCAAAAATAGGATGGTTTAAGTTCCTAAGTTCCTAAGTCCCAAGTTTCTAAACCTAGTCTACAACAGTCCAGCTTCACACACAAATCACCTTGTAAATGCTTACAATTTTCACTACGACAACTCTACCCTTAAGCTAAATTTAAAACTTTCTACTGTTGTCATAAAATGAGTAATATACTGAGCATTATACTGAACATTACAGCCACATGGAAGCAGAGGCAATCTTCTCGACGCAAAAATTGGAACTTTATAGATGCTTTATAGAAATGACTTTGTTAGAGACAGGAGAGACAGTTCAATAGCAATGCCATTCTAGGCGGTTCTTCAAGGAATAGTATTCGCTATCGAGCTTTTCACCTATTTTTATCTAGCATGGCGTTTGGAAAATAAATGGGTGATTTGGTGCTGTACGACAGTCGCCTGGAACCTCCTGCACTTAACGGACGCGTAAGTTTACGTTACGTATACAAAAACTTTTTAGGACATGTACGGATTTTTGACGGCAACTTTTCCACTAAGCCTTCTTTTATGTTCCCGTCAATACACTTCGTGGTTGTTCGTCAGTGCGCACATCAATCTTTCTTATCCATTCCATTTTTTACTGCTGTGACCCAAACAAGTGTGCTACAAAAGAAAAACATCGTGTGTTTTGTTGGCTATGAAAGACTTTGCTTATTTTTCCTGACTGATCGTAGCTTTTAATTAATCTTAAGTTTCGAGAGAGATGGTAACTAATGGTATTTTTTGAAGCTATATTTATATTGAGTGAGCTGACAAAGTCATGAAAGTGTATAGTCGCAAAGCAGATGAGGCATATTTATGTAGAAACATCCCTCCTCGGAGTCGCCTGATTGGTGCGTAGCACAACGAAGTACAAAAATAAATATACTAATTGTAAGGTGTAATATACGCTGATACTTCATGTCGGGACATCACGTTTCGAGCCGTAATCCACAGGGGTTGTGCCATAATTCTTTTGTGGTTTGTTTTAAGTTATTTGACCTCTTCCTATGGCTCTGGCTCATTACCAAGCGTCCTCACAGTTCAATAGAATTAGTTACAAATCGATATGCAAAATTATTCAAAATCTCACAGCTCTTTAACAGTTTGAAATTCAAAGCCACAACAATCAAATAGAATTAGATAGAATAAGTTGCATAACTGTATCTAAATTTCCTCAACAACATAAACTCAATATCACAACGATCACAAGCGAAAGACAACAACGAGAACAACGACAACCACAACCTTAAACATGCTTTGTTTCGCCTCTACCTTCATACAAAACATGTTTAAAATTAGTTACCCCGAGGCTCTTCAGTGAAGAGGGTAACTAATTAACTTGGTTGTTAGTACATTACACAGTAATACATTGGTGTGCTTTATGTACCAACAACCAAGTTTTACAAATGAAAAGACACACAAAACACACAAAAAAACTTTATTTTAATTTCACTTGTTTGTTTACTTTACTTCTTGAATTTTGTTTTTATATTTATATATTTCAAATATTTTTTGTTTACTTTTTATTTATCTATTATATAGATTGTTCTCTATTTCTTAATTTTTTTAATTTTTTATTTTTTATTTTAAAAATTTTTTGTTTATATTTATTTATATACACATTTCTATTTTTTTAAAATAAGATTGCGCTTTAGTTTTTTTTAACATTTAAGCTTTTTTTAACAAGATTGCGCTTAAGAAAATAGACATTCTGTCTGCTATTGGTCTCTCCTATGTGTTTAGCTAGTGTGATGCTGTAGACGAGCATTCCGGGTTCTATGATTCCGCTCATTTTCGGTTTTTGTCATCTTGTATGCAACGCTTCGAACACCTAGGAAGATTGCTGGATAACTGGGGTAAAATAATTTGATGGTGTTTCCTTCTAACCTAAACTGTACATGCTAGGTTTTTAAAACCCACCAACTGCTTATGACTGGAAACGCTTCTTATGCTTAGACCGGCACCCATGCAATCTTAGCAGTTATCGCTGTGCATCGTTCTTTTACTGGTAAGCTCCTTATAGCCTCATTAAGGGGGGGGGGGTGAGGCCCCACCAATCTCTTATCCTCTGGTATGGGCTGTGAGCCTTTAGATCTCTCTGTCACCCTTTCTTACAAGAAAAATGCAAATGGTAATTCCGTTCTTCTCTTTAGTCACCGATCGTAACCGGTCCCATAACATTTCTGCACTGTCGAGTCTTGTCTATAAAATTTACGCTGCAAGCAGCCGGAATGCGCATGTCCTTCAGTTTTAGATTAGCTTTTCTCTAGTTTTGGTCATCCTTGAGTTTTAAATAGCTGGTTGTTTTTCAGTTCTTTGCTTCTAAGGTGTCCATATCCACTTTAGTATATCTGGTTTGCTTTGATTTTGAACTTTTTTACTCCTGCCTGTGTTGGTCTTAGCTGGTCAAGTGCCTAATGTTTTTTGATGTGTTAGCGCGTCCTCCTAAGCATAAATAAATCAAAAATTAATTAACTAATTAATTAGTATCTTGTTTAGGCTGATAATTATTGGCTTCAACGCAGAATTCAGGAAAATTTTTGCACCAAGACGAATTTTCGGTTAGTTCAGTTCTGTTATAGGTATGCTTTGAGTGCCTACCGGCACTGTTATACAGAAGAACACTTAGTAATGAAACACCTTAATGTTTTTTGCAGGTATGAAACCACAGTTGCCGGTCAACCTCCACTCTCAGATTTTGTAGGAAGCCCACGTTTCAACGTTTTATTGAGAACATGGGATAAAGAATATTGAAGCATATTTCCTTCTTGGATGACTCCACCATCAGTTCTCAGTTTAGTATTTTAGCTGTTAAAAAAGCGTATTAACAAAGCATGGGCATAAATAAACATATGTTGCGAATTATTTCCACGGATTTCCCTCGGTAGAGAGCCTTTGAGCTCTCTTGTTAAGAGGGATCTCGGGCCGCTTGTCGCAGGGCCACGTGGTGCGTCTCGGGTGGTGGATAGGGGAACGAAAACGCGAACCAAATGCGACCGTGTACTGCCCAGAGACGCAGGTGGGATGCAGGGGATGGATTCTTTGCTCCTGCTGTGTCGACGCGTTCCTTGTGCGTGGGAGTGGCATGTTCGTGCACAGTGTGCGTGGATGTGTCTGTGACTGTGCGGATTGTAACTGTGTCGGCTCGTCCAAAAGCTTGCCCTCGGCAGACTGGGAGTACATGAAAGGAGATTCGAGGTCTCGCTCCGTCCCTCCGGGCAGTCTGGCTGGCTGCTCGAAGTTCCTTGGCCGCACGACAGAGCCTGACTAGCCACCCAGTGTTGTATTGCAGTCAAACACAGCAGCACTAAAGTATCTCATACCTCTGACCTCGAAAGATCCCCATTTCTGCAGCGATGGGAAGGACGAGTACGGAGAGGCTGCTAAAATCTCAGGGCCTGACCAGCCTGCGCAAATTAAGAATGACTAGGATGACGATCTGTACAATACCGCCCGCGTCGCGCGGTCAAAAAGACGGTTTGCGACGGAAAAATCCGTCGCAAACGGTCGCATGCTCATAACTCCTTTAATTTAGAGTTGTTTCAGAAACAGTTGGTACCATTCGATTCGTCTCCTCGAGATCTATAAAACCATGTATTAAACTTTACCCGGCCACTGTGTTTTCGCCGTGGGCGGCCTAAAAAAATAACTGCAGCAGGCTTTTGCGATTGGAGCACCTTATTTTCCAGGACGTGCATGTGACGTGCAGTGTTTTCGGAGTATCTCAAGCATGGTGTGCGTCGTCAGTGCTCTGTCATGCCTGGAATGTTCCGAGAGTGCGCCGTGCACAATGCATATAGTATCGAACCTATCAATCGAATGGGCGGAACCATGCGCACTGGGTTTCTATCTTCATTTAACAGAAAATGTAAAGCCTTCAAGAATATCTTGACCGTTTGGGGAGTTTTATATGAAATTCCCGGCCGACCTACTTAGGATTTGCTCCAGGCAGTACGACGAGCCTTTGGAGTGTGCCGTACACAATGCATGTAGGATCTAGCCTATCAACCGAGTGGGTTCGACAACTGGTAGAGTGAGCGTTTGGGAGTTCTATCATAAATTTCCAGCCGTCCTGCCAAGGAATTGCTCCAGCTAGCCTTTGGAGTGCGCCGTGAGCAACGCACTCTCGACCATTTTCAAAGAAATCGATTTTTTGACAATTTCCCGTCGAGGACGTGGGCGCCATTGGCCGAGCCGGCGCGGACGATGACGTCATCGAAAACCGATGTTTTCGAAATTGGCCAAACTTCCTCATGCAAACTTCGTCCAAATCATCTAGGGGTTATTTGGGGAGCTGATTACGAATCCGACGTTCGTTTTTGAAAATTCCGCCGTCTTCAGCAGGTTACTTCCCGTTTGAGGGTGGTCGTGTCAGGACCACCGATCACCCTCAGTTATCGGTATGGGCGATCTCCTGCCGTAAGCGTCCGAATGAACTTCGGCATCGTGTTCGGCACCCCGAATAAGTCCCCGCCCCTATACGAAGTTTGAGCAAAATCGGTGATCCTGACCCGACCACCTCCAATTATCCTGAAGAATATCCAATCCTACCGAAATCGGCGGAACTTTCAAAAACGGATGTCGGGTTCGTAATCAGCGCCCCAAATAACCCCTAAATGATTTTGGACGAGAAAGTGTGGCTAATTTCGAAAATATCGATTTCGATGACGTCATCGTCCGCGCAGGCTCGGCCTGGAGCGCCGCCGTCCTCGATGGGAAATTGTCAAAAAATCGATGTTTCCAAAATCGGTCGAAATTGGTACAGTTCGATAGCGTTTTCCATGCCGAACAGAACGGTAAAACTGCGAGTGTCCAACACTCAAACCTGGCGAATAATGGAGCAGGAAATTTCAACACTAAAACTCTGCCGCCCTAAAATGGCAGCTCGTGCTAAAGCAGTTTAATCAGCTAAGGAGTTGCGAGCATGCCTTCGTAAAGAATCTTAAGCGTTCTGCTCACCTGTGCATTTGTAGGCCATTAGCTCTCTGCGTCTTCCCGGAGGGATCGACTGAATTTGGAAAAAAATCGTGTCACACAAGCCTCACCTGCATTTTCGCACCGCTGTAACTTTGTACAATCATAAGCTACATCGCTGCTTTTTAGCGCTCTACTAGAACATTTTGCTGCCTACAAAACTCACAAGCTCCAACCGGAAAGGTTCACAAATGACAGAGTTATTGCTCTCAGAACACGCCCGCGTGTGCAATTTAGTACAACAACGGTCGACGTTCTCCTCGCTCTTACTCGCCCATATTACAGTTTTCTCTACTCTCTGTAACATAATTCAATTCAGCATGAAAAGCTCTATCGAACGGTACCAAGCATGACCCATTTCGAAAACATCGGTTTTCGATGACGTCATCGTCTCTCTGCCGAGGCCTCAGCGGCCTCGCCCTCGATGCGAAACTGTCAAAAAATCGATGTTTCCAGAATCGGTCGGGATTGGTACCGTTCGATAGCGCTTTTGATGCTAAACAGAATGGCACCATTGCGAGTGCCGAACACTCACATCTGGGCGAGTAAGTGCGCAAGAAACTCTAACCGCTATCTTCCGCCGCTTTAAACTGGCAGCTGAGGCTAAGAGAGTTTAGAGAGCTGAGGAGTTCTGAGCACGTCATAGTGAAGCACCTTAAGCTCTCTGTTTGTCTGCGCGTTTCAAGGCCGTTTGTTCGTCGGATCTTCCCGCAGTGGTCCACCGAAATCGGGAAAAAATGCGTCACACAAGCCTCGCCTGCATTTTCGCACCCCTGTAACATTGCCCATTCTCAAGCTACACCGTTCTACTTTAGTGTGCTACTACAACGTTTTACTGCCTACAACACCCACGAGTTGCAGCCGAAACGATTTGAACTCGAAAGAGTTATTGCGCTCCGAACACGCCTGCGCGTGCAATTTATAAGCGTTGTTCACGACGCACTCTAAAGGCTAGCTGGATAGCATTAGAGCAATTCCTTAGAAGGGCTGCTGGAAATTTATGATAGAATTCTCCAAACGCTCACTCTACCTGTTTTCGAACCCACTCGATTGATAGGTTCATCTCAAAACGCATCGCACACGGTGCACTCATAAGTCTCGCCGGGACAGATTGAAGCAATTCCCGAGTAGGGCGTCTGGAAATTTTTGAAAAATTTCTCTAAACGTTTCGAAATATTCTTGAAGGCTTTACATTTTCCAGTAAGGGAAGATAGAAACCCAGTGGGCATGCTTCCGCCCATTCGCTTGATAGGTTCGATCCTATATGCATTTTGCACGGCGCACTCTCGGAACATTCCAGACATGACACTGACAACGCACGCCATGCTTGAGATACACCGAAAACACTGCACATCCTGGAAAATAAGGTGCTCCAATCGCAAAAGCCTGCTGCAGTTATTTTTTTAGGCCACCCACGGCGAAAACACAGTTGCCGTGCAAAGTTTTATACATGGTTTTATAGATCTCATGGAGACAAATCGAATGGTACCAACTGTTTCTGAAACAACTCTAAATTAAAAGAGTTATGAGCATGCGACGGTTTGCGACGGATTTTTCCGTCGCAAACCGTCTTTTTGACCGCGCGACGCGGGCGGTATTGTACTTACAGCGCCCGCACGCTTGCATCGGAAGCATCCGTCGAGGACCTGATGATGCAAGCCAGGAAGATCAAGTACGACGTCATCGGATTGACCGAGATGAGAAGACACCACACCCTGCACGCCGCCTACGACTCCGGAGAAGAACTGTTTCTCGGAACATGCGACAGCAGGGGAGTAGGCGGCGTTAGTGTCCTCGTCAACACGTACTTGGTCATGAACATCGATTCGTACGAGTCTCTGACAAGCCGAATCGGACGTCTGCGACTGAAGCGATGTGGCTCCGTGCCAGCCTTGACTGTGTTCGTCGCGTATGCCCCAACATCCGACTACGACGACGAAGACGTCGAGGCCTTCTACGTGGAGCTGGAGAAGTACTATAAGGAAGATCACACCTTATGCAAGATGATAGTCGGCGACTTCAACGACAAGATCGGGCCACGGTCGCCGGAAGAACTTCAAATCGGAACTCACGTTTTGGAGTGGAACGAGCAAGGCGAAAGGCTGTCTGAGTTTATCATGTCGACGAAGACCGTCCATGGAAACTCACAGTTCCAGAAGACTCCCTCTCTACGACGGACCTGGGAATCCCGGCGGCCAGTTCCACAACGAGATCGACCACATCATCTTCAACCGCAAGTATTGCTTGACCGACATCTCCGTTGTCCCCAAGTTCTACACGGGATCGGACCACCACCTCCTTCGCGCGAACTTCCGCTTTTCGCGTCAAGGAGAGAAGGTCGCGAAGTTCAAGAAGAGGAGTCCCAGAACGACCATCAACTGAGACCTCTACACCTTTCTTGCCGGCCTTTAGGAAGATGCCGTCATGGGCGACATTGGCGAGGAACACGACCGCTCCGTGCACCATCTCCGCGATAGTGTTAAAGGAGCCGTGTGCTTGAAGACCACCAAGAGACGCCCGTCTCAGGAAACTCTCGAGCTGATACGCCAGCGTGGAGCAGCACGATCGACAGGCAACTACCTACTGACGTCCGAGCTTGCGAAGCTATGCAGAGCGGGGTTAAAGGAGGATCTTAAGGAGAGAAGGGCGGAAGTGTTCGCGGAAGCTGCAGAGGCAGGGTTGAGCATCTGCAATGTCCGCCGAAACTTCGCCAACTCCAAGACAAAGATGACTGATCTTCGACGCCCCGACAGAACCTTCACGTTCTCCAGAAAGAGCATGGAGAAGGTCATCTACGATTCTACTCCGACCGGTCCCGACAGGATCAGATCCCCCTCTTGTTCTGACACCACTTGTTTGCTCTTTTGACCGGCCCGCGCTCAGACGACGTGGTGCTGAAAACCGTTCAGATTATCAACAAATCGATAATAGATGAATATAACATAAACATTGGAAGAATATGATTACTAAATTAGTGCTTTGAACAGAAAATATTAAGCACATTACAGCAATTACATGTACGAACTTTCATTCATACTCCTAGCGAAAACTACAACTACGAGTCACTCCCCTCCTCGAAGCCAAGTCACAGTACGACCCCCTCCTTCCGATTCTCGCACCTCGAGCTTAACCCTGACCGGAACACCTAAAGAACCTCCTGCCAACATTCATCAACACCATGGCGCAGCACTTCACGCGCTACCTGTCGGAGTGCAAGGTTCCATCTCAGTGGAAGACCAGCAAGACCGTTCTGCTGTAAAAGAAGAGAGACGTGCACGACATTGACAACTATCGCCCGATCTGCCTGCTGTCCGTAGTCTACAAGCTGTTCACTCGAGTTATCCTGAATAGGATCAGCCGAACGCTGGACGAAGGACAGCCATGCGAGCAAGCAGGATTTCGGAGAGGATTCAGCACGATCGACCACATACGCACCATTACAAAGCTCATCGAAGTGTCGCGAGAGTACAAGTTGCCGCTTTACCTTACAATCATCGACCTGAAGAAGGCATTCGACTTCGACGAAACTGGTCATCGAAGCCCTGCTCACTCAGGGCGTTCCTACTCAGTACATCTGAGTCCTTTGAAAGCTGTACAGTGGATTCTCGACCAAGATCTCACCATTCTACAACGACGTCGTCATCGACGTGAAGAGAGGGGTTCAGCAAGGGGATAATATATCCCCTAAACGTTTCAGCGTCAGCCTCGAAAACAAAACTAGAATGGAACGACATGGGAGTGAAGGTCGACGGCCGGCAAATGCACCATCTACGCCTCGCTGACGTCATCGTGCTCATAACACCGAGCGGCAGGCGGAGCGAATGCTGGCCGACTTCGATCGTGTATGTTGGAACGTTGGACTGCAGTTGAATCTTACGAAGACGTTGTTCGTGAGAAACGGATGCGTTTCTGATGCCCAATTCTGTCTCGAGGAACGAACAATGTGTGCCCCAGCTATGTGTATCTGGGTCGCGAAGTCAACATTACCAACGACCTAGCACCAGAGGTGAGCAGGAGGAAACGAGCGGTTTGGGGAGCTTTCAAGAGCGTCGAAGAAGTCGTGAAGAAGACGTCCGACTCCGTGCCCACCTATTCGACTCCACCGTTCTTCCTGCCCTAACATACTCTTCGGAGACCTGGGCTATACGAAAGCAGGATGAACACGTGATCAGCGTCGCGCAGCGTGGAATCGAAAGGACGATGCTCAAAGTGACACGACTCAGCAAGTGAGAGAAAGCCTCCGGAGTTCCGAACTTCGCCGACGTTCGAAGATCAGAGACGCTGCCGCGTGGGCCAAGCTGTCGAAAATTAGGTGGGTAATGCGATTCGCAGACACCCGCTGGACGAGAGCCGTTACCGACTGGATTTCGCGAGATGTCAAGAGGACATCAGGACGGCCATCAACTCGTTGGTCGGACTTCTTCGTTAAAACCCTGAAAGACCGATATGACGCTCTTCGTCTTCCTCGAGCGAGTAGGATCCACTGGGCCACTCTGGCACGCAACAGGAACGAATGGAGACGCTGCTGGCACCTGCTCGAGCAAGTCGATGGTCAACGGGACAAAATGTGATACAGGTGATTCTTCAACGTCTATTATACATTCCTTCGCAAATAAATTTATTTTCTACCTGAAGCAGACTACCTATACAGTATAAAATTATTCCACATTTTTCAAGTCTTGCTAAATACACAGTGATAAGACCGTGTTTTCATAAGTCGATCATCTATATGATCAAGTGTTATCATTTTGCCTCAGTGGCAGAAAAGATGTACTAAAAACGGTACCTCAGTAATCACATGAAATCGCTGCGGGAAGAACGATTTTTTCTGCGTAATGCTTAGCAGACCGCCCCAAAAATTTTTTGTAGGTAAACTTGAGTTCACCAATAACAATTAAATAGCTGAAATATTACAGAGTGCAATTTTACGTGAAGATGTCACTCCTCCAGGTAGAAAAAATGGCCTATGGTGAACTCGTCGAGGTTGATTCGAAAATGCCTGCAGAAAGTCTTTCTTTCTTTCTGTAAAACAATCAGGTTTCGCAACTTCGATTATTCAATTCTGTTGTTACAACATGTTTCCTTCTGCAAAAAGCCGCGCACGATTCTCTACAGTGTCCCCTCCTGGAAAGAACAACCTGTTAGGGAAAAATCGCATAAATTGTTTAAAAACGTGAGACAGATGAAAATACTACAGCAAGGAAGACAAGGAGGTCGTGAGTTTTCAACAAGAACCAAATCTACGCTTGACCCTGACCCTGGTTTGCAGCATGCGATCACATTCGCACAGCGAAAGGAGGATGGTTGGAGTAATGGTAATGGAGGATGGTTGCGATTCATGTAAACCAGAAAAGGCTTCTGAAGCACCTGGCATCGAGTTGAAGCATAAGAGGAGCTATCACTTGAGACAAGCAGGCAAAACTTAGCTGGGCCATTCACGTTGTTCGCAATGCAGGCACAATTGGCGTCCACCTGAACGTTGCAGCAGAGACGTCACGCTCCTGGGCCCGTATTCGTCAACGACTTACCGGCCGGTGACGACGGAACAAGCCGGCAAACTGCCACGTCGTATGTCGCCTACGTACAGTATTCACACTTCCTGCGCCGCGATATACGACATGTGGAGTGCAGCGGGAGGTCGCAAGGGCAGCAGCGGCCCGCCGCCGTGTCCGCACTCGGGCCGAAGCGCAGCCCCAAACTTGTTTCGGCAGCCGAAGAGGTGAGAATGGTTTTCAGTTGAATACGGACAATATTACATCTGTGAAAAGCTCGCAACGAGCTGGGAAACGCTGTGCAGTTGATTTTTTGAATAAACTCATCCATAAAGAGGTAAGCGTATTTTCTGTTGTTTTCGTCAAACTTTTGCCGCGTAGAAATCTACTTTAAACGGCCAAAATCTTTTCGTTCTTTTTAGATTCGAATGTGCTTGTCGTCTACTGTACACTACAAAAAGCACGGCTTTCGTACTTATCCTGTTCAAGAGCAACCGAGGTTCAAAAGTAGGAGAAATCCTACGCCGCATATTGAGATTGGACCAATCCCTTGTTGGAAAAAAGAAAATCTAGCCATTTCTCTCCATTTCTCAAAGCCATTTTACACGTTTTATAAAGATCATCGTTCCCACAATGGAATAGTAGAATACTGTCTTCTGTAGCAGGCTACTAGTTGGGTAATTCTTAACTGAATCTTAGCTTTCCGCGAGTTTGCGCTTATACGAAATCGGGCCTATGTTATTCAAACTTGTCACTATTTAGTACCACAATGACACTTGATGCGTAAAAATTACAGACCTGCTGAAACCATAGAGGATTTCTGAGTTTCGCCGCACTAATTAGTGCTTCGGAGCGTGTTCAGGCCTTTGAATGCGACGAATCTGTAGAGACGTCAGGCCTGAAAGCAATTTTTATCTGTCAGCATTGTGGCGCAGTTTCGGACTTGGGCTCATGAAGGCTCAGACCGATTCACTTTTGTTGCCACGCGGTTAAGGTGATAACTCGTTTAGGTTGACCATACGCTATCTTGAACTTCAAACTTGAGTAATTAAACCTTTATATATTATTTGCATTAACAACAACAAATAATATGGCAATGAACAATTGGTGACAAGCGACAAATCTCAAACGCAGAAAGCCCCAATCTCTCGATTTTCCTAGTTCCCCTAGCAGGAGAAGTAATCAGCACACATGATACTCGGCTACTATGCATGAATCACCACCTTTGCAGCAGAATAACAGTCGCAGCTCTCTGCGACAAACAGAAATAGCAGCCAAAATCGTGCGGTTGTCCATAAAACTTCAAGAAAATAGCAGATTCCATGATGCGCCGACATCCATCATTGCAACCCATCATGGTTGTGTTCAGTAGCATTCTAAGTTGATTACACTGTAATGCAACAGAAGAGAAAGGGAGTTGATACCTGGTTCCAGAAAAAAAACTTGTAATAGAGGACCTCTCAAATAGAGGACCTCTGCACAACAACGAAGGCATAGAATGATAGCTTAGAACACCCAGCACCACGTCGCAATGTGTGTCTGTTTGCAGCAGCAAGCCAGATCAGCAAGGTAACACATCTGATTTCTGCGTTCTGATCTATTCGGTACTTTACTCCCATTACTATTTTAAACTTGAATTATAGTTGTCGCTAATTCTATGCAACAAATAAATTTTCTAAAAAATTCAAAGAAGTACTCGATGTTTTTTATGTGTTTTCTATTAGGTTGGCAACTAAATTTGTGGACTCTCAAGCATCTTTAACAAAAGTGTTTGTTAAAAAATAACTAGTAACGAACTTTAATCAAAGTAAGGTCCGTTGAAATGGAGAACCTCTTCCCATTTATCAGGTGGCTGGTAGAATTCTTTTGGTTTTGAGGCGAAAAATCCTTGGAGGTGCATTTTGAAATGGTTCAAATTGGTAAATCTTCTTTCAACCAAGGAGTGCTGCAGCGAGTGGCAAAGGTGGCAATCACTCGGTGCACGGTCTGGGCTGTGAGGTGGATGAGTGAGACACTCCCAGCCAGGGTCTTCGATTTTTAGAAGAGTCCGGATCGCGAAGTGGGGTCTGCCGTTATCCTGCTAAAGGATAATGCCACTTCTGAGGAGCTATCGTAACCGATTCTGGCCGAGTTCAGCTGCACGAGGTCGAGTTAAGAAGAGTGGACTTCGGCATCAATGCTTGAACCATTCTCGATGAGTTTTCAGAAGATAACGCCTTCCCGATACCACCAAACGGAGAGCATCACCTTCTTCTTGTAGGGCCAGGCTTCGGCGTTGGCAGCGGCTTCTATTTTGCCCTAAGCTGCTGGTTAGAACACTTGCGGTTATCTAGTAGAATACACTTTTCATTACATATTGCCACTCAGTGGAAAAATGGTTCCTGCTTGTGAGGGTCCAACAATTCTTTCGCGGCATCCACACGCTTCTTCCTCAGCGCTGGCGTCAAGTCGTGAGGCACCCATTTACCGAGTTTTGCAGAAAAGCCAACGCTGTGCAGAGTCTTCTCAATAGAGATATGTGAGGGCCCAAAGTCGTTTCGTCGTCGTCGTTTCGTAGTTTCGTCGTTGCCCTCACGGATCCTCTTGAAACATTTAAACACTGTCAATCGTTGTAGAACTCCATTTCCTCCAGCTGCACATATGTTTTGCTTCAATTGCAGAGTGGCCGAGCTGGTGCTCATGAAGAAGGCGTTCGCGAAGAGCGGCTCTTTGAACTTTCATTTCAGAGTCAAAAACTTCCCAATAAGTCGGAATGACAGGACAACAAGAGCAGTTTCGAAAAGCGCAGACTAAGTGATTTCAAACAGTGGAAAGAACAAGAGAATGATGCACAAATAAGCCGATAATCTTTGCTAGAAGAAGTGACTACGAGAGAGTCCATTTTTTTCCAATTTTTACGAATTTAGTTGCCAAGCTAGATAGATTTTTTCTTCTGCCATCTATATCTACATCAAGGAGCTGTTACGCAATAATGTCGTTTAAGAAAGCGACTGATCGCGTAAGACTTCCCTATAGGGCTTCGCTTCTTTGAATTGAGATAACTTCAGCACCGCGTCTCTTGTGGCTCTTGAGAAAATGAGTGGTGCATGGACATTTATAGTAGCAGCGGCTCTACCCAACTTATTGTTAGGTTTATTTAACTTATTGTTTGTTTTCATAGAGTTCAAGAAAAATCAGGAAAAGAGATAGCAGCGTAGTTGACCTAGTGAGGGAGCAGTCCCGAAAGAATTTCTGCCGTGAATGCGAAAAAATGCAATTGGAGGGCGATCCGAAAGGGTCATTTTGACAGTTCTATACAAAATGCTCAGCTGTTCTCTTTACGCGTCCAAGTCCTAAATCAGATCTATCATGGAATACGGCACTCCAGACTTCAATCCCTACACGACTATACTCAATAATAAGCTGGAAAAGGTCTAAAATTATTTCAAAAGAAAGCTTATGATAGTGCAGCTGGTTTCACCTTTGATCAAATTCCGCTCAACCTGAATTTCGGCTCAAACTCCCTTGCCATCAGCAGAAAGAGGAACGATTTTTTGCTTTTTCATAAGTTCGTATCTGGCAGGACCAGCTCTGGCAGGACCAGCATCAAGATTGAAGATCTGCCTTCAGTGAGAACCGCACTAACTCGAGGAGGCACCGTTAAATTTGACGTCGGCAGAGGCAACATAATTGTCGACGTTATTGCTAAGACTGTTTCTTCTTTTGGGATAATAAGCAAAATACACAAAATTTCATTTAGCATCAACGCCTTTAGAAGATATTCAATTCAACTCGTGACTCCTGATACCTCAAATGTGATCCGATTGCATTATTTTCCTCTCTTAAAATCTCTTCGTTATTTATTTGTGTTTCGACTTTTTGAAAAGCTCGTTTAAACCATCAGGTCCTTAATGATTTTGTTAGTTTCAATTCAGCTTTTTTACGATGTTGCTAGTTTCTTGTTCCCACTGATTGATCTTTGTTCCTTGGCCTTGTTTTGTATCTACAAAGGAATAACAAAAAAAAACTTATGACTTAAGAGAAAACGATTTTGGTGCCTTCATTGGTAACTAAAATGAGCGACATGGGCCGCTTCCTAAGGATCCATGTTTTTAAGCTAGCTAGTAGGTGTAAAAGAAATCTTCGATATGTTAGGATGTTGTAAGTGAACACTCGCTCTTGACTGGATGACTTTGATTTGACCTCAGTTGAAAGGAATTAATGTTATCGAAATAATAAATTATGGACGCATGAGAACATTCGCTACGCCTCCTTCAAGCAAACGGTTGCGGTCCCATGCAGCTCTATCACTCTTGACAATATGGGTTAGTTATTTCTTGCGTTTGGCTGACATAAAAGTAGGCATAAACATTTCGTTGCATCTGGATACCCTGCGTTTACATAGCTTTTGAGACGAATGTGTATTGCGTAGAAATCGTTTTAACCATAACGAATTTTATGCCTCAGTTTTGGTACGTTGGAATAGAGAACTACATTGTTGTAAGCAGTTGTTTATTCAAATCTCGATCCCGTTCTTCGGTGTTGCAGATTTAGACTAGCACTAGAAACTGAAAATGTATACCATTTTCAAACAACTGAACTGAACACTTTTCAAACTAAATTGGACATTTTTCACGTCAAATTTGACACTCTTGTAAGCCAGCCTGCGAGTATTCAGATCAAAGCGAACTCTTCCAAATTTGAACGACATTTATGCGGAATAAACTGCAGAGTTACTAGTATAGTTACAATAATCTTTTATTCAAGGGAAATCAGATATCACTTTCCCTAAAATTTGTTAGTTTACCTGCCCCAAGCCCCAAAATGTGTAATAATTTTATTAATTTTATTTTTGAGAAAAAAGATAAGTTTTACTTTGTTTTTAAGCGTAGCAGGGCAGCAATCATGTAGTGCATTAAAAGACTGGACAGCGCCATGCAGTCGAAAAGCAAGACACAATGTTTATTTGATTGATAGTGTAACTGCTGCTGACTTTGACTGCTCACATGCAACAAGAAAGTTAGTATGATTGTTTTTTAAATTGTTCATGTTGCACCGCTTGCAAGTATGAGAGACAAAAACACGCAGACAGAAATTTTCCAATCAATCGAGTAAAATTCGCAAAGTTTCGGACTGCGGCATGGCGTAATCTCTGTTTTGGCAATATAAATTGGTCGCCTTCTTGCTCTTCAAAACAATTTTAAATCAAAAATTTTATTCGAAAATAAAATTCTTATAAAATTTCAAACTTTCTCTTAATGGGAAGGCCCATTTTGATTTGAAAGAGTTCTGCTTGATTTCAAATGTTTTAGCGAAGAAGGGAAGCTTAAAAAAGAAATGGAAAGTGTCCAATTCTATGTGAAAATGGTATAAATGCCACCTTCAGAAAGTTGAATTATTGTGAGGGATCAAGCCTTCTTGACTAGGCGTTTTTGGTTTGCATCTCATTTGGAAATCCTTCGAGCGCAAACAGCTTCTAACGATGTTTGTTAGAGAAGTAATAAATTATGAACACGCGAAAACGTTCGACCCGCCTACTTTCAAAAAAAAAAACAACAGTTTCCATTCACGCTGCTCTACAGCTTCTACTTGCCGATATTTATTAGTTGACTCTCGTTGAATAGTGTGAGAAATTCGTCATCTTTTAACGGACTTTTGATTGATATTTGAATGAAGGCAGAAGTTTTACAGCTTCTGAATATTTTGAAGTTACATAGGCGTTGAAAACGAATAGTGTTTGCATAAAAACTGCTCTTAGCACCACAACTGGCTTGAAACGTGGAAAATAGGACTTGAAGTGTTCAAATTTCTAACCACTTGTTTCTCTCGTTCCTCGATAAATGAAAAGTAGAGTAGCTCTAAAAGTAGAGACCGCAGTGAATTTTAATTGCTCAAAGTGTTATCAGACACGCCAAAAAATATTACGACAATAGGAGAAACGGTTCTAAGTCTGTAGATATGTTGAGCGCAATTTATCAGAAAATAAAGATTATCAATGCTTTATCGTAGTATTCGCGTAATGTTGCTTCTATGTCCAAATGTATCGCTGCAGTGAAACAGCATATATCCCTTTGTGACTGTCTTTGAATCTCAGCTTTTCAAGATGTTTGTATGTGCCAGAACCACCCCTTATTGATAACTTCTTCATTGATGATGTGTTGGCAACGTCGCGAATCATATAGGAAGAATCCCCACCTCTCATCTAGTATAAAATGATGTTTCTTTTTTTTGCGAAGTCGTTAAACCCAAAGAGTAGAGAGTCCTTGAAGTTACAATGGAGTCGGCGCCCCACGACCTCAGGGGTCTTATACGTCCGTGATGCCTCTGCCAGCAGGTGGCTTCAAGCGGAGTGTATGATGAAGTTGATTCATGCGAGGAAGAACGGGAGTTCGATTCTTCTTCGCTGCTGCGTTTTTGCACTTCAACTGATTGGTTGAGACTTAGGGGATTCTGACCTCTATACCAATTTCAAACGATTTCTGCGCTTTTTCCAGCTGTTTGCTGTGGAGATTTGTTGCAACTTGTTTATTACTGATCGGTTTTTAACCACTCGAGCATCGGCGGACATTATTGGTGTTAGGTTTTAGAAAACTTTCAGCAGACCTTTAATTTATAGGGGACATGCAAAGATGAGGTAATGAGTGTATCGATGGCTGTTTAGGTCAATTTGCGGAATCCACAGACTTTGTTTCACATTTCAACCACCTCCGACGTCACATTCCCCGGTGACGGTGTTTACTGGTGTTTAACATTTATTCTTCACCATGTTCAATACCACAGCATGCAGCTGGAAAATTAGGCAAAAAAAAAACTTAAAAATGCTATAGACGTCAAAATCCCCAAATCTCAACCAATCAGATCAAATGCAAAAGTACATCAGTGCAGCAAAATCGAACACCCTACCTCCCTCTTATGAAGCAACGTTACTATCCACTGCGCCCCGAGCTGCTTGCTCGTAGAGACATCGCGAGTGTACAAGACCCCCGAACTCGTGAGGCGCCAACTCCGCTGTATCTTCAAGGACCCCCTACTCGTTCGGTTTACCGACTTGGCAAAACATTTTCCTACTAATTGAGGGGTGGGGATTCTCCCTATATGACTCGCTCTCCCCGTTCAGACATACTCTTCAGACCAAGTGAACTTTGGTGCTTCGATGGAGAGTGTTAAGACACAGCGTAAGGAAATCGAGAAACGGATTAAAATGGCCAAATAGCAGGGAGCAGCATGGGAGCAACTCAAAAACGTAAGAGGATGCGTTAGCGAACAACACCCTCCTTCATACGGGATATATACAGCAGAGGATTCAAGGTTTTAAACTTCGTTAGTATCAAAAATGACTTTGCTGCTAGCTTGATCCAAAAAGAAAGACAGGATTGGAGAAATTGGTCAGTGGTTGCTAGCTAATTTTTCAGTGCCAAGCATTAGGCAGTGATGGAATTTCTCGGACCTAAATTTTCAAAGCGAGCTTAAAAAAGTAAAGGTGGAGAAGGGTAAATCTGCGATCAGAACTGCACAAACTCTACACTTGCATCATCTTTCAAACAGTGTACACATTTTTTGAAACATCTGTGTTTCGAAGCGTTTTGCATCACTTTGTATGCCTTCAAAGCGTATTATGCTTCCATCATAACTGCAATGCCGCCTGATTTTCAACTTTGTTGTTCTCGTAAATGTGAATTTTGAAAATACGATTTAGGTAGAAATGGACGATAATGAGCGAAGTGGCTTTTTTCTTAAGGATCATCAAATCGTTGCCATTGTTATTTTCTGTGTGAGTATTTTCATTTGGTGTTTCCTTTTGGGTAGGAAAGCATAGCATGTTGAGTGATCATGAATCTTTATGGAAAGATCCATCTACTAAACCTGAGTATCCCGCCCCTTTTAATTTAAAGATAAGGATCTGTTTTACGACTAACTCACTCACAATAGTCGGAAAGCTGACCATATTCACGATTATCCTAAAATTTATGACTTTGGAGGTTTTAAAAACCAGTGGATCTGAGATCGGTGAACATGAAAATGCGACACCTGTTGCACTGACGCAACGATTGTAGCGAAACGCTAGCCCGTTCATTTAAATGTGGATATCGGACGTCTGCACTAAGCGATTGCAGCAAATTCAGAGATTATGTGTTTCATCGACTGTGGAATCGAAAAAATCTATGCCTAATGTCCGGAGTAGTGGCATGCAGAATGCATTAAAGAAGCTCAGACGAACCATTAAGTTGTCGGGTTATAAATGTCGATTCTGCTCAAAAAGAAATTCTGCTACAAGAAAAGAATGACTACCTCAATATACCGATAGAATACCTTAATGCAAGAGGCAATGGCATGTCGCCAGCGCCCACGCAAAGAATGGATGCCTCTCTTGAAAAACTCCGATGACTGCGACTCGAAGAAGTTGGACACCCAAACTTCGACCTCGTCATGGTTCTTGGATTTTTTCTCCGCCAAGGTGTTCTGCATCGACCGAAAAAGACGATGGTCTGATTGCGCGAGGTCTGTGCTATAAGGCGAGTGAGGCAAAAGTTCCCAGCCGAACTCCTGAGTTTTTGCGGTGTGATATTTGCGGCGTGCGGTCGAGCGCTGTCACGCAGGAATTTCACAGTTGCTGTGTTTTCTTCTTGTTGACGCAGTACTTGGTCCACGCGGCTCAATTGTTCTTTCTAAAGGTCTGCCGTAACTGTTTGGCCTGGATCCAGTACCTCAAAAAATGCAATAGACCTCTACTGTTCCACCTAGCATTGCTTTTTTCCGCGAATGTCACGCTTCTTCCTTGCCTTCGAGACCTCACAGGGGCTCAAACATTGCCGCTTTCGTGTGGTATTGTCGAAGTGGACCTTTCTTTTCTGCTCTGACGTCACGATAGAGTCACAGGGACCGCTGTCCTTGGCTTTGCGGATGAGAATTCCAGCGATGGCGACTCGCGCTGTCTTGTTTGTGTCGCTGAGCTGATGTGGCACTCGTTTTCCACACCGATTTGACACTCCAATTGCATGCAAACGATCAGCAATGGTAGAATGGTGACAACCGAACCTCCGCGCAAGCTCGGTGTAGTTTGTGTTAGAACCGACTCGGCAGCTTCCTTTAATTCTTGGCTATTTCTAACTTCAGGGCGCCGTCATGTTCTTCGACTTCCATATCGGAAGCATTGAAGCCATCGCTGGAATTGACGTGATGATGTAACTTCGTTACCAAATACTTCAGGCAAGATGTTATGGGACCCTGCAGCAGTTCTTTTCTTGAAGTCGAACAGCAGGCGTTATTCTTAAAAAAATTCATTGAAAGGGTCAACGAATATGAACGAAACTTTGGTGAAGAATACCATCGAAAACGATTGTTAAACACGTAAAGTTACATGATCCAAGCAATAACCATAGCAGAGAAATGACAAATCGAAAGCACGCGCTGTTTATAATCCAACAACCCAACTACAGGCTTTTACCTTGAAGGAGGCAGATTGTTATGCGAAAAATTGTTCAGTCCCTTCGACATTTAGTGCGAGAATTTTGAATGCTGTTTGGACAAGTCAAACCCAATGTCGTCTAAACAAATAATTTCTATGCATTTCGTTATTTTATTAGTTCCTCATCTCTACGAACTTTCTAATAATTTTCCTTCTTAAACCATTTTGGAAATTGGTGCAAAAGTATACTGCAACTGTTTTTATCATGTTCGCGGGAAATTTTTGACGGTTTTGACTGGTCCACTTCAAACGATCATTAACTTCTCCATACTCGTCGAACTTAGTCAAAACAAGCACTATCCGAATGAGCACACTTTTTCAACTAGACATTTGTTGATAAATTTCATTAGCGAAAAAATTGAGTGGTCGAGGTGCGACAAATTCTAGAAAGGTCGTTTTTGAATGGTCCTGATTGCAAGGGTTCCACCTGCGAGAAAGTTCCGAAAATGCTTAAAAAGAAGGTGGTAGTCGAAACAACGTCTGTTGAGTATGTCGGATGAGGGAGAACTTCAACTCTGTTCATTTCAGTGTGCGATCATTATCCCATTAGGTAAAAAATTTTGAGATTAAGGCTTTGCCATAAGAAACCGAAGATGATATTGAATACGTTGTGTAGTTGTAGCACTGCTTTTGTTTTTTAATAGATAACTGGCATGTAAATTGCTTTGATAACTGTTGCTGTATTCGACAAATCCTTGCAATCAGAAATTCTTGCAGATCTCCTTCGTCGGATCGTTAGCAAATTGGCTTGTGGCTACAACGGCCCTTCGCATACCTGCCATGAGGAATCCCTATGGACGGTTGTTGACTAGCCAGTCGACAGCAGAAGCCTTGCTTTGTTCAACATTTGCTTTTGCTTTTTCACCGATGGTGTTCTTGTGGGTTTAAATTATGCACCATGCTCAGAAGAAGCAGAGCTCTTGAATAAATGGTATTCCAGCGACATCCGGTCTTTGAAAGCCGCTTCAGGTGTAATTGGAATGACGGTCACAATATGCTACAATATTTGCATAGTTTCTCATCTCTTTATTGCATTAAATCGTTTGATTGCTATTTGCTTGCCAATGCACTACGACACTGTTTTCAAGTGAGGTACTCGTGGTTTCGTTTAAATGTTTTGACAACTGACTTTATTTTTAAACCAGCACAACAAACACTGTGGTGATTATTTCTATATCTTGGATTATTTCCGTTATTCCAGAATTATTAATGTATATTTGCTGTGAGTTTTTAGCGACTCTCATACCACCGATGCAGTATTTATTCTTTTCGTTTTCAGACGATTGTGATATTGTGTACGACGAAAGTTCGTGGACATTTGCTTTTAAGCAAACAAAGGTAAGTGCGGAAAATATAGTTTAACTAAACGCAAAACTTTGTGCTCTTCAAGTGAAAGGAAATTTTAAAAACGCGGAACCCGTCACCTTCTTATAGTTTCTGCATGAAAACAAAACCTACTAGGTGTTGATTGCGTTTTTTTTGCTGTTGGCATTAAAAATTAATTATGCATTACCATTTCGAAGCTACGGCTTAAATTGGGAGGTTGATGATAAGCAATGCTGTTCTTTTGCGGCAGTTATTGGAATTTCAGGGTTTGGTGGTCCTTTACACATCAGTAATGTTATGCTGTGCGCGTCTAACTCAGCACGAATATAGTACAGGAGGTACCAGCTATTGTGTGCACCGGGAACCAGGTTCTTGGTCTGTATTTCCCGTCCAAATCATCAAAATTCGCCTAACTGAAGAGTTTCCCAAAGCACCACAAATTCAGCATTGATTAAGAAGTTCAAAGAAGTTCACGGGCTGGAACGTTCGTAATACATTTAATCACATCTACTGCACTGACTTTTACAAATTTTCAAGAAGTGAACATAAAGTAAAAGAAATCCTACTCCACAACGGATGTGGCACAAGGTTGCGTCATTGCTGGAAACCTCAACGATGCCTCTATGGTTCTCCTCTGATTATGCCTTTCATCACGGATTTCTTTGTTGGACGCGTGGTCATACGATTGGTGCTACTTATAAGTCTTGTATTCCGGCCACGTCCACCTTTGCGGAGCCTACTCACAACGTCACGTTCGTACAAGTCTTTAAGGCGTGTATATTTATCTCATGGAATATCAACTTTGTCAAAGATATATTGATCGTTGTCATAATTGCTGTGATAGACGCTATAACAATCATGAGAGTTCGTATTTCCAACGCAAAGGTAAAAAAATTTTTTGTTGACAATCTTAATCTTCTCGAGATGTTCTCATTTAAGATTCGAAAAACTCTTGGAAGAATAGATGAAAACCGCAAAAGAGAAATCAATTTTCTAAAACAGGTAATGCAATTTGGTTATGTATTTCTAAACAAGGTAGCAAAGGAACAATAACAAGTTGGTCGAGCATCTATAGTCGTGTAATCCTGCGTATTTTGCTATGGAAAAGAGTCAACTTTTAAAAGGCCGATTCTGTATTATTTTGCCGTTGCGCTACCACTGCGCGGCAGTGAAGGGAAAGGACGAAAATATAACAGAATGGGTGGGAGGTGGCGAATAGCGCAAAAACATTGCAGTACGCTACCACATTTCGTCAAGTATACGTTTCTCAGTGAGTTTGTGTGAGTGGTATCGGTATCTCAAGTTATTTTCATGGAAAGTATTTACTACAACTGGCAAGCAGATCAGCATGCTAAGAAAATGTGTTCGTTTCATGTTTCGTTAGACCAAAATGTGGTGATTCTGCAAAAAAGGATTGTCCTGGGTTCCTTAATGAGAGTCCAGCTTGGCTTACAATTTACTTTGCAAGCGTTTATAAGCTCTACTACGACAACTCTACTCTAAAACGTATTTTAAAACTTTGTAGAGCTAACATGCAAATGCGGAGCCTTATATTCATATGGAAGTCAAGGCAATTCTTTCGACGCAAAAAGTGGAATGCATCGGCCAGGAATTTTTTCGCCTTGCGGATAATTGCCAATTTATTTGCTCGATTTGTTTGCTCACCTGTAGTAGGATACTATCTTTTCCGCTCTTCTTAATGTGTCATATCTTCTCGCTCTTTTTGCTACTCTTTTAACCCTCATAAAATGGCACGCGCCACGTAGCGTTTGGAGCAAGCCAATATGCATACTTTGTACAACTGACTTTCATAAAGATAGGACGGGCTGTTCCGTAAGCAATGCGATTGCCCAATTTGATAGCACATTGAGAAACCTATATTTGCTTTAGCACCTCAATTATTTGTCAGCACGAATGCTAGCTTATTAATAATGCGATTCTAGGCGGTTCTTCAAGGAATAGTATTCGCTGTCGAGCTTTTCACTTATTTTTATCTAGCATGGCGTTTGGAAAATAAATGGGTGATTTGGAGCTGCAGGACAGTGGCCTGGAATCTCCTACACTTAATGGATGCGTAAGTTTACGTTACATATTACACAAAAACCCTTTAGGATATGTGGCGGGAACTTTTCCACTAAGCCTTCTTTAATGTTCCCGTCAACACAATTCGTTTTTATTCGTCAATGGAGTCACCGATCTTTCTCCTCTATTCCGTTTTTTAGTGCTGTGACCCAAACAAGCGTGCTTCAAAACAAAAAAAAAATCGTGTGTTTGAGAAATTGGTTATGAAAGGCTCTGTTTATTTTCCTCTGTTTATTTTGCTTTTGACGTTACTTTTTATCCCCGTTAATTTCGAGAGAATTAATAGCTAATGACATCTGGAAGCCCTATTTACATTGAGTAACTGTTGATGATAGTATAGAAATAAAGAGCACCAATCAACTGGAAAAATAATTGCAAATTTATGTTTATGACAAAGTCATGGAAGTGTATAATCGCAAAGCAGATGAAACATAAAAACATTCCCCTCGTATCCGCACGATTGGTGCGTAGCAAACGGAGAACGAAACTAGGGGAGGGTTTCAGGCGAACGGGGAAATGGATAGTACTGCAAAAATCCCTATCCCTAATTTAGTAGAACATGCTCCGTCTTTGTTGAGTCATTGAGCCCAAAGGACCACGAAATTGGCGGCACAGGACTGCACCATCAGCGCACACGTGCGTGCGCGCTGGTGCATGGGACGTTGGGAAAGGCTCTGCGGCAAGCGAATCGGTGGCTTAGCGGGGTGCGACTCTGCTTCACAGGTGGTAGTCCGGACGTTCGACTCCCGTAGCATTTTTTTATGGTATGACCCTGCACCCTTTACCGATTTGTTTTCCACACATTTCTTACACATTTATTTCATTCTTAATTGTTGAATAAGGATCAGATTCGTGATCAGCACCCCAGTTAATCCCTATAGACAAAGTTTGGGCGATAACAGTGACCATGACCCTACCATTAGCCCTAGTTTACACTTGAGCCGCTGCGCTGCGCGGCAGCATGGCCGGAATAGATGTCGGCCGGGCGATGCGAAAAATCGATATCTATGGTGATCGTTGAGCCACGCCGCATGGCAGCGCAAGTACAAACTAGGGCTTGGTCACCTCTACCTACTGTAACATCGTACTCCAGCGTAATGGATGATACACTCGTGATCTGCACCGCAAATAACCCCCATGGTGAAAAGTTCGGGCGAACTCGGCGACTATGACCTCAACAGCCCTAGTCATTTACCTGCTGCAACATACTGTAATCGGCCAAAATTTCAAAAAGGATGTCAGATTCGTGAGCTGCATCGCAAATAGCACCTCCCCCCCTTGAAGATGTTTGGGCGAAAATTTTTTCGAGCTCTCATCGACCTTTGGAGTCGTGAAAGCACAATAGTGCCTTAATGGCAGTTCAGTCAGCTTACTTCCTATGCATCCCCTACACACTTATTTTGCTCTATACAAATAATGGTTTATTGTAAGCCTTGCTTTACTCTTTTCTCACCTTCTGTATTGTACAATGTTTTGTGCTTTTCAGCGGATATTAAACAATGACTTTACAGCAGGGATACGGGTTACAACGGGTACGGGTGACTAGGGCTGTCGGGGTCATAATCACCGATTTTGTCAAAATGTCTCCCAGGGCTTGCTTGGGGTGCTGATCACGAATCTGACATTCGTTTCTAAAATTTCGGCTGATTACGGTAGGTTACAGTAGGTACGAATGACTAGGGCTGTCGAGGTCATATCACCAATTTTGCCCAAACTTCTCCCAGGGGGTTATTTGGGGTGCTGATCACGAATCTGACATTCGTTTCTAAAATTTCGGCTGATTACGGTAGGTTGCAGCAGGTACGGATGACTAGTGCTGTCGAGGTCATGGGTGCTGATCACGAATCTGACCCGTTTGACAAGTTAGAGTGAAATAAATGTTTAGGAGATGTGTAGGAAGGAAATTGGTGAAGGAGGCAGCGGTTAGTAAAAATGCAAAAATAGTGCATAGCACGGGAGTCGAACATCTGGTCCAGCACCCATGAAGCAGCGTCGCATCACGCTGAGCCACCGACTCACCTGCTTCGAAGCCTTTCGACACGTCCCATACTACAGCGCGCGCACGTATACACGTGAGCGCGCGCTGGCGGTGCAATACTGTACCCCAGCTTCAAGGGCCTGTAGCTGTGTGGGTTCAAGAACTCAGCCAAGACGAACATATTTTTTCCACTATATTAAGGTAGAGATTCTCGCAGTACGTTTTCCCCGTTTACACAAACGCCTAAGACCCTTATTGGTAAGATGTAATACCTTATTTAGGCTGATAATTATCGGATTCAACGCTGAATTCAGAAAACTCGTTTTATCACCAAGACGCATTTTCGGTTAGTTTACTTCTAGTATGCTTTTCATTTACATTTAAGTGCTTACCATCACTGGTGTTCAGGAAAGCCCTACTACAAAATGAAACACCTTAATGTCTTTTGTAGATATGAAACCACAGCTGCATTTGGTCAACGTCCAATCTCAGATTTCGTAGGAAGCACGCATATCAACGTTCTGTTGAGAAAATGCGGCACTGAATATTGAGTTCAGTTCGCTCACTGGCAGACTTCAGCATCAGTCATCAGTTTATCGTTTCAGATGCTAAAAAACGTATTAACAAAGCATGGGCATAAATAAATATATCTTGCGATTTATTTGTCTTTATCCTTCAACTCTATTATACATTCCTTCTGCGAGAATACATTTATTTTCTACCTGATCCAGACTACCTATGCAGTAAAAAATTCTTCCACATAACTTTTTTCAAGTCTTGTTAAATACACAGTGATAACACAGCGTTCTCATGAGTCGAGTCGTTTATCTATATGATCAAGTGTCATCATTTTGCCTCAGTTGCAGAAAAATTGTCCTAAAAATGGAACCTCAATAATCACATAGGTATTTGCTGCAGAAAACGATTTTTCTGCATAATGCTTAAGGTTTAAAATTTTGTAAGCTAGAGTTGCTTGCCTCAGTAGGAAGAAACTTATTTCTATGGGAGTCCATCCTCCGACCGCGACTACATGATTGGTTAGAAGATCGCCCCAAAAAATCTTTGTAGGCAAAGCACTTGAGTTCGCCAATAGCAATTAAATATTTAACATATTATAGAGAGCAATTTCACGTGAAAGTATCACTCCTTCTGGTAGAAAAAATGGCCAAAGTGAACTCGTTGAGGTTGATTCGAAAGAAATTTCCATTTTCTACAGAAAGTCTTTATTTCTTGCTGTAAAACAATCAGATTTCAGAACTTCGATGATTCAATTTTTTGGTTATGACATGTCTCCTTCTGCAAAAGAGGGCGCCCACAATTCTCTACAGTGTCTCCTCCTGGAAAGAACAACTTGCTATGTAGTGGAAAAATTGCATTAATTGTTTAAAAACTTGAGACAGATGAAAGTACTACACCGAGGAAGACAATGAAGTCGTGAGTTTTCAGCAGGAATCGAACCCACGCTTAACCTTGACCTTGATTTGCAGCATGCGATCAGGGTCATTGTCAAGCGTGGGTCAGATTCGCACAGCAAAAATAGGATGATACAGTGCGATTCAAGTAATCCAGAGAAGGGTTCTGAAGTAAATAGACTCGACTGCATCAAAGCATTAGTAAGCTATCATCTGAGACAAGCAATCAAAACTTAGTTAGGCCGTCCACGTTGTTTGCAATGCAGACACAATTGGCGTTCACCTAAGCGTTGAAGCAAAGATGTCACACTCCTGGACCCGGATTCATCAACGAGTTACCGGCCGGTGATGACGGAACAAACTGATAGCCACTTACCGCGGTTCATCAATGAGCGGCGTGTAGATTCGCGATGGAAACTGTTGCAGCGGTTACCAGGCTAGGGCGTCAGGAAAATTTTGCTGTGAAGTACCGGTAACATTCCGGTGCTAATTTCTGGCCAAGTGGCAACGAGTTGGGTTCACTGCCTGGAGTATACATCCACATGAGCATTTTGCCTCTTTGTCGGGGCTTCTTCACTCTCACTTCGAACCCCCTACACAGAGTTTTTTGTATTTGTTATTTATAATCTATATAGATTTACGTGTTTTTGGCACTGCATTTACTAATTTGTCTTACTAATTTGTAGTATGCTGCATTTATATCTGGGAATTAGATTCTTAGTGAATATTTCCACTCTCATGCGTTACGTTTTTCTATCCTTTTTGTTTAGCTATTAGTGTCCGTTCCACGCGGTGCCAATGGAAACTGTTCGCTTCTGCGAGCTAAGCCGAACACGGACGTTCGGACGCATTCGACATGCCTCCGTGACAAGCCGGCCTACGAACAGCCCATTGTCACATCGTATGGCTGTACGTCAGCTCATTGTTCTCGAGATAGTGCTACGGCGTCCGCGGGAGCCGACCCGCACTCGGCGAGTGTGAGAATATGCTAGGGTCCCTGATGCGAGGACGGCATCGGGGGGCAACTGAGCTGGTCCGAAAGTCCCGTAACGTAAGCAGGACCCGCGTAGCAACGCTGAATGTGGGTACGCTGACGGGCGGCTCGTTCGAGTGTGTTGAAGCACTGGAGCATAGAAGAGTTGATTTGTGTACGGTGCAGGAGAAGAGGTGGTGCCGCAGCAAGACAAAGGACATAGGTCTTCAAGGCCTGGAGGCCTGGAAGTCCCAGGAACACCAGTTGTTTCGGAATAATCGTCTCCGAACGATTTTATGACTCGATTGTAAGTGTGGAACACTTTATCGATCGATTGGTGATGATCGTTGTCGCCGCTAACGAGTGACTCTATCACTTCTCTGCGTATTCTCCCCAGACTTGCTGCTACGATCAAGCCAAGGACGAGTTTTGGAGCCTGCTTGTTGAGAAGACAGCAGAAGTACAGTCAAGAGACGCCATCATAGTCGCTGGTGACCTTAATGGGCACGTAGGCGCTGCGAAAGACGGGTACAGCTGTCTTGGTGGGATCGGTTATGGGTCGCGTAACGCAGATGGTGAGCGTATCCTTAAGTATGCGGAATCGCATAACTTCACCATAGTGAACATCGTGTTTCGCAAACGCGACTCCCACCTCATCCCGTTTTACAGTGGGAATACCAAGACACAGATAGACTTCGTCCTTGTGAAAGATTGCAACCGAAGTACAAGTATTAGGTTGGTGCATAAGTTCTCGGACATTTGAAGCATGAAATATTTATTATCACAACATACGAACAACAAAATCAAATCATTTGAAGTAATCACCGTTTACATCAATTGTCTTTCGCTAACGTGCTGGTAAGTCAAGGATGCCTTTTCTACAAAACCTGGCCGGTTGTGATTCGAAAAATGTGAGCAGTGCCTCCTTGACATCCTCTCGGTTCCTAAATTGCTGACCGTCCAAATAGCGTTGAAGGCTTGAAAATAAATGATAATCAGAAGGAGCGAGATCTGGTGAGTAAGATGGATGTGGAAGAACGGTCCATCCGTAGTCCGCCAACTCAGCCGCCGTCGCTCTAGCAAGCGTTGTCGTGTTGAAAATGAAAAAAAAGAAATGAAAATTCACCTTCACTTGCTCTCCTCGTGTGGTTTGAAGGTGGGCCCTCAACTTCCTCATTTCGTTAACGTAAACCTCTCTCGTCACCGTTATTCCTTCGTCCAGCAGCTCCCAGCATTCTACGCCAAGAACGCTCCACCAAATGCATAGAAAAACCTTTTTTATGTGAAGGTCGGGTTTCGGCACGTCCTCTGCCTCTCCAGTTGCGTCAACCCACTGTGCACGCTGGTGATGATTAGAGTAGATTATCCACTTCTCATCCCCAGTGACAAGGTTGTCCATCCATCCGTGGGTACATCTGAGGGTAAGGAGAGACAGAGCGACATCGGCGCTGCCATCCATGTCATGTAGTGTCAAGTCGTGAAGTACCCAGCGACTCAATTTTTGCACCTTGCCCATCGACTTCAATCCTCGAACGAGTGTTGAGTGACTAACACCAAGAGTGCTTGATAGTTCGCTAGTGGTTTGGTATGGGTCCTCTTCCACTCTACTTCGGAGGCTATCCAAATCCAGTGTCATCGGGCGCCCTTCTCGATCATTATCAACGGAGAATTCACCAACTGCAAACTTCGAGAACCACTGGTACGCAGTACTTCGATCGACCAATCGACCATGCGCTCTCGTTGTAAACATCCTTCAGGCAACGAAACGATTCGTTGGCATTGAGGCCAGATTGATACAGGAATAACATGACGTGCCGAATATGCGTCTCAGTTGGATGAATTGCTTAGCCATAATAGCTGACGTTAACAACGCAGAAGTAAATGTTAGGAACAGTTTTGTAGCCCTTTCCTTTTTCTATCGATCGATCATTTACGCGTTGATACATGTGAGAAACTTGGCGGGAAAATACGCTCTCAATTCAGGAGGATCAAATGTCCGAGAACTTATGCACCAACCTAATACAAGAATCAAGTGGTGGCGAATAAAAGAGAAGGAAGCAGCTGTGATTTCCTGCTTACGGTTACTGACAGTCACGACTGCCGACGAAACTTGGAGAAAGGCTACTGTTGCGATACTTCAAGCTGCGAGGTCAGAACTTGGCATTACGAAGCCTGGACGACGCAAAGTCGCCTGCGCCATTCACGTGCCTACACCATTTGCTTGTCTGCACTCCCCGCGTGTGGACTGCGTGTTCGACCTCGCCAATCGATCGGGCGCTCTGGAAATTTCTCGGAACTCCTGGCCTACAGCTCGACTAGGCCGTTACTGGTTACGACTATCTGCTACTTGATCGACCCCGCGTTTCGACTGGCCGCACCGGAATTTCTTCCACGGCACCTTGAACGACTTTTACCTACTTCTCAACTAGGCCATTCTGTTTATACAACTGCCTACTGCTCCTCGAGGTCCCAAGTGGCGGGGATTGATCTCTGTCTCATTCATAGCCATCTTTAAAGGTCATTCTCTTCGTCAACAGTTTAGTACATCGTTGCCGCTCGTGCTGCTGATTTCAAGCTTCTATTTCATATCGAATCCTCGCCTTGCCTTCGGAAGCAAACTGCGTACTTCATACCATGGATACTTCTCGATCATCGTCTGCTCCGCCATATAAGAAGAACAAGAAACCGTTGTTTTCGATCCAGGAACACCAGACAGGGATCAAACACTTGCGAATCTATTCATCGATTATCCTACAAGCGACTTTCCTTCGTACGTCAAACTCATCTCGGACTCTCTAATCGACACCAGAGAGCAACTTAAATCTCTGAAGGAGTTATTTCCTAAAATTGTTGAGGAAAACTCCAGTCTTAGGGCCGAAAATGCTCAATTACGTCAACTATTGATCTAAAAAAGTGTTCTTTCAAGTTCGGTTCCTTCTCAATCTCTCTATCAATCGTCTTCTCCTCCTATCGCGCAAGGTACCGCCACATCGTATAGGGAAGAGAAAACTGCCACCACTTGTCGTAACCTCAGGGAAACATTTAGGATCTCTGTGGAAATTTGTTTACGGTAATTGCTGTTCATTGTCATATATCTGTTCTACGAGTTATGGAGCGCCGTTTACATCAGTTTGTAATGTAAAATCAGGTCCAGCAGGTATAGCCGCCGATGCAAGTCTGTCACAAAATAACGGTGAGGCTTACTCAGGAATACCACTTTCACGCCATAATAGTCGAGTAGCAATCTTAAAGTGTCTTCTTTTTAATAAGCGCTCTTTGGTTAAAAACGCTGACGCAATTGCATTAACTCTTACACAAGGGCTTTGACCTGGTATTCTTAACGGATGCCGACGTTATGTATGCCGACGATTTGAAAATCTACAGGGTGGTAAAATCTGTAGCCGATAAAGACACCTTACAATCCGCTGGGATGGCTTGGTGGCTTGGATCCACCCCGCGGATTGCCTCTTGCTGTGCAGAAAACAGCGGTTCTCTCCTTGTGCTCCGGTCAAATGGACACTGTGTACAAAAGTAATGGCGGAGTTCTTAATTAGGTCTACGAAATCGGAGACCTGGGCTTCATCATCAGCGACAAACTGAGTTTCTCAAATCATTGCAGTTCCATAGCAAGCTCACGCTCGTATCTATAACTTACCCAGATATATTTATCATTACAGCTTAATAGTCATGATATGCTCGTTGTCTATTTTTTGCATTTTCGATTCAAGATAAACTGTTATATGTGTGCTCTCAACTAGACAAAGATTCTTTTTTCTGCCTTGAAGGAGTTGAGTTTCCTTCTCCATATGCTTTATATATCTTAGTGCCCTCTTACTTATTTTTGTTTGTGGAGGATGATGGTGATGCTGTCGGTGAATGAGCGCGATGTAATGTGCCAGGGTTGGCTTTGTTGACCACCTATTGGTTTTCATGTTTTCACTAAATTTTCCCACCAGGAACCTTGTCGTGATTCTAATGCAGTGGAGGTCTGGAGCACCATTACTTTGCCATGGTTTATTTACTGCTAGATCTTCAAGTGCCTCAGGATCACTATCATAATAATATGCCAGTTTTTGACAGCTTGTTTCAAGCATCAGGCAAAAGTGCTGTCTCATACTCATACAACTGGCGTACGGATAGTCTTCGTAGGCACTATATAACACTTATTACTCAGTTATTTTTCCTTTATTGCGGTGCATTGTGACACTATAGCTTACCATGGGCAAGCTGATCTAATTTTCAGTATATGTTACTGAATTTCCTGTACTTGTTATATTGTGAACATGTTACTTATGGGTTGGTTGTCCTACCTCTCCTGGTTATTTTATCCCTTTGTAGCGCAGGTTCATAGATGGTAGGCCTAGTCCTCAATGCTCTTGATAGTTTTCTTTTCGACGTTTTTCGCTATATTTAATTGAGTTCTGAGTTTTTCTGTTCCTGTTTTTCTGGGCAATGTTTTCGCGGCTTTATTACGACCAATCTTGGCGCATCCTTATGGATGTATAACAAATAAATAAATAAATTAATTAATAAATTGTTCAAGGCACTCAAAAACAAAGACCCACAGATACTCTTCAAAGCATACAACATATATGTCCAGCGGATAGTTGAAAATGGAAGTTCGGTATTCAGTCCTTACTTAAAAAAGGACATCGCACTGTTAGAAAGTGATATTTCTAATGGGGTAGAGAGGCGACAACGCTGGACTTACCCAGCCTGGAAGGCAGACGAAAGAATTATGACCTGCTATTAGCTTTCAAAATCCTCCATGGTTCACTTCAGTTACGTTAAAAAATTTCTTCTCCGGGCCCAGTCCAAGACTAGAGGGGTAGACACAAACTTGCGACACAGGCTTCTCGCACTAATATCAGGTTAAAGTTTTTCTCAAGTAGAGTAGTCTTCGCTTTCAACACCTTAATTGCTTAAGGGTGCTTAGGTATGAGACTTGGTATTTTTAAGAATTTCCTCAGGAAACTGGTTTTCATACAATAAGGCTCCTAATCGTCCTTGATTTTAGCTCAAAGATGATCGCAGTTGCTGGGTCTGGGTCTGTATGTCGAGCTGTTTGTTTACTGTTTATCGTTTTATCGGTTGTTTGTTTTTTCGTTTGTAGGTTCTGTTTTATTTAGTATTGTGTAGTTATTGGCACCCTCCAATTGTTGGAGGCCTATAGATAAAGATAGAGATAAACTATACATGCCGCCCGCCTTCTGGTGGAGAGGCAAGAAACAAAATCCGGTGCAAAAGTGAAACCCATGCAACCAACCACGTGCTTGCAGTTTGAAAATGGACAACGGCAGCACCTCGTTATGAAATTAAGTCTCCATGAACTAATACTACGATGTCGCCGCCAGACATTATACTACACCAGCAATACTGAAACACGGGTAAAATACAGCAAGCGATGCCCACACATTGGTACGTGCACGGGTTTGAAATGCGCAAAAAATCAAGCCCGAAACGTTAGTGGAAGAATTGGACATCGCGAACAATTATACTGGCATCACGTACTGTTCGGAATCGTGCGGCGGTGGGCTCGGGTGCTCCTGCGGCTACCCGTCTTCAGGATGTCTCTTCTAAACGATTTACCATGTTCCTATAGATTCCACAATATATGAAATTTTCGACTTCCTGGGTCGAAACGGTGAAAATTTCTTCGGTGTTGTTTTAGGGACATCGTCATTCTTTCTCTTATGACATTGAAATACACCCTTAAAAAATTACACAACACATCGCTGGAAGCGACCACTTTTACTTTCTCGCCTATACTAGCGCTCAATAAGCGCTATATCACTAACGGCGAAATCACCGCGTTTCTCTTAGATAACACCACTTTCAGCTATGCTTGTAAGGGGAAACCGAAGCACACTAACGAAACTGCCTGCACAATTAAGCACAATTAAAGACACCAGCAGATGTAACCCCGCAGAAGACTATGTAACCTGCTATTGTACTTCGAATAACATAACAGACATCATGAAACTGGAAAATGCACTACAACGACCCATCAGGAACGGTGAAATTTCAACTGTGAGGACAAATAAGATATTAGCTACTCGTGCCAGTGCGGTTTCGATCAAAATGGCTATTTATTAATATCCCCAGGTACTGAGAGTTTCACAAGACATTTCTGATTTCAGCTGCAATGTGAGTCCTCGTTCAGTTCTAGGCTGCTACAACTGCGCAAAAGGCACTGCCGCACTTATATGGTGTAAGTCAAACCTAGACAATGTAATAACTCCAGTTACATGTGAAACACAACAATTTAGTCTAGCATGCAACACTCGTAGCAAAATCAACGAGATTAAGATCTTTTTTAAACACAGCTCAGGTGAAAGAGATGTCAAGCACCTTGTAACCGAGAAACTACTAGATTTGAAATTAATGGCACACTAAACTATGTAAATTGGATGAAACCCTTCAAAAAACACATCCATCTGTGAGCAAATTCTACAACCGAAGAGGATGACTATTCCCTTAGCATCCAAGTTCCAGATATTGGACAATTCATAGCCGTTTGCGTCGAATAATGTTTGTATACCGTAATCGCCCTCGCAAGCCTGGCAGCCGCAACAGTTATCTCCGTGACATATCTCGTCATGGGAACATCTGGAACAAAAGTGCAGGAAGCCGCATAAGAACCATCATTCCGATAATGTTCGCAACCCTTCCACTCCTACTCAGGCGTCAAGTGTGGCTCGTCATCCGTCTAATACGGCAGTGCCTTCGCACAATTTGTCAACCTATTCTAGCCTTGCTTAGCTTCTAAATCCATCCTCGTCTCCAATCAATTCTACTCAATACGCTTCGACTCTACAGCTCTTAGTAATTTCTATTACATGGTCTAAACTTTAGTGAGTTTCACAAAGTATAAGGCGTGGAGATATCCTGTTCCGTGACGATCACAGCGTATTTTGAAGTGGAAATTTCAGAGCATCGATGTCTGCCTAAAACGACGAAAACGCGGTCGCGCCCGTCCTGAAGTGGAGGAAGAGACGAAAGAGGCAGAGGTCGTGCAAAAGGAACGAGGCAAGGAAAAGAACAACGACAGGGGCGAGCAAAGTGGCGAAAAGCCTGCGCCGCAAGTTGTCGTGGTGGAGTCACCACAGTATGCGGAGGACGAGTTTGGCCCGCTTATGCCTGGAACTCCTGCGGGAGTCCTAACTCGTCAACTCCATGACGTGAGAGACATAAGACCAATGCGGAACCTGGAACCGGTGGTAATCAAGAATCGTGTAAGATAATTGAAATTGTAAAAAAGAGGATTTTAACAACAGGTAGAGTGAGTATATTTTTTAGGAAACGGAAACAAATCCAAATGTCTAAAATGCATCTTTACATTTATCCCAGACTAAAAATGCAGATTCAATTTAGCGATTCATTGTCCTGCTCTCTGGATACTAACTGCTCGCTACGGTTGATTAGAAGGACGAGTTGGACACCTTCGGAGCCCGACGACGACGAGGAGAGAGTAAGTCAGAAACCTCACACCAATCCTGGCTTGGAACGCAACGAAACTGATGTAACGATAATATGAATTTAATTATTTTATTATAAAAATAAGAAAGAATAATTTAGTAAGGAAGAAAGCTGACGTGCTTTTATTTATACACTCACAGATATCATGCAAACTTAAAAATTTAAGATGGAAATGAACATTAGATAAAACGGTGTTCTGTAGTGTAGCAAAACCACCAAAGTTATTGGACCGTGATGCAGCCCAAATAGCGTTAACGATGACACCGCCCGTAAGATTGGCCTGGACATTGAGGTCTCAGGAAAGCAGCCTAGGAGACGCCCGAAGTTGGCTAGATACGTTGCACTTGGACTTAAAGATGGCTGCACCCTGATCAAGCATTTGATCGGGAGAATTGGCGTCACCACACCAGAAGAGCCCGCCACTAGGTGGGACAGACGCTAATGAAAATGACGATGATGATGATTTCAAGACGTATTTCAGGACTTAAGACGTAGACGTATGTAAAGAAGAAGACGACGACGAACAGCTACGAGATTTATCTGAACCAGGACAAGAACAGCACTTGACGTAGCTTAGCGCTCCGCTTTTATACGGAGCGTTATCACTTTTTCATTGCATATTCTACATAACTAACAAAGAAAAGAAAACAATCTGCGGCATTCATGCGATATGACAAATAAACATTGAACAGATCAGCAACATGATGACACTATTCTATCACTAAAACACTAAAACATGTAACATTGAACAGATCAGCTACATGATAACGCTAAAGAAGTAGAGTTCCTCTACACTCCCCAGCGACTTGTCCTCGGGAACACCACACCGAATGTCAGCGATGACCTGCGTGCTGCGACTCCTTTCGGCTGTGGCTGCTACATACGATTCAACAGCTCGACTCGATGTCGGCGTTTCCTGACGATGGAAGCTCTTCGGCGATCTGCTGCTGGGTGCTGGACCTTTGCTGCTTAGCGATCGAACTTTTCGGGCAGGGGATGGCGAGTTGTGATGTCGGAACTGCTGTGGTGGTGGCGACGGTCAGCGTGACTTCCTTCTCGGCGATTCCATCCGTCCTTTTTGTTGAGATGGCGGCTCTGATGGAAGAGACTTTCTTTGGCAGCAATTCGTCCATTCTTCCAGCGCTATCTTCAGACGCTGTTCCTTCTCTTTGACGTCGTACTCCTTGTCCCCCCTCTAGAAGCCTGTACTTTTCCACCTTGAGCTTGTGGATTCTGTTCGGTGACCGATCCCTTCTTCGGTTTTCCTCATCAATCTGCTGGTTCAGTTGGGCGACTCTGGTCCGGATGTTGGTTAGTGTCTTACGCTTAGCAGCGATTTGCTCCCGGATAGCTTTACCGTTCTCGAGGTTGTCAGGTGTATCTTGCCAATCCGAGAAGCCTGATAGGGCATCCATGATGACGAGCGAGTTAAGGGACTCTTGGTCCTCTGGATCGGCTGGTCTCTCTGCTGATGGTAGCTGGCTGTCCTTTTGGTGATCCAAGCATAATTCAATCGACTTGACTACGGCTAGGATTTCCGGTAGCATCTGTTGTTTCTTTTCCACTTCTTCCAACCTCTGGATAACTTCAGCTTTGAACGCCGACATCCGTCTAAACAGCTTGTTGATCTCGTTCAGCACAGCCCTGCCACTGACCTTCTGGATCTCCGAGATTTCCTTATCCATCTCGCTCATCTGGTTCAGTATCGAATTCTTGGCAGTTTCGATGCTTTCGTGAGCGCAGTCGCTGATTTTCATCGCCTCGGCTGTGAGGCTGCTCAGCAGTTGCTGAAGTTGCTCCTCCTGGAGTGTCACCGCGGTCGGTTGCAGGTTCAACTGGACATACTGGTGATGTTCATTCATCGTCCTTTCCTTCGCTTCAGTTCGATCATCGATTTTTCTCAGTCGACACCATAGCTGCTCCTCTTCTTTCGCCTCGTTTTTTGCCAATTTCGAGAGTTTCTCCTGGGTCTGCTGGAACATTGCAGCACCCCTTGAGCAAAAGTCTTGCCACAAGTCGTATTTCGTTTCGCCTGGAGATTTCTGGAGGTCGACCTCTGGGGTTCGGCTCACATGAGACGTTTTCCGTTTTTGCCTCAGGTGACGTACGTTTCGTCATCTGCGACCTCTTCGTCTTATTACTGTCGACGATCTTCTGCTGCTGCCTCGCTCCTGGGTCCGAAGTTGATGTTGATGATTTGCCTGTCTGTGGCACCGCTCTGGTCGTCTGCGTACACTCTTGCTGACACGCTGCAGCGTCTCCGGTTGTCGTCGAAGTCCTCTCGATATCAGCTGCTACCGCTCGTTGGCTCTCTGCCGTCGTGCGCTGCTCCTCCTTCGCTGAGTTGGCGTCGGTTGGCGTGGTTGAGGACGATGACATCTCGGGAAGGTAGAGGCAGAAAGACCCTTGACTCCAGTCACTGGGCTTACATACGGTGTTGCTGCTAGTCGAGCTGAGATGAGAGCTGCTGATAGTGGTCGAGAAAACATATTTTGTTGAATCTTGAGGCCTTCTATCGCACGATCGTCGTTTGAGTTTGAATTTGAATTTGAAAAAACCGTTGAAATATAGATGACAAAGTAGTGAAAATAAGGAGTTCTATATTTGTTTCTCGTGTTGTCCTCTGGCCTTTGGCTTTCGGAAGAGGTAGCTTGCGCTCAACCGTAATCCGCGTGCACTCGCATTCACGATGTTTTGAATACCCAACCTTGTTATTGTGAGGACAAGACGTAGGAGTCCCGCGAGAAATCGTATTCCGCGTATGTCCAGAAGAATAAGTATCCGAACATCAGCGCTAATACAAAGGCTACCAGAGCAATAGCGACGACTTTGTATCCTGAGAGGATCGCATTAAGGATATGGGGTATGTCTGGGAGAACAATTTCTTCCCTTATGGTGTTCTCTCCCTTCAAGATTCTCACAATCGATCCTTCTATGGTTCTGACCCAGTTCAGTATTCCTGTGATCTCAAAACGCGTTGCCCTTTGGCCACAAGACACGAAACATTCGAGTCCTACTCGAGCTGTCGTGAGGGCGAACCGGATTTCTGACCTTCTGCTGTCTGCAGAGCATGGAACCGAGAAGAAGTGATCCTAGCACCTTACTTCTGCTCTCGTCTCTTCAGCATTGCTTGTACATTTTAGTTCTACTACGGCTCCCTGTCCACATCGATAGCATCCTCGAGTGATCCTGTTTGGAATGGTGCTAATCGTATCGGTGATTTCCTTTTTTGCGATGAAGATGTCTTCCTCGATGCGGACGATAAGTTCCGACGTGACTAGTGTAGGAACTACCGCTGTAACCGAAGTGTTGTCAAAAAAAAAATCGAATGCCCGTCAGACAGCCGTGGATTTTTCGAAAGAAATCCATGGCTGTCTGACGGGCATTCGATTTTCCAGTCGTCCGTGAAACAGTGAAGTAATATCGTGATCTACACAGCGACAACTGACTCGGAGCTCAGCTGACTGAGAAATACAGTTATGGGTGGTAGAGCAGTTCAGAGTTTCGGCTTCCTCTCTAGACTGGCATTTCAGTGGCATTTGTATCTTCTGGTCCCATATGGCCGTTTCATCTCCGTCCGTTATGAAGTGTGCATTTAGTGCGGGAGTTGGAGGCATCGCTAAGGAGCTCAGACTGAGGTGAATTGTTCCTGTCGCCACGGGTACCGTTGGTTGCAGGAACACCGCGGTCGATTGGTGTTTTCTACTGTCATCCTCTGACTGAATCTCGATTTCCATCTTTTCCTTCCAAGAAGGGCATCGGAACAACTCGTAGGTTGCATTGTCGTTTGGAACTTGGAATATGCGATAGAAATGGCACCCGCTACTAAGCTAGAAACATCCACAGCCAGGCCCGCCATAGCTCTCCATGCATCTGGTGGTACCGGGATAGGCATTTCCTGCTTTCCAGCTAGTTCGGGAATGACTGATGTTTCCTTTACGTCCTCGCATTTTTTTCCTGTGCAACTTCCTGAGTGAGCACAGCGTTTGTCGTCGACGACTTCATGCCTCATGTTTCTTGTAAACATGGTAGTTTCTTTGTTGCATTCAAGGTGAAGACCTTTCCATAGAAAACGGTATCGCCGAATGGTAGACTCGTTCCTTCTGAGTCGAATGCAGGCTTCTTGAATAAAAGTGTTCAATTTTATTATGTTTGATGTCTTAACAAAACGCTTCCCCTCGTAGCGTCGATATTTGGAGCACACTGTAGTCGAGAGAGAGAAGATATCCACATCCTGACATGGCGATACGCTTCCCAGCAAGAATGTGAAGATCACCGCAATGAGGGGGGGGGGGGAGGGTCGAAACAGGTTTTCAATGTCTTGCTTGTTTGGTCTTCTTCTTCTCCACGGCCACATTTTTCGGATTAGTCGCACCCATGCCATTACTCCGTAGAGAAGTAGGCGTCCACAAATTCTGAACGGCCTGCCGAGCACTACTGGGACATAGTAGTACTCGGCAGACCGTTCTAATTTATATCAGTGCCGTTACGATGTAGAGTTCCTTCATAAGCGCCATTAATGCCACCTACGGATGGTACTCTGGATTGAGAATGTTGGAGGTACACAGCCAACATTGCACGTGATCACAAAGTGGTACGGGAGGACATTTGAGTTCGATAACACTTACGTGATTATTCTCCAGCGTCTTCCATTGTACAATGTGAGCGTGGAGTGTGACTCCGGGAGAAATGTTAGCGTTTCTTTTGACTTTGGATGTTCTACTCTAATCCAGTATCCTTCAGCGCAAATTTCATACTGGCTGGCGTTTCTACTGAGCACTTCCACTGCTCCGTCCACGCATTTTACCGCAATTGTGCCGGTTACGAAATTTGTAGATGAGTACGCAGAGACAGACGAAATGATCATGCACGCCATCACAAGCGTGATGTGTGTGATAACAACATTCCAACATTTTAATGTTTGAACTGATGTTGAGACGGCATGGTCTTCCGCGTAGTTGATCTTTTTCCGTAGATTGTACCTTTCCTGGCGGTTTGACCCTGGTACAGAGTGTGTTTCTGCGTCATTGTCGTCCGCCGGGTTAGTGTGTTCTCCAAGTTCTAGTGGCACAAGAAGGTTGACTGGTCGCCGCACTAGGTGACCGTTGCTCATTCGAACTGTTGCCTTTCTTACCGCCATGTCCGAACTCTGCCTGAGTTCTGAGATCCTTCCCATCTTCCATACATTACGAGGGAGGTTGGCATCGGCGATCAGGACCACTCTTCCGACGGCAGGAACCTGTGTTCCTCCTCTTTTGTGATCCATATGCAGTTTATGGGTCTCCCGAAGACTGCATAAGTAGTGTTTCTGCCATGGCATCCAGAAGTGTTCTGTCCGTTTGTGAGACGAGATGAGTGCTTCTTCAGCTTGTCTTCGAGTTCTAAAACGTAGCAATTCTTTCAGGGGAAGGTATGGTGGATCGTTGTTTCCTGGTTTGAGATTCTCAAATAGAATGGTGACGCCTAATCTCGGACGAGAAAGTCGATGGGTCGTAACGGTCTGAAGTCCTTGAACGTTCCACCTTGGTACGTCAATGGGCGACTGTTCAGGCATCTTTGAATTTCCGTCATTAGGGTAGCCAATTCCTCCGTCGTCAAAATTTGATTACCGACGGTTTTGTAAAGGTAATGCTTCACGGATTTGATCAACCGTTCATACACAGCTCCCTGCCACGGAGCATACGGTGTTATGGTTGTCCATTCTATCCCTTGTTGCGCCACTGCTGATCTAAAATTGACGTCGATAGTGCTCCGAAGAACAGCTTCTCGGAGGATTTGTTCTCCTAAGAGGAATGATGGTCCGTTATCCGTTCGTTTTAATGCCTTAAAGAATCGTCTTAATGCCATCAGCAGCTTTTCCGTGGACTTTTATTGAACGCGTTCTAGATGGAGAAGCCTGGTCGTCATGCAAGTGATGATGAGACCGTAAACTTTGTTCCCATTCTCGCTCTCCTTTACTGTAAGGGGTCCAAAGTAGTCGATTCCAACATTCTCGAATGGTTTAGTTCGAATTACTCTTCGCTCTGGCAACGGTCCCATCATAGGATAACGAAACGGCAAGTTATTAAGTTTCCGGCAGGGAAGACATCTTACGATGTGTTGCACCTGTTGCCGTAGTTTTGGAATCCAGAACCTCTCTCTTACGCGTGCAATGGTATGCGACGTGCTGAGATGGAGCGGTAGATGTGATTCCCCTATGATGCACTCCGCTAACGGAGTTTTGGCTGCAACAAAAGCAGGTTGTTTCGTGAAATTAGGAATTGCTGCCTTTTCCAGTCTTCCACAGCAGCGCAGAATCTTTTGTTTGTCAGGCTGTAGGTTCAAATCCTTTGTCGATTTCCGAAAAGCAGCTGTGACGTGGACTCCTTGATGGTTGCGGATAATCACTGCGAGTGCTGATTTTCGCTCAGGAGCAGTGATGTAGCTTGCACTGAAATCGTTTTGGAGCTCCGGAATTCTGCTCCGGATTCATGTTCCTAGCTCTGTTTTCACTCCAAGAGACAGCCGTCTGAGGAAACGTAGCACATATGCCATCGTAGTTAGTGCAGAATTTAGCTGGTTGTGCCTTTTCCAGTCAAGCAGCTCTTCCATCTTTATTTCTGGTGTTCTCGACAGTGTGGCACAGCCAATTTCCTCAAGGGCGTTTTCATTATCGACTTCTTCCGGCGGCTCATCTATGATTTCTCCGTTGATGTCCTGAGGAAGCTCGAAGTGCTCGGACCTGTTTGGCCACTTGCCACTTTAGGAAGGCTGTTCCCGTCCACCACGCGTGGTTTATGGCCTACTCTTTATTCAGTCCTCTTGTGGCACAGTCAGCTGGATTCTCTTGTGTATCGACATAGTCGAATCGAACCGGAACCTCGATGTTCCCAATAATCTTCCTGATTTCACCTACGCAATTTTTTATTAGGTTGGGAAAAAGTCTCTTCACACTTCGAAATTTTTTTACCCTTCCCCTTGTAAACGCCCTAGCCAATGTTGATTGCTGATTTCGTAATCCTATCACACTTGTCTACCGTTCGCACGCGGACACAGGTTAAGACTCTTCTTGTAATTCGTTATCCATCCAATCTTCCGCACTGAATGCCAGATCTACCTCATGGCCATTTTCAGCACGGCATTCTTCATGAATTCATTAAGGAATCCACAGCACTTCAGGCAGCAAACCAAATTGACCATATATATGGCATGGGATCTGCTACTCATCGCGCCTGTTATGAGTGGTTCGGAAATTCTTTAAAGGGAGATTATTCACTGAGGGCAAAGCATGGTCAGGAAGGCCAACTGAATTGGACGACACAGAACTACTCCATCTTCTTCGTACCGATAGTAGGCAGACGACACGTCAGCTGGCAGAGAAGCTCGAAGTGTCTCATAGGATAGTAGGAATCCATCTGAAGAATCTTGGCTTTCATGGAAATTTGGAGCTTGGATTCCACATGCCCTGTCAGACACTCAGAAAGGTCGACGGCTCTCCATCGCTGCTTCTCTTCTGTCCAGATAAGGAAGAAAATCGTTTCTTCCGCGGATTGTGACAGGCAAAGAGTCCTGGGTTCTGTGTGCCAACTTCGACGAAAAGGCAATGGGTACAAAAGGGAGAGAGCCCTAAGTCTGATCTCAAGCCCAATGTTCACGAAAGGAAGATTCTCTTGAGTGTTTGGGGGGATATCAGAGGAGTGATTTACTGGGAAACTCTTAGAAGTGGAGAGACACTCACTGCTGCCACATACAGTGGCCACCTCCACAAAGTCGCCGCAGCTCTCCAAGAAAACAGGCCGGAGAAGTCGAAGGTGATGATCCTGCATGACGATGCGAAACCACATGTTGCAAGACCCACAAGAGAAACAATAAAGGAGCTGGACTGGGAGGTAAGGCCACATCCACCGTATAGCCCTGACCTCGCCCCTACCGACTCCATCTCTTCCGTGCTCTAAAGCAAGATATTGCAGAGAAATATTTTGAAGCGGATGAAGACCTCAAAAATTAGATTCAGCAATGGTTCGACTCCAGAACTGCAGTCCTTTAAGCGAGAGGAATTAGAAAATTACCCAGTCTTTGGAGAAGTGTAGCGGAACAAAATAGAGTTTATCTCAATTGATTTGACTTTGTAGTTGTGAAGTAATAAATCTTTGAATAAAATGAAAAGATTTTTTTTTCCAACCTAATACCAGTTTTCCCACTTTCTCCTTTATGGGATATGTTGCCAGCCAACACAGAATGATCTTCAAATCAGAGAAGATCGTGATCGAGCAAATCCTGACCTTCTTCTTCAGTACTTGGAAAGGCATATGAGCGATTCTCGCAGCCAACGTTGTCGCATTGGTCTCCATCTTTGGCACGGTAGGTCGATCGTTGAGGTTTGGTAACCTCGTTTTTGCGAACAAAAGATGGAAGTCTGAGTCCTGGATCAGGTACGCGCGTGCTGCCATTGCAGATGAACTCGCGTCCTCAAATATTGCTAACGCAGTAGTTGCATGTTGTGTAGCTATCATGTGTGGGAGTCGAACTTAATATCCTGAAACTGCTTTCGTTATCTTTTTCCATTCGAGCTGTTGCTCCTTTGAAAGCATTGTATCACATTCGTAGCCACTTTACCACAGTGTTTGGAGGAACAGCTTTCCTTTCAGGAGCAGCGGAGTCAACTAACCCATCGGGTCGAAGATGGAGGCGACTTACTCTGACACTATTCGCTACGTGTACCCTTCTCTCTTCGCGAAATGTACCGTTACCAGCAGATGGTCAGCAGCAGATTCCCACGTGATTCCAAAGACCTTTGGTTTCTTTTGTGAACTTCGATCCTCTTCATTGATGGCATTGTTGACTACTTCGCTATTGGAATGGAAGCCTCGAAAGTTCTTGTGCATTTCTCTGAAGATCCGTTTGGAATCGAGATACTTCTTTGTTGCTTCGTCCTCTGAGGAAGCTGTGAGAATGACGTTGTCGACATACACGTTGTCGAGTATTTCCCGTGCCAGCTCCTTGTCATGTCGAACGGAATTTAGATTATGCCTGATGGTGCCGCCTAGGAAGAATGGTGAGCACTTGAGCCCGAATGGAACTCTCGTGAATCGGTATTCCACTATGTTCGATCCACTCTCTGGACGGGAGATATCCTTCACCCATAGGCAGCGTACCGCATTCCTTTCCTGTTCGTGAAGATGGACCTGTAAAAATGCTTTCTCCACATCTGCTATCAGCGCAACCTGTCCAACGCGGAAGCGAAGCAGCATGTGCAGCATTGTGGAAAACATAACCGGTCCTCGAAATAGAACGTCATTGAGAGATGGTTTCTCTTTTAAGTGAGCAGAAGCATCGTACACCACCCGAAGTTTGGTGAATTCTTTTTCGGGAGTACACACCGCCTGGTGGGCCAGGTAGTGGATGACAGACCCGGAAGTGTCCGGGCTAGTGTCACTTCCTCAAGAATTCCTTTGTTGACTTGGTTGACAAAGTTCTGATTGTACTGTTGAAGTACGTCAGGAGTGGCTTGAAGGCGTTCTATCGTGGAGCACCGGCGTCGATAAGCAAGTTGTCTGATGTCTGGCACAAGTTCAGCTTCTTCTGTCCATGGAAATCTGACATGGTATCCGTTTTCTTTGAGGTCAATGCTCGACTCAAATCGCTCCTATGCGGCTTCGTCAATTCGTTCCAGTTCCTTTGAAAATTCGTATCGGAGAAGTCATGGAGTTCTGCTGGTCCAAGGGGGAGAAACCCTTGCCAGTTCTGCACCTCTTCTTGACCTGCTGAGGAAGCGGTCATTGCGTGCTCCATCGTGGAGTCTGGCGAGTCTTCGTTCCGTAGACGTCCAGCAACAAGGTATCCCAGCCGTGAGGGGACCAGTTGGATTTCTGAAGGAAGTCTCCATATTGGTTGACCGTGTCCGTGAACTAGAGCAAAAACATAGCTACATCCAAGAAGGACGTCTGGTCGGACGTATTGCATTTGTGGCCTGACCGACAACTGGATGTCGTGGTCAGCCAAAAACCTTTGTCGTCTCTCGTCAGCTCGTTTCTCTGAAGGAGCCCAATGAGGTTTGCAATCCTTGCAACAGAGAATCGATGGGGTTCGCTTTTGCGTCCCATACTTGGAGTTCCGAGATACCACACCGCTTCACTATGGGCTCGTCGGATCCAAACGTGTTGATACTCAACGTTATCGATGTCGTAGTCTGTAGCTTTAGACGGCTCGCCAAATCTTCACTGATGAAGGAGCGATCTGCACTCGTGTCGAGAAGTACGTGGACGCGTCCTGGTGTTTTCTTGACATCCCGCGGAATGCAGTCGGTTACGGCTCTCATTCAGCAGGTGTTTGCGAAGCGCATTACGTGGCCGTCACATCTAATTTTCGACAACTTGGCCCACGCGACAGCGTCTCTGATCTTCGAACGTCGGCGAAGATCGGAACGCCGGAGGCCTTCTCTCACTTGCGTGAGTCTTGTCACCCCGAGCATCGTCCTATCTTCCACGCTGTGTAACGCTGATCGCGTTTCATCCTGCTTTCTTATAGCCCAGGTCTCTGAGGCGTATGTTAGGGCAGGAATAAGGTGGAGTCCAATAGGTAGGCATGGAGTCGGACGTTCTTCGTCTTCTTTGCGACTTCTTCTACGCCTTTGAAAGCTCCCAAGCCGCTCGTTTCCTCCTGCTCAGCTTTGGCGCTAGGTCGTTGGCCATTTTGACTTCGCGACCCAAATAGCGGTCATCTTGGTCTTGAAGTTGGCGAAGTTCCGGCGGGCATTGCGGATGCTCAACCCTGCCTCTGCTACTTCAGCCAACACTTCCGCCCTTCTCTCCTTAAGATCCTCCTTTATCGCCGCTCTGCATAGCTTCGTAAGCTCGGACGTCAGTTGGTAGTTGCCCGACGCTCGTGCTGCTCCACGCTGGCGTATCAGCTCGAGAGTTTCCGGAGACAGGCGTCTCTTGGTGGTCTTCAAGCTCACGGCTCCCTTAACACTATCGCGGAGATGGTGCACGAAGCGGTCGTGTTCCTCGTCAATGTTGCCCATGACGGTATTCCCAAAGACCGGCAAGAGAGGTGTAGAGGTCCCAGTTGATAGTCGTTCTGGGACTCCTCTTCTTGAACTTCGCGGCCTTCTCTCCTTGACGCGAAAAGCGGAACCTCGCGCGAAGGAGGCGGTGGTCCGATCCCGTTAGAACTTAGGGACAACGGAGACGTAGGTCAGGCAATACTTGCGGTTGATTACGATGTGGTCGATCTCGTTGTGGAATAGGCCACCGGGAGATTCCCAGGTCCATCGTAGGGAGGGAGTCTTCTGGGACTGTGAGTTTCCATGGATGGTCTTGATCGACATGATAAACTCAGACAGCCTTTCACCTTGCTCGTTCCACTCCAAGCCGTGGGTTCCGATGTGAAGTTCTTCCGGCGACCTTCGTGGCCCGATCTTGTCGTTGAACTCGCCGACGATCACCTTGTATAAGGTGTGATCATCCTTATAGAACTTTTCGGTTGCACGTAGAAGGCTTCGACCTCTTCGTCGTCTTGGTCGGATGTTGGGGCATACGCGACGCACACAGTCAAAGCTGGCACGGAGCCACATCGCTTCAGTCGCATACGTCCGATTCGGGTTGTCAGAGACTCGTACGAATCGATGTTCATGGCCAAGTGCGTGTTGACGAGGACACCAACGCCGCCTACTCCTCTGCTGTCGCATGTTCCGAGGAACAGTTCTTCTCCGGAGTCGTAGGCGGCGTGTAGGGGGTGGTGCCTTCTCGTCTCGGTCAGTCCGATGATGTCGTACTTGATCTTCCTGGCTTGCATCATCAGGTCCTCGACGGATGCTTCCGATGCGAGCGTGCGGGCTTGTAAGTACAGATCGTCATCCTAGTCCTTCTCAATTTGCGCAGCCTGGTTAGGCCCTGAGATTTTAGCAGCCTCTCCTTACTCGTCCTTCCCATCGCTGCAGAAATGGGGGCTCTTTCGGGGTCAGGGGAATGAGGCCCTTTAGTGCTGCTGTGTTTGACTGCAATACATCACGAGTAGCTAGTCAGGCTCTGTCGTGCGGGCAAAGAACATCGGGCAGCCAGCCGGACTGCCCGAAAGGACGGGGCGGGACCAGGCTCAAGCGTGGGGTGCGAGAATCGCAGGGGGGGTCGTACTTTGGCTCAAGGTGAGGGGGGGGGGGTCGTACTTCGACATAGATCCGAAGAAAAAAATTTCTCGGAGGGATGATTCTTTCGCAAGCATTGTAAGCAGAGGTATGCAAATATTAAAAAACTAATTATTAATATCTAATTATTAAGGTTTGAAGCAAATAAATCGATTAAATGAATATTTTTAGGCATGGCAGCGATATTGCGACACCCTGGGCATCGCATCTTCTACGGAAAGAAGGCTCCATTTGGATTTAAAACTATATTTAATAAAAATTTAAATAGTTGTTGTATTAGTTGTTGTATATGGATCTCACCGAAAGTTAACCTTCAATTTGTAGCAGGAAAAAAATCAGGCCTCTCCAAAGCAACCTTTCAACCGATCAGGTGGAGTGATTTTCCTGGAATTTTTCTTGGAATTTTTCAAAAGCAAAATGTTTCCTGAACAAGGCTACTACTGGTACTGAAAGTAGAGTTTACAACAGCACAGATATTATTTAGCGCTTGTTCAAAGTCAAGCCTTACTTATGCGGTCTTCCTTGCGATCAGGTGAGGTCATGCTCAATTTTTTTCAGAAATAAAGATTTTTCTACCTAAACGGAACGATCTCTAGAGCTGAAATGTAGCTTCACAAAAGCTCAATCTTTGACTGATACAATATAAAAAATTCAGCTTATCTGGAGCTATTTTCGATGTGATCAAGAAGGATGGATCACTGGTCGATTGCTCGTCGATGTGATTGCAAGGTGCTACACATGCACTTTGTTCAACCGATCGTAACTCGTTCAGTTTTGAGAGCTATGCAAATGCGGGTGGCACTCAAAATACAGCAAGAAATCCTCTTTCTTATGAGCCTAAAACCACATTTCAAAAAAGACATCTTCATACGCGGCCGGGGGGGGGGGTACGATTTTTGCTCGAAAAAATTGGAGTGATTTCACAAAAACAATCATAACTCGCTTACCTTAAAGAGCTGTGCAAATGCGGGCGGCATTCGGAAAACTAGAAGAAATGCTCTTTCCCATGACTACAAAATCGTTTTTCAAAAAAGGCATCTTCATGCGCGGCCGGGGGGGGTGCGATTTTTGGCAAGTATTTTCGCAAAAATCAACGAGAAATTGCATCCCCTGGCCGCGCATGAAGATCATTTTTTCAAAATTCGATTTTGCACTTATAAGATAGAGCATTTCATCTAGTTTTCCGAATGCCACCCGCACTTGCACAGCTCTTTAAGGTAAGCGAGTTATGATTGTTTTTGTGAAATCACTCCAATTTTTTCGAGCAAAAATCGCACCCCCCGGCTGGGGGGATGAAGATGTCTTTTTTGAAATGTGGTTTTAGGCTCATAAGAAAGAGGATTTCTTGTTGTATTTTGAGTGCCACCCGCATTTGCATAGCTCTCAAAACTGAACGAGTTACGATCGGTTGAACAAAGTGCATGTGTAGTACCTTGCAATCACATCGACGAGCAATCGACCAGTGATCCATCCTTCTTGATCACATCGAAAATAGCTCCAGATAAGCTGAATTTTTTATAATGTATCAGTCAAAGATTGAGCTTTTGTGAAGCTACATTTCAGCTCTAGAGATCGTTCCGTTTAGGTAGAAAAATCTTTATTTCTGAAAAAAATTGAGCATGACCTCACCTGATCGCAAGGAAGACCGCATAAGTAAGGCTTGACTTTGAACAAGCGCTAAATAATATCTGTGCTGTTGTGAACTCTACTTTCAGTACCAGTAGTAACCTTGTTCAGGAAACATTTTGCTTTTGAAAAATTCCAAGAAAAATTCCAGGAAAATCACTCCACCTGATCGGTTGAAAGGTTGCTTTGGAGAGGCCTGATTTTTTTCCTGCTACAAATTGAAGGTTAACTTTCGGTAAGACCTATATACAACAACTAATACAACAACTGTTCAAATTTTTATTGAATTTCAGAATTTCAATAATTTAAGAATTTCAGAATTTTGAATTTTTTATTGAGTTTCAATTTCAATTGACGTCTTCTTTTCGTAGAAAATGCGGTGCTCAGGGTGTCGCAATATCGCTGCCATACCTAAAAAATCTTCAGTTAATCGATTTATTTGCTTTAAAACCTTATAAATTGAATATTAATAATTATTTTCCTTTCTATCACATTTTCTAAAACTGTTTGCAACATAAAAGGCAACTTAACATTAAAATCCATCGATTCTTTCGAAGGGGGGGGGGTCGTACCAAGACCCTCCTGGTGAGGGGGGGGTCGTAAGTTTTTGGCAGAAATCGCACCCCACGCTTGAGCCTGGGCGGGACCTCGAATCGCCTTACGTGTACTCCCAGTCCACCGAGAGCAAGTTTTTGGACGGGCCGACACAGTTGCAACCGCACAAACATATCCACGCACACTGTGCATGAACAAGCCGCTCCCTCGCACAACGAGTGACCCAACACAGCAGGAGCAAGGAATCCATCCCTGCATCCCTCCTGCGTCTCTGGACAGTACACGGTCGCATTTGGTCCGCGTTTTCGTTCCCCTATCCACCACCCGAGACGCACCACGTGGCCCTGCGACAAGCGGCCCGAGATCCCTCTTAACAAGGGAGCCCGAAGGCTCTCTATCGAGGGAGATCCGTGGATTGTTCACGAACAAAATAAATTAATAAAAATGCACCGCTGCACTGAAATACTATCTTCAAGTGGAACCTCCCCATTTTTATATATTTTATAAAAGACTGAGCCAAGCAAGATTGGAAGCCTCCCTATCATCCGATGTTTCGGTAATGCATCCCTTTAAAGGGCATAAATATGCAGGAATCTTTGAGAAGCTGAATGATCCGCTGCCTCAGTGATGAATAACAGGATAGAGTCAGACCACTATCTAAAGGTAACGAGAAATCGTCCGCAACAATCAAAAATCAGCGGTGCTTGCAGCTACGAAGCTAAAAATCAGTACTAGTAAAACTGCAATGTGCCTTTTGCCTTTTTATCTAATTTAGCAAATTTCTTTTGTAGCTTTGAAAACTACGTCATTACTAGTTTTAAGCAGATGACAAAGCAAGCCCTGAAAGACTCTTAGCCAATTACAGCAGTACATAATATTCTACGAACCTGCGAATCCTTCCAGTTGCTTAGCTCTCCGAGCTGCGCTGAAAAGGCACAAACTTTAAAAATGGGATTTAGATAAAAAATGACATAAGGAAAGCGAGAAATGACCTAAAAACTGCCTGAAAAGGAGTGCACAGGCGTCCTAGAATGTGTTAGCGATCAAACCCTTTCTCCAAACTCGATATGATTTGCACAGCAGAAGAGTTGAAGGTTTTAAACTTCGTTAGTTTAAAAAATGGCTTTGCTACTAGCTTTAATCAAAAAGAAAGACAGGATTGGAGAAACTGGTCTGTGGTTCCTAGCCAATTACTCAATGCACAGCATTAGACAATGATGATATTCCTATGAATTATTACAGGGTGCGTAAGAAGTATTGACGCACCTACTTTTCGTTTCGCTCCAGCTTTCTCTTTCTACCCCTCTAGGTTTTTGTGTGTTATTTTTGTTGTCTGTATTGTGCTCAAAAAACACTCACGAAAAAACTGAAGAAACATGATCGTCATCGCTACGGTGGCCTTTTTTTTTGTCTGTTACCCAGACAGCTGAATACTTCCTTAACAAGAGAATTAGGCGCTGTTCGAAACGGTTGGTGAGGAAAGAGGCCAGCAACCCAAACGTCAGCCACGGCTCTGTCATAACAGATAATGATTACAATATGTTCAAGCATGATAACGTTCAAATCCAAAATTATCAATGTTTGTCCGATAACGGCAAACGGATAAGGCGCGCAGGTGTGGACAGCTTCTCAGACGAGCACAGCTTAAACGTGAATCCGCTGGATTACTCTTTTTAGGCGATTTTAGAGAATGGGGTCTGGGCTACTTTCAACAGAAGTGACCAGTCGCAGAAGGCTACCCTGTTAAAAGCACGGAACGAAATCCAAGCGAGTACTTGCGGCGCGTGCTCATGAATTTTTCCGTCGTTTTCGTTCCTGTATTCTCAGTAAAGGAGCCAATCTCGATTACAAGTTATTCTATCGTGTTTGCAAGATCATTTTCCATATTTCCCAATTGAATATTTTAAAACTTACTGCGCAATACTATTTCCACAGCCGTCATTTACTGCGTCAATACTTTTTCGCACCCTGTAGGTTCTCGGAATATAAATGTCGTTTTTGCCCAAAAGAATTTCGCTACAAGAAAAGAATGACCATATCTTAATACAAGAGGTAATTTCCTTCCATTATTATCAATGACATGCCGCCAACGTCCTCGCAAAGAATGGAGCCTTTCTTGAAGAACTCCGGCTGCGACTTTTGGAAGTTGGACACCCAAATTTCGACTTCGTCACGGTTCCTGAATTTTTTTCTCCGCCAAGGCGAATTTCACAGTTGCCGTGCTCACTCCTTGTTGACGCAGTGTTTGGTCCACGCGGCTCAGGTGTTCTTTGCAAAGGAGTGACTGTTTGGCGTGGATCCAGCACCTCAAAATGCAGCAGACCTCTACTGTTCCACCGAGCACAGAGCATGAGTTTTTCCGTGAATGTCAGATTCGTCATTGTCTTCGAAACCTTACCGGGGTTCAACCATTGCTGCGTTCGTGTCGTGTGGTATTGTCGCAGAGGATCCACTTTTAATCCGACGTCACGATGGAGTCATAGAAACTGCTGTTCTTGGTCCTGCAGATGAGAATTCCAGCGATGCCGACTCGTGCTACCTTGATTGCGTCGCTGAGCTGATGTGGCACCCATTTTCCACACCGATTTGACTTTCCGGTTGCATGCAAACGACAGGCAATGGTAGAGTGGTGACAACCGAACCTCTGTGCGAGCTCAGGTGTATTTCTGTTGGATCCCGACTCGACAGTTTCCTTTAATTCCTGGCTATCTACGACTTCAGGACGCTGTTGATGTTCTTCGTCTTCCGTCTCGGAAAAGTTGAAGCCGTGATGATGTAACTCCGTTACCAAACACTTCAGACAAGATGCTATGGGATCCTGCAGCAGTTCTTCCTTGCTTGAAGTCCTACTGCAAGCAAACCGCACTCGGTACTTTTTCTCGATCACCGTTAATTTAATACAATTTTTTAAAGCGGTCAAAGAATCAAAACGAAGTCTTGGTGAAAGATGCTCTTAGAAACACTTTTTAAACACATAAAGTTACATGATCCAGAAGATAACAATAGCAGAGAAATGACAAAAACAGGCGACATTTATAATCCGACAACATAGTAAATTTCCAGGGGAGCTTCAAGAGGTAAAGGTGGTCAAGGGCAAATCTGCGTTCACAAATGTACAAACACTACGTTCCTATACACTTTCATAATCTTAGCACTGTTTTCTACTCCACTGGCTTAATTAGGTAGACACTATGATTTCTCACATGAATAAATTAAGCAGGCACTACTAACGCTCAGATGCATGCGAACGGAGAAACATCAGTGCACATTCGCTTCGCAGGCACAGCTACTACCACACCATTCGAATTCAATTTCTTTTCAAAATGTTGGCTCTGCGTTCTGTGTTTGTTATACCATAATGAGATATACTTCAAAGCGTTTAGCATTACTTTTCTATGCCTGATAAACCTACTACGCCTTCATCATAATTACAATGCAGCCTGCGTTTCTATTTCGCGGTTCTTCTAAGAGTGAATTTTAAAAATGCGATTTAGGTAGAAATGACCGAGAATGGGGGAAGTGGCTTCTTCCTTAAGGATAGTCAAATTGTTGCCACTGTTATTTTTTGTGTGAGTATTTTCATTTAATGTTCTTATCTGATAGAAAAGCAGAGTTTGTTGAGTGAGCACAGTTTTGATGGGAGGAACCATCTTCCTAATGTACTAAATTACTGCATGTGAAATGGCCGATTTTGAATGAAATATTTGACGGATGATAACAGAGCTTGGAAGCAATTTTAATAATTGAAATAAGCAATAAATTACAATTGATACGCTTCTCCCGACGGGACATGGCTTAGAAGAATGCTGTCTTTGTAAGCTCAAATTTGCGTGAAATATTATAAATTATAAGAACTTATTTTCGTCACCATCTTTGCTCCTGTATTTTTCACTCTTCACATGACGATCCAAATGCTTGAAAAAATTGTAATCGGTAGAAGACAGATCTGGTCAATATGCTGGATGTGGCAGAGTTTCGTATCCCAATTCATTCAGTTTCTGGACAACAATTTTTGAAGCGTGCGGGTGCGCGTCGTCATACATTAGGATTGGGCCACTTTGATTGGCCAAAGCCGACAGTTTTTCAGTTAGCTTCTGGTTTATCACATCAGTTTCGGCACAGCACTTCTCCGCTGTGATAGTCTCCCCAGTCTTCAAAACTTGTACAGGGTGCGTAAAAAGTATTGACGCACCTACTTTTTGTTTCAGCTCCAGCTTTCTCTTTCTACCTCTCTAGGTTTTTGTGTGTTATTTTTGTTGTCTGTGGTGTGCTCAAAAAACACTCACGAAAAAACTGAAGAAACATGATCGTCACCGTTACGGTGGCCCTTTTTTGTCTGTTACCCAGACAGCTGAATACTTCCTTAACAAGAGAATTAGGCGCTGTTCGAAACGGTTGCTGAGGAAAGAGGCCAGCAACCCAAACGTCAGCCACGGCTCTGATGATGATTACAATATGTTCAAGCACGATAACCTTCAAATCCAAAATTATCAATCTTTGTCCGATAACGGCAAACGGATAAGGCGCGCAGGTGTGGACAGCTTCTCAGACGAGCACAGCTTAAACGTGAATCCGCTGGATTACTCTTTTTAGGCGATTTTGGAGAATGAGGTCTGGGCTACTTTCAACAGAAGTGACCCGTCGCAGAAGGCTACCCTGTTGAAAGCACGGAACGAAATCCAAGCGAGTACTTGCGGCGCGTGCCCATGAATTTTTCCGTCGTTTTCGTTCCTGTATTCTCAGTAAAGGAGCCAATGTCGATTACAAGTTATTCTATCGTGTTTGCAAGATCATTTTCCAAATTTCCCAACTGAATATTTCAAAGCTTACTGCGCAATACTATTTCCACAGCCGTCATTTACTGCGTCAATACTTTTTACGCACCCTGTAATGGACTAGACCAGCCATTCTCCACCATGAGGTCACCATGGTCTTCTTTGGATGGAGACTTGGTTTTGGCATCTCCTTGGGAGTCTCATTCTTGTCCAGTCATTGTTCAGAGCGACGACGATTGTCACAAAGGATCCATTTTCGTCGCATCTCACGATTCTGTAAAAAGAAAGCTCCCTTAGATTGCGCAACCTTAACGAATCATAGGTGTCGCTGAGCTTCAGCATCCTCCCGGCGATCAGTTCGTGCGGGATCCATATATCCAATTTCTTTCGTTGTCCGATCGCATTTAAATGGCGACTGATAGTGTCGCCGTCAATGCCGAAATGCTGTGCTGGCTCTCTCACAGTTTGACTCTTCCATTATGGCTTTGAGGTGGTCGTCTTTATGAAGTGATGGCGTCTTCATCTTCGGGAATTTCATCTCCTTCAGATCAATGGCGAATTGTGCTTCCTTAGCGAAATGTTCCCCAAATGCACCGTTGATGTTACGAGCTGCGGTCGCGGCTTTGTGTCCACTTTTCCATTTTTCCAAGTAGAGCACCTGAATATCACGTTGATTCATACTGTAAAAACGACATCAAAAACTCGGGGAGAGGCAATTATGTCACAAAAGCTATAAATGGTAAGAAAGTGGAGATACAGTGGAGATACATTGTAGAAAGTGGAGAGTGGAGAAAGGTAAGAAATTACATACAGTGTCTGATTAGTAGCCGAAAATCAGGCACTGTATATAGTTTTTAAAAGCTCTGAGACCAGGAATTGAAGTAGCAAAATCGGTCATTTCATATGCAAGGACCTATTAGATGTCCTATCCATTTTAATATTGAAGTAAGAATTTTGTGTTGAATTAGCCGATCACATTTGAAAAGAGGTAAAGTCGCTACACTGACATTCTTACACTTATCGAAATATGAATGTTTTGAAAACAAATGAATATGGGATCAATAACGGTGCGTTTTACACTGACGCAACTCCAACTTTCACAGTAAAACGAGAGAGCGTTCTACTCTGTGGGCATATCATTATCCCATTGAGTGGAAAAATGTTGAGATTAAGACTTTACCGTAAGAAACGGAATGATATCATATTGAATATGATATCTAGTTGTAGCACTGTTTCTGTTTCTTTTATTAGGTTGATCGAAAAGTTTTGCAACACATTACGCAACTGCCTGTTAAATTTGTTAAATCTCTTCCAGCATTGATCTTGTGTGATGACGTCACAGTGCATTCTCGAAGCCTCTTCAAGCACACTATTATATACTATTATATTATAATATATAAGGCCTTTTCGAGTACGAATACAGCAACAATGTCAACGATAAGCAGCAGCATCCTACGACATATCGTCTACTACGAATTTCTGCAAGGCCATTCCGCAAGGACTGCAGCTTCCAACATCTGCGCTGCATTCAGGGAGGAAGTCATTCACTATTCCACAGTGGCCCGTTGGTATCAGCGCTCCAATGCTGGAGTTATATCTCTCGAAAGTCGACCTCATTCCGGACGCCCCTATGTTGTGGAAGAAGACAGTTTGCGCGAAGCCTTCAAGGTGAAGCCAAGGTCAACCACTCGCGAATTGGCGGCGACACTTGGATGTACACAAAGCACCGTCATGAGGCAGCTGGAGATCCTTGGGTACCGCGAGGTTTTGTCGTCTTGGGTACCATATGAGCTGCGGGACTCTGACAAGGCATGCCAAATCAGTGTTGCTGAGTCGCTGCTTCTTCGCCCGCACAGAAAGGACTTTCTGAAGAACATTGTTAGTGGTGATGAAAGCTGGGTTCTTTATGTTAACCACACGCGCAAGAGCCAATGGCTCCTACGTGGAGAACCGACTCCAAGACAACGGAAACGTGGACACCACGAAAAGAAGGTTCTTCTGGTTGCTGGTGGGACTAAGAAGGCATGCTTTATTGGGAGTTGCTGGTTAGTGCGACCACAGTCACAGCATCTGTCTATGCTACCCAGCTCCAGAGCTTGGCCAACACCACGCGCCAAAAACGTCCAGAACGGGAAAATGTCTACCTGCTGCACGACAACGTGCGTCTTCATGTGAGTCGCGAGAAAATCCAGGAGTTAGGCTGGGAAGTTCTGCCCCATCCACCATACTCTCCAGATCTCGTTCCTTCTGATACCATCTGTTCAGAGCTCTGAAGCAGCATCTTCAAGGTAGAGAGTTCGATGATCGACGTGTCAACTGGAAATGGACGTTTCCGAATTCTTTTCCCTACAGCCCCCTGAATTCTGGCGGAAAGGATGGGCTGCCTGAAAGAGCAGGATCTTAGACTTGGTTGTGCTAGTGTTGCAAGACTATTCGATCAACCCAATAAATGGAGAATTGGCATGTAAATTGGTTTGACGACTGTTGTTGTATCCGACAACATTTCCTTTTTTCTTTTTTCTTTTCTTATGCTTTCATAATTTCTTTCCTAAGCCACAACCTATTACGAAATTGTGGCAACTGATATACTACGACTGTTTTTAATAAGCTCTCGTTGATGGGTTTTTACTCTCGTTTAGTGCTTATATTGTTATTGAGTAGGAGATGTTGAGCTTGATGCATCACCTAAAAAGCAAACATGATATTGAATGCGTTGTGTTCGTGTTAGCACTACCACTTTGAATTCAAATTCATGTAATTGGAAATTCTCACAGATCTCCTTATTCGGATCGTTAGGAAATTGGCTTGTCGCCACAACAGCTCTTCGCATACCGGCCATAAAGAACTCGTTTGGGCAACTTTTAACCAGTCAGTCAACAGCTGAAGCCTTGCTGTGCTCAGCGTTCGCCTTTGTTTATTCACCTATGGTATTTTCGTGGGTTTTGTTATATAGACCACGTAAAGAAATGGAGTCGTAAATCCTAACTGAATGGTATTCTAGTGACATCCGTTTTTTGAAATCCGCTTCCGGTATGATTGGGATGTCGCTCACAGTATGCTACGATGTTTGCATATTTTCTCACCTTCTTATTGCATCGAATCGTCTGGTTGCCATTTGCCTGCCAATGCACTACGGCACTGTTTTTAGGTGAGTTCCTTAGGGTTCCTTTCTCAATATTTTGACAATTGACTCTATGTTTAATCCAGCACAACGAACACGATTGTGATCATTACTGTGTCTTGGGTTATCTCCATTGTTCCCCAATTATTTCTTTATACTTACTGTGAGTGTCTGGTATACATTGAGTACTAGTGACTCATTTTCGGATATCCATTCGGACACATTCAATACGAATCATTCAATAACTGCAAGAATTGCGATCGGCCGGACGACGTATAGGTTCTAATGACATTCATAGCGCAACTGCTTCATTAAATCTGCTTGTTTTCAGACAATTGTGCTATCGAGTATGGCGAAGATATGTGGACATTTGTTTTTAAAGAGACAAAGGTAAAATGTCTCGTTTAGCACTCGTTCCCGTGTAAGTGTAATTGTGTACTCGAAGCGAAAAAAGTTGTTTTTTATAGGAAGGGCAAAAGTTACTTTGATTGTAATCTTTTGTAGGTTCTTTCACAAAGCCAACATTTGATGTGCTGTCAAAATATGCTTCTTTAAATACTTGTTGAGCAACCTATGAACTGTAAGGCCCTCGCACAATTACTCGCCGAAACGGACCGCTTAATTCAAACTGCTATAACTCAGTTTAAGCAGAACGTCATTATTAGGTGTGAAAATCATCACAAGCAGACATTTTTGTCAACAAACAGGTAATCCTACTATCTATAAAGGAGCAAGCGTGCGTGCGTGTGTGTTTCCGTCACAACTGGAGTGGGGGCACTTTTGGAAAGGATTGTTGAACATCGACATCGTGCCTGGCGATGCCGTAGACGTGCCAAGCACGTCGGCAACCGTGCCTGTCGATACCGTAGACGTGCTGAACACGTCGGCTACCGTGCCTGGGCATTTATATGATCATCGACGAGAGGCGTTCACAGCAGGGGAGGCAATCGATATTATCGATATTTTGGATGTTGTTCAAGCGGCTCGAAACTTCAGCCCTGGGGTAATCGAGGTCGCTGAACACGAATCTGAGGTCGACCAATCCATATCGATCGATATTATCGATTTTTGGGTGTCGTTCAAGAGACTTCATCTTCTTCTTCTTATTCTTCAGCGTTTGTCCCGCATCGTCGCGGGGTCCGGTCTTCTGGTGTTACGACGCTACCTTTCCCCATCCTGCGCTTGATCAGGGTGCACACCAGCTTCGTTCATGTCCGTGTGTAACGTATCGGACCAGCGCTGCTTCGGCCGCTCTAGGCCGCTTTCCTATTACCTCGATGTTAAGGCCAATCTTGCGGACGCCGTCTTCCTTTTCACGCAGAACGTGGCCGTACCATCGCAAGCGAGCTTCGCGCATCTTGTCCGCTATCGGCGCGTCACCGAACTTCTGCCGGATAGCATCATTTCGAATGCGGTCCATGCGCGTGACTCCAGCCGTCCAGCGCAACATCTTCGTCTCCATAGCACTGACAAGGGAAGCCCATGAACTTCCCCCAAAGATTCTCAACGAGACCTATATGGTCTTGTAGAGCATCAGACGCGGATCACAGAACTGTGTTTCGCTTTTGCTATGGGCCACTGGGTAGTCTGGAAATGGCAAAAATGGTATCGCTTCAGAGCGGGTTAATGAGGCTCCGTCACTCTTTTTCTAAATTATCACCTTGCTTGCACTACTTTCCATCAATGTTGAAGTCGAAGGTTGGAAAATACCAGGCTGTCCAATAATTCATGTCCGAAAATTTCACCATTTTTAATTTTTTCAACTTTATTGAAAAACAAGTCTAATCAACAATATAATCACCACAGTTATCCACAACAGTGGCCGATCGATTGGGCAGGTCGCCGATGCCTTTCGCCCAGAACTCCGGGGGCTGCGACTCGAAGAAGTTCGCGATATCGGATTTGAAGTTGTTGTAGTTGGTGAATTTTCTTCCGGCCATATGGTGCTTCAGCGGGCGGAACAAGTGGTAGTCGGAGGGGGCGAGGTCCGTGGAATACGGCGGATGGGCAACCGTCTCCCAGCCGAGCGTCGCCAACTTCTGCTGGGTTTCCTTCGCCACGTGGGGGCGCACGTTGTCGTGCAGCAGGTGGACCGAGGCCCGTCGGGGACGCTTTTCTCGGATGGCGGCGGCTAGTTTCTCGAGCTGATCGGTGTAGATGGAGGCGGTGACCGTCCTGCCTTGCGGGAGCAGCTCGAAGACAGCACGCCCTTGACGTTCCACCAGCAGCGGAGCATGATCTTCAGCGGGTGCAGGCCGCTAGGCTCCCTGTCCTCGAGGCTCGTGTCACCGCTCTCGAAACGATTGAACCAGCGCCTGACTGTGCGTTGGGACACTGCATCCTCCTTGCACGCTCTGCAGATGCTGGCGACCGCGGTGCTCGTGTCGTTGCCCAGCAGCCACTCGTAGTACACGAACGTACGAATTCGACCCTGGTCCATTTTAGCTTGTACTGGTAGCAAGACGCGGCGACTGCGCCTTATATACCCCTAGAGTGGAACTCTGGTGAACCTTCTAGAAGGTTTTTACACTTGCCTGATATTGTAACACTTCTAAGAAAAATTATAGAATTTTGAAAATTTTCGGACAGGAATTATTGGACAGCCTGGTATGTCAGACAACATTGGAGACGGAAACGATCCCACTAACGTGCATAGCTTTAGTCACCCATATCTACCGCAACCTACGGTAATTGACCGAAATTTTAAAAATAGATGTCATATCCGTGATTAGCATCCCAAATAACCCCCGTGGGCGATGTTTGGGCAAAACTTTTTTTCGTCCTCTTCTCGACCTTTGGAGTCGACAGCAGAGCCGGTTTTTCTGCGTATACTCCCTAGCTTACACATATTCATCATAACCTTCTGTGATCTATTGTTTCACCGAAATTGGTTGCCAAGTTGGTGCACTGCGTCCCAAATAACCCCAAAGATGAATTTTGGACAAAAAATTTTCTCGACCTCTAGAGCAGAGGGAGTGAGCGCAATGCAAATGCTCCTATCTGCAATGCCCCGACCCGTCTCTCGTAACTGTGTAAGAGACTGGTGGGGAAGAAACACACAGCAAAACGACCAATCACACGAGTTGGATAAAATATTCAGTACTTGGGAACAGTTACCTGAAATAGTGAAAGTTGGGAGAAGAATAAGTCTATGAGGAAATCCGAAGAGCAATAAGCTTGTCTTGATGATGGATCAAATCAATGCTTGTTCATGAATGTTCATGAATGAGGTGACAGTGAGAAACACCTCCAAATGTAATTGAGAACATACCAAAGAGGTCATATGGTGATAGCATCAAACGGAACCTTCCTCAGCGAGGCAAGCATCGTTTAATGGATGCGTGATATCGCTTCACGCAACAAAACCAGCTTCTTTCACATCTGACAGCAGGTTGAAAGTGGGGTTAGGACGCAGAGAAGGTATCCTACCGGTTCCAAAATGTAATCTTCGTTTGCAAAAATGCTAGCAGCCCACCTAGAGACGCAGGAACCCATATCCAGAACCGAACCCTCGACCCTCTCTCGCGAGTCCGCCATGCTATTCACTCGACCATTCAGTCGCTGCCGCCTGTGGCGGCGAATGAATCACTCGAATGTACACTGCAGCGTCGTCTTGGAAACGTAGGAAATTACTATAATCAAACTTTAATTTGAGCTCCAAACCTTTTTGTAAGCCAAGTTCAGAGCACGATAGAGCCATTCCAGTTGTCACTTTTGCCTTATCAGCTCGCCCTGAAGCGGAACGATTTATTGCCATTTTTGGACCACTCAGTAGCCCGTAGCAAAAACGAAGCACAGTTTGTGATCCTCGTCCGATGCTCTACAAGACCATATAGGTCACGTTGAGAATCTTTGGGGGAATTTCATGGGCCTCCCTTGTGAGGCGCATTTTAACTTACTTAGTCGCAGGCCATCGCTACCGGCCGCACGACGGCTCTGTAAATCTCCGACTTCAGGTGCTCTGGCATCTTCCTATCGCAAAGCACGCCAGTCAGCGAACGCCACTGGGACCAAGCTGCATTCACGTGTGAGTTCACTTCAACCATCAGACCGCCGTCAGACGCTATTGCTGATCCCAGGTATTTAAACACCGAAGTGCGTGCAAGTTCAGTACCGTTAATCTTAATGGAGCCGGACTCGTTCACGTCAGTCGTTAGGTACTCGGTGTTCTTGACGTTCAATCTGATTCCAAACCGCTCCAAACGATCACACCAAGCTTGCACCTCTCGCTCGAGTTCATCTTTATCTTCGCTAGCGAGCATTACGTCATCAGAATAAAGCAACGTCCATGGGACGGGTTTCTGAAGATCTCGTGTGATGGCATCCATGACGACAACAAAGAGGAGTGGAGAAAGCGCAGAAACCTGACGTACCCCGACGGAGATGGGAAACTCCGTCGAGGTTCCAGCTGCAGCTTGAACTCGACCCTTTGGACAAGAGTAGAGAATTCGCACCCACTCTATGAGCTCTTCAGGAACTCCATGATGTCGAGAGGCGTACCATATAAGCTCACGCGGTACGCGGTCGAAGGCTTTTTCCAAGTAGAGAAAGGCGATATGCAACGGCTTCTGTCTCTCGCGATGCTTTTCCACCAGGAGGCGGGCGGCGTGCATCAATGGTCCCACAACCAGACGCAAAGCCGCACTGGTTGTCGGAGAGCTTGACGATTTCACGGATTCGTCTATCGAAAATTTGCTCGAAGATCTTCATACTGTGCGAAAGCAAGTGAATCGGACGGTAATTGGAGCAGTCCGCAGGACTGCCCTCCTTCTTTCAAATCGGAATAGTCATACGGTTGTGCCAACACTCCGGTACTTTCTTCTCCTTTACTACCTGGTTGAAGAACTTCGCCAACCACTCAGCAGGGTACCAAAACTTCGACCTCAAAAAATCGACTGCCAGATCATCCAGCCCTGTCTCCTTACCGGGCTTCATCTTCTTCAGAGCCGCTTCTGTTTCCTCCGCGGTGATCTTGTGAACGGGACCGTGAATAGAAGGCATAGAAGGGATGACCGGATGACGAAATTCCATAGTGGAAATTTTCTCAAAGTAATCAAGCCATCGCTTCAGCGCCTTTCTGCGGTCCGCAAGAAGATGGCCGTTCTCATCATTGATGCCAAAGAACTTCTCGATGTCCTCGGTCTGGCGATGGCGATTATTTGCGAGTCGGTACAGATACCGCTTACCATCGCGCGACTCGAGCTTCTCGTTGACATCTATTTAATGAGTGGCTTTTGCAACTGTCACGGCCTTCTCTGCAGCTTTCTTCGCTTCTTGGTACTTCCGCCAGTTATCGGCCGAGAAACACGTGGTAGAGCGTCTTCTTCTCTCGAAATTTGGCTTTCACGTCATCTATCCACAGCCATGCCTGCTTGTCGACTTTGCGTCGTCGAGGCTTCGTAGGGCCGAGTTCCGACCTTGCAGCTTGGTGTATCGCGTCGGTTGCTTTCTTCCAAGTTTCATCGACAGTCGTAATTATTGGTAACCGCACGCAAGAAATCACAGCTGCTTCTTTCTCTTTCATTCGCCACAACTTAATTCTTGGTACATCGCATCGCTCGACCTGCTTCAGCTTCGGAGGGGCGATCTTCAATGTACAGATCAGCGGCCGATGCTGTGGGTCGACCGTCTCATACGACACGACCTTCGCGTCTGTGACAAGACTCCACGATCCTTCACAAGCACAAAGTCTATCTGAGACTTGGAGCTCCCACTATAATATGAGATGAGGTGGGAGCCGCGTTTTCGGAAAACGGTGTTCACAATGGTGAGATTATGCGATTCTGCATACTCAAGAATGCGCTCACCATCGGCGTTACGAGACCCGTATCCGAAACCACCATGACAGCTGTACCCGTCCTTCGCAGCACTTACGTGCCCATTAAGGTCACCAGCAACTGTGATGACATCTTTCGACGGTACCTCTGCTGTCTTCCTATCAAGCAGGTTCCAAAACTCATCCTTGGCTTGACCGGAGCAGCCAGTCTGCGGAGCATACGCAGAGAAGAAGTGACAGAGTCGCTCCTTAGCGGCGACTACGATCTTCATCAATCGGTCGTCAAAGCGCTCGAAGCTTACAATCGAGTCACGAAATCGTTCGGAGACGATTATTCCGACACCACTGGTGGTCTTGGGACTTCCACACAGAACGACCTTAAAGCCTCCCTTGACTCGCGGCAGGACCACCTCGTCTCCTGCACCGCACAGAAATCAACTCTCCTTCGCTCCAGTGCTTCAACCAACACGCACGAGCGGCCCGTCAACGCACCCGCATTCAGCGTAGCCACGCGGGTCCTGCTTACGTTACGGGGCTTTCGGACTAGCTCAGTTGCCTCCCGATGCCGTCCTCGCATCAGAGACCCTCGCATACTTTCCATGCTCACCGGGTTCTGCGAGTGCGGATCGGCTCCCGCGGACGCCGGAGCACTATCTCGAGAAACTTGAACTGTCGTACACCATGCGATGTGACATGGGTCTTCGTAGGTCGGCCTGTCACAAGGGACTGCCGCCTGCATTCGAATGTCCGTGATTAGCTTAGCTCGCAGAGCGAGCAGTTTCCAGTGGCACCACGTGGAGGAACGAACGTCGCCACCGGCGCGAAACTTCATCCCTGGGGGTAATAGAGGTCGCGGAAAACGAATCTGAAGTTTGTTTTTGAACTGTTAATCGCCATCAATCGATATTGGTAAAATAATCGCTTTTTGTGGATGTCGTTCATTTTTTCTATTTTTTCTAACTTACCCTAATCAACGTAGGTAAGATGTTCTTCCTGAGGAAACTATGACCTAGGTGGCAGCTACAATTGATGATGAGAAGTTATTACCGCGGCGAAGCCGTCAAGAAGCCGTCGGTGTAAATATTAATACGACAATGAAAAAACCAACTTAAATTTATATACAAGGAGAGCGAATTGCGTTTCACATACTTTGTAGACTTTGAAGCATGACGATAAGTGCTATGTGCAATTCACTTTAATGATAACCTCGTTAATCATATTTTCTTAAAATTCACTGAAACAAATAAGAAAAAGGTAAAAATAAGGTGGCATCTAGAATAAAGTTTATTGCAAACAGTACCCATAACTTTGCTAGCTATTTTTTATTCCAATTATCCTGCTTGAGACTCATCCTAATAGGCTGCAATTCTCACATTTATTGCTAGTCTTTCAAGCAACACCACACAGCGGACCACTTTCGCAACGCATGTCAAGTTCTTCGGTCAGCAATCGTCCCGCTGAACATCGAGCTGCTCGAGCGGACGACAGCAGCGTCTCCATTCGTGCCTGTCGCGTGCCAGAGTGCTCCAATGGATCCTCCTCGCCTGGGGGACACGAAGAGCGTAGTATCGTTCGTGTAAGAAATTCACAAAGAGGTCGGAACTACGCGTTAATGGGTACTCTGCTGTTCTCTTGACTCCCGCGAAATCCAGCCTGTGACGGCCCTCGTCCAGCGGGCGACTGTGAAGCTCATTATGTGGCCAGCCCACCTAATTTTCGACGACTTGGCCCAATGTCTCTCATCCTCGAACGTACGAAGCTCTGCACTCCGAAGGTCCTCGTCACTTGCGTGAATCGTGTCATTCAAGCATCGTCCTTTCGATTCCCAGTTGCGCGACGTTTATCGCGTATTCATCCTGCTTTCGCATAGCCCAGGTCTCTAAGGCGCAGAAAGAATTATGGAGTTGGATAGTGATAACGTAGATTGACCTTCGTCTTCTTCACGACCTCTTCGACGCCCTCGAAATCTCCTCAAGCCGGACGTTCTCTCCTAGCCGCTTCGGCAATAGGTCATTGGGCATGTTGACATCTCCGAGTGCACCAGATACACTTAGCTGGTGTAATCGGAGATGTTCGTTCCGTTGAGCGAAAATGGGGCATCAGAAACTTGTTAGTTACTCATGAGCGTCGGGTTCGTAAGAATCAGATGCAGTCCAACGTTTCCACACACACACGATCCCAGTCGGCCAGCGAGTGCCTCGTCTCCTTATGTAGGGTGTTATGAGCATGATGTCGTCAGCGGAGCGAAGACTATGCAGCTGCCGAACGTTATTCGACTCGGTCAAAGCTAAAGCGGTCATCAAAGCCCTGCTCACTCAGCACGTTCCTACGAAATACATCAGAGAACTTCGAGAGCTGTACAGTGGATTCGCAGTACTCTGATGTGCTGAGTAGGAACGTGCTGAGGGAGCAGAGCTTCGATGACCGCTTCAGTTTCGACAGAGTCGAATGCCTTCTTCAGGTCGAAAAGCATAAGGCGGCAACCCAAACTCTCGCGATACTCCGATGGGCTTCGTAATGTTGTGTACGTGTCGATCGTACTGAATTCTCTCCAAAATCCTACGTGTTCACATGGATGATCTTCGTCCAGCGTTCTACTAATCCTATTCAGGATCACTCGAGTGAACAGCTTGTAGACAACGGAAAGCAGACAGGTCGGGCGATAGTTGAAAATGTCGTGCACGTTTCCCTTTTTGTACAGCAAGACGGTCCTGATGGTCCTCCACTGAGATGGAACCTTGCATCCCGACAGGTAGCGTGTGAGGTGCAGCCTCAGGTTGTTGATGATGCTTGGGGAGTCTCCAGGTGTTGCGGTCGATCGCATCGCTGCGTAGCTGCAGCGCAACATACTGCGATGAAAGCCGCTCGCAGCAGCTTTAAAGAAGAAACTTAAATAAAATTTGATGCAGTCTGTGATTCGATGGTTGGGGCCTGGCCTGGCTTTCACCACAAATTTGTGTCACACTACGTTTGGAAGCACGTTGTGCATCAAAACTTCAGTTGCCTACCTGATGCGCGTAAAGTAATTCCACAGTTCACTATTATGTGTATCGGGCAGTAGTTAAAATCTTCTGTAATAATTTTTAGCATTCGATTAAAGCTGCTATGTTCGTGCCTTTGTTGACGGTTGGAAGGGTTCTTGTCGAAGGTTTATTTGACAGAAAGGGAAAGGTGAAAAGTGAAACACACAATGGGAAGATGTTGTTTATATACATGTGATAATCAAAACTATCAAGACTGACAGCCTATCTCATTCGTACACAACATCTCCCCCTTCAAAAAAAGAGACCACAGTCGCCTCGTTGGTTGTCGTATACGAGTTGGTCGTCGTAGATGATGCTTGCTGAAGATCGTATTGTTCCGGATATATGGATGTAAGTGCTGGTGGCGGAGTTTAAGGTGATCGCTCCAAGTCGAACATCTCGAACATCACGTCAAGGGTCTGCTATGCTGTGTGCGTTTCGTTATGTGCGCATTCGCACCTGGTTAGCGTGTCGAATACATTATGTGTCTCCAACGAGCACTTTATAGAGTACGCGTCCGATTCGTTGGAGAACTTCTCCACTGCACGAATTGGGATGTTTTCCGTTGTAAAGACGTATGAGAACAGCATCTCCTCTTGTGAAGTAGCGCTTACGAGCTCCATACTGCTTGTTGAACTGCGATTTCATCGAGATTACGCCGCTTGATTAAAGTCGGTCGAGCACCGTTTCCACTGCTCGTAGAGCTGCGTATGGCACAGCAGGTTTTGGACAAAAAACCGGTTTGGTTTCTGGTTTAAGCATTAGAGTAGCCTTAAATGGCTTGTAAAGTCCGAATTCGCTTTTGAACACTTCATGTCGCTTGTAGCCTCGCGGCAATGTTGTCGTTCTCCTGGTTGGCGATGCAGACGTTGAAGATTGTTGGATTTCCTGTGTCTCTGCAAGGAAGGGAGTCCATGATGCTGCATATCCCCAGTTTGGAGATCCATTCTGCTCCCAATAGGTTTGATGGATTGTTGTTGACGTAGAATTTCCCTTGAGTTGATACGGCGCTAAAGCTGTATGTGCATTGCCATTGTCCAATTGATTGAAAACGATGCGATCTCCGGATGCATTGTGAGCGATGAGTGACGGAAGTTGAAGTTCTGGTTTGCCCATGAGTTCCCACGTCGTTTTGTTAATGATCGTGACATCCGAAGCGCTGTCGAATTGGAAACTGATTGGTTAACCGTCAACTGTGATGGTGCCGAAGCGACGGTATTGACCGCAGTTGATGCTTGAAGCAGTGAAGACTGCGTCGGAGCGTGTGGTTTGCCTCCTAAGCGATAGCATCGAGGCTGCTTTGTTCGACGTCTAGCTGATCCGCAGGAATCCGTCTTTGTGACCAGTCCTGTGGCAGTTGGAGCATCGGTGTTGACGGTAGTTGCAGTTGCGAACGAAGTGCATTGCTCCGCAGAGCTAGCATGGCGTAGGAGGGAGCTTTGGAGAGCGCTTAGAATCAATGTTGCCTTTCTTGATGGCTGTTTGTTGTTGCAAGGTTGATGAGGGTTGCTGCTGATGTCGTTCTCACTGACGCGGGAGTGATCTTTTTACGGCTTCTACCCTTGTAGATCCATCCTCAATCATTTTCGTGTCGTGCTTCAGATTGAGGAGCTGTTTGCATTCTTCCGTGAGTGTCTGGATCGTACATCTTGGGTCGGCTTCGATCCTGTCGAGCAGCTTCAACCGGATAAGTGCATCGTCGCTTGACTGGAAACCACACACTAATATGAGACACTTGAACTGGTTGTCGTTACAATGGCTAGCTTGAATTTTTCGCATTCGCGGTTAACACGTCCATCGTAGGTGACGAAGTCGTCGTTAGGATCCTTGGATATTTTCATGCAGCCGTAGCGCACGCTAATGACGACCATTGTGGTCCGAAGAGGTGCATGAGGGTAGACACAGCTTCATTGAAAGTCACGTCTCGTGGGGTCATCGGTAGGATGTAGCTGGAGTACTTCTCGTATGCTGATGCATCGAGCTTGCGAAGTAGAAGACGTGCGCATGTTGCGTCGTCGAGTGTCTGCCCCCATCCACTTGGAAGATGTCGTCGTGGCGCTGAAACCATGCTTTGAAAGTTTGATTGCTTCGGTGTCGTAGGAGAACTGGGTGATTCGTCCAGCGATCAGGTCGATATGGCGCGCTGGCTCGACTGTTGACGAGGTCGGCTGCTGTGAGTGCAGCTTCGGGGAACGTCGGTGAGAGTAGTCAAGAGCTGTTGGAACTGCTGGTCCGTCACTATTGGCATTGCTGACAGGTGGATATGTCGACGCCGGTGTCGAGACTGTGGACCGAGGGGCAGGAACTAGCAGGAACTGGGAGTCGCGATAAGGTCGGTGCGGGGGGGGGGGAGGGGCGGTGACGGATTCTAAAGTGCAATCTAACGATCCTTTCGGGTCCTACACAAGAGTACGTACCTGATGAGGTCGCAGTGGTCTCGACGTGGTGGTAGCTGGGACGTTGGCGTTGACTGCTGCGGTTGTGGTCTTTGAAGTCCTGATCGCCACTGTTATGTCGGTAGCTTTCTTTACGGTTGGACGAGTTCTTGTCGAAGGTTTATTCAACAGAAGGGGAAAAGTGAAAAGTTAAACACACTGTGGGAAGATGTTGTTTATATACATGTGATAATCAAGACTATCAAGACTGACAGACTATCTAATTCGAACACAACAAAAGCTAATGGCTGTCATCGAATCATGATTGCTGCCTATTCCAAAAGTGTGAACGCACAAGACAGTAAAACCTCGTTGAAAATATGGCAAAAGATAGCGAAGTGAATGAGAGAGAGTTGAAACGGTAGGCTAAGAAAGCTATACGCAAGGCAAATCGGCAACCCAAGCCACTAGAATGCAGAAAACCAAATGAAGAGAGGGGCAAATGGAGTAGTGCTTAGCTAGAGGGGAGAAGAGTTCTCGTTAGGAAGCAGCACTGCTACCAAGAGGATAGAAAAGCATGAATAACGGTCACCACATCGATGCATGCCTAAAACTATTGCAGAACGCATTCTCTCTCTAAAGACTACGACGCACCAAAAGTTTTCTACTTCGTTCGAAAAGTGAAATCATCATAGAAAATTGAAAAACTTGAAAATGTTCACCCATTTTTAAAGGCAAGTTTGCCGTTCATCTTTTAAACAAACCTTAAGGATTGCAAACTTATTTACTTGTGGGATATCTCCTTCTGCAAAAACATGTCGATCTTTATCATAATTGCTGTGATGAACGCTATAACAATAACCAGAGTTCATATTTGCAACGCAAGGGTGAGTGGAATATCTTGCTAAAATTCTGGCACTTTTTGAGATGTTTTTATTTAAGATACGAACAACACTTGGACGAATTGATGAAAACCGCAAAAGAGAAATCAATTTCCTAAAACAGGTAAGTTGATATTGCCATTCTAAATAGGGATAGGAACTGAAGGATGCCCAAATATATAACTGTAGTCCTGTTCACCTTAATATTTAATAACGGAAAGTTAATTATTAAGTGGTCCTTTTTCTAATTTTTTTCTAGATCAGAAAAAAAACTAAATTTTCGACAGTTTTACACCTCCACGACTCGGTGGTGGGAGAGTAGGAGGAAAAGATTAGAATACGGCTAGGCAATAGGAAATGACTCTGAATTTTAAGTATTTTACCATATTCAGTCAAGAAGACGTCTTTCATGTTGTTGATATTAGCTAAGAGTGAATGCAAGTCAACAAAAAAGTGCACGTTTCATGTTCTGATGTACATGGTCATGCTTTTCCAATTGGATAAGCTCCTTCCATCAGTCTCACGTCACTTTGCTAGCGGCCGCGCCCACTCGATTGAACCTTTGGGCCTATATGGACTGTTCACTGGGTGCGCCATGCAGGCAGTTAGTTCCAAACAGTAGCCCATTCTCGTTCAAACGCATGGATAAGCTGCTTCCATTAGACTAACTTCCAAAAGTTGAGGATGCCGCGCCCTAACGCGATCTGCTTCTGGCCCCACGCGGGAGCCCGGAAAACGGCGCCGCTTTCCGGCGCACTTTTGCGCCGGTCTTCATCTTTCGCGCCGCTTGTTCTTGTTGGACGGACGCTTTCACGCGTTCAGCGTGCCTCAGAACACGTCAAACAAACTACGGGAAGCCTTCAAAACGTGCTCTGGGACACGTTGAACACGAAAATGTAAAAGCGATATTTGGGCGAACAGCGGCTTCTGACATATTGCAAGAGAAGCGGTTGTTCTCAAGGCTTCAAACATCGCAACGGCAGCGACTGGAGCGATAGCGGAGCGTAGTGTTCCTAACTACACCAGCAGAAGCCCATGGGAGAAAGGCAATTGAAGTTCAGACTTGAAACGCCTTCCTGCTGATTATACTTCCTTACTAGATTTCGATTAAAGCAACCACTTCATATATCTGTGATATATGAGGCTCGTAATGGCTTGAACCGCTGGGATCCTGTAAGCAGCGCGAATCTTCTATTAATCGGTACATACTTTTGGTTAATAGGTTGAATTGAGCGAGCGCATGGCCAAATTTCGAGCTCTTCCGACTTTCAGCAGCAGCAAATTACGCGCTCCAACTCTAGCGCTGTTGCCGCCGTTGCTCGAGTCGCCTGCTGGAAATATGAACAGGCAGCGAACACGACGGGAGCTACAGCGACAGGGGCAGAAGAGCCGTGATAGGCCGTCGACCAACCGTGTTATCGTTCGAGGAGTACCACTGGGCGCGGCGCAGACCGCTCGCGGCGTAGCGGCGGAGGAAGAGTCGCGACCCTGTACCAAACAGCAGTTCTTCGAAATAAAATTGAAAAGCAGAAGATGCGGGTTCGAGTCCCGCCTCGCGCAGGAGCTTTGATCGCAACAAAACATCCTGTAACAAAATATAGCCTCCCTACCAGCCGCTCCAGGCTTAAGCAAATGTGTTAAAACGAAATAAAATTGTTCTGAATTGCAGAGCTAGGGCAACTAGCATATGTCTAGCATACATAAACCCCCTTTTACTGGATTATAGAATCTAAAACAGTATTTCTATCGTCAAACGAATTTCAAAACGTACTGCTGACATAATTATGCCGAACCTTTTTGTAGAGTGGAAGGCGTGGCAGTCCTTTACCCGTGAAAAGTGGAAGATATTTGCCGGATATTAACATTATTATCGAGACGTAATTGTTCAACAGCAGCAGCAACACGTAATACCAAGAAGATGGACAGTGTCACACCTTTTTTATTAAGGATAACCTATGAGAGCGGGTACTTTAGGTAGTATTTTTAAAAAACTATCTTTAAGGACTGAGCTTTATAGGGATACTTGGTACTCTAAACTTGGTGACGCTGTCAAGCAGCTTTATGCCACTGGTTGGCTCACCTGTACTTGGACGGCATCGGCGCACCTTTTTAGAGGTTTCCCAAAAGGGACCTTGGAATCTCTCGAGATGCACTCCAGTGCTCTTTCTGACAATCGTCGTCTTGCCTCTCATGACGTTACGAAACCATCGGCACCAACGCCTTCCACAGGTACTCCGTCGAATCACGAAGATTATACGTTTTCTCATGTTGGAGCTGCGAAATCCGGCTTGATCTTGTTTCGTGATCTTGCCATTTGTGCTTCAGAAGAGCCCATGTTCTAGCACACCGCGCGTTGGGGTCCTAAAGCCCATTTCAGACCGGTCCAGTGGTAGCGGTGACGGCATCCGCCGCTCCAGCGGCAAGTGGAGGCGCGGAGTCCTTTCTCGCCGCCTAGGGGTGGCCCTCGCCGCTAGCGCTAGTTCCGTTTGGTGCGCGCTTTCGCGCAGCAACCTCGCAATGGAGCAACGCAATCCTTGATGATTGCCAAGCGACAGCACTTCAAGAAAAAAAGAGGGAAAAAAGGGATTAATGTAGGGAAGGGAGAATGAAATTCTAGCGGCACCAATAGTAGCAGTGAAGCAGGCTGCTAGAAGAAAATCAGAAGTATTCAAGGAGGTTACTTACGTACTATAATGATGCACTGAAGTCCCAAAACGGAAGAATGCCAAGAAAACATACCAATAAGCTGAAACTTACCTCTGTTCCTCTCTTCCTCTCCAATCCTGCCGGTAGCAGTGCTTGAATGAAGTTATCACGCGAAGCAAAAGCACGTCCTGCTCATTCTAATTGGAAGCGTTAGCAGTTCTACGTCCTCAATCTTTCCATCTCTCATATTTTGTCTCCAACTCTTTCCTTAAACGTTGTAAGATTAGTTTTCTACCCTTTCTCATTAACATTGCATTGATACTAGAATGGTTTTTTTTGTGAGCACCACTTTAGAAGTGGTTTTTGAAGATATGAACAAAACATCGAAACAGTAAGGGTGTTGTTTGAAAGGTTTATGAAAGGTCTCCAGCGAGAAGCTGAGAAAATTCTTCAAAACTTAAAAATAAAATCTTCTAAAATTATTACACTTGCTGGGGCAAGTGAGCTTAAAAAATTCGAAGAAAGTTATACTAAATTTTCCTTGAAAAAACTATTCTAGCCATTTTAATGAGTCTGCAGTTTAACCTGCTTGAAGGTAATTCCGATTTGGAAGAGTTCGCTATCTGCGAAACTACAACAAAGATCGTGAAATGTGAAACAGAATAGTGAGTCCACTCATCAACTATTTCATATTACCAAGTGACAAAAATAGATTTTGCATACCGATTTAGTTGTTGAACGGTTCTCTGTTCCATAGCTAGATTTCGCTTGTTTCCATCCTTTGATAGTTCTTACATGCAGTTATCACTATTCATTGACGGCTTTTCAACGATTTTCTTATGCAAGCGTAATAGACATAAATATAAACATAACTACCTTCAGAACATATTGAGCCCCCATCGCCAATACTTAAGGTGTATGTACATGAGTCGAGCTCACACATTGCAAGTGTTTCGACTGGAACAACTTACCCATCCAATTCCATTACCAATCATCCTCCAACAGTGCCCGTTTCCCACAAAGTAAGCAGGTTTCCAGAAGTGTAAATTTTGTTTGAAGAATTTTCTTAGCTTCTGAAGAAAGTATACATCGGGATACCTAATTTTCGTCCTCTCAGCATTAAGAATCGTTCTCTGTGAGTAGATATATCAGTAACCCTTTCAGACAACACCCGTACAGTTTCGATGTTTTGTTCATATCTTCAAAAATAATCACTTTAAAAGTGGTGCTCACAAAAAGAAACACTTCTAGTATCAATGCAGTGTTAATGAGACTAGTGTTACAACGTTTAAGGAAAGAATTGGGAACAAATATGGGCGATGGGAACAATGAGGAGGTAGAACGGCTAACGCGCTCCAATTAGAATGTGCAGGACGTGTTTTTGCTTGGCCTGATAACTTCACTCACAGTGCTTGATGGCAAGTTCGCACAGCAAAACGGTCAAGTTCGCCGAACTTCCTCGACTGACGTGGAGGCAGCGTGTTCTAAGCAGTTCGCACCCAAGGCAGCACACTGGACGTCTCCATTTGTTGACGCTCTCGCCGCCGTACAAAAATGACTCGAGTCATTCTGCGTGGCGACCACGGCGGCGCCGCTTGGGGCGTGGCGGGGCGTGGACTTTGCCGCTCGAGGTCTGAAAACCTCACCAAGCCATCGCTGCCGCTCGGCCACGTCGCCACCCTATGCTTAACTATTGGCCGCGACAGCCGCCGCCGCCCCTGGGACGGGTCTGAAAGGGACTTAAGCGCCTTTGTCGTGGCAGCAGTGTCGCTCCACGTCTTCACCGCACAACAAAGTGTAGGAGAATCGTCCAGTCGAGTAGAAGCGCTTGAAGGTCGGCTTCCGCTAGATGCTCTACAGCCGAAAGCAGCCCATGCGTCCGAAAGCGGCCCACGCAACTCTTCACCTCCTAACCGCAATACACAGTAGACACCACCCCAGTTGGCAACTGTTGGTCGAACTCCACATGAGTCGTACTCTTGAGCGATTCCTATACCCGCAGACGATGGTTCGTCTTTACGAAGATCCTGATCCGAACCTTCCAATCCTGTATATTCCTAGAGGGCCATCTCGACTTTGATGAAGCCTCCGACGACGAACCTGTAGAAGGTCTTCTCGTTGCGGATTACTTTCTTCCTTCTCGTGGAGAGCCTCGTGTTTAATCTCATCAGCGATGTCATCCCATTATTGAGTAGAAGTTGATTATACTGATCGGCTTTCGATGATGAGGATGGCCAGGCACGGTGACAGGACTTGTAGAGTCGACGAGATTTAAGACAGATTGGAGCAGGTTAAGGCTTATCTCTCCGATGTTGAAGGATAGAACCTCCCATCACCCTCATCAGTGACAAGCGTTCCGTCTCTTAAATGTCGCAAATGTTTCCTCCGACACTGGCCTTTGACAGTGTGAAACATGACCACGTGAGAAATGAGTCGTCCTGCAAATTTTAGGGGAGCGTGTAGGTTGGCGTTCGAGGAAACTGTCATGGCGTTGTAGGTGCAAAGCATGAAGCAGTGGCATGTCGTGTTCGTGTCGAAATGAGGCCAGATTCATCAACCGCTTACCGCTTTTTAACAGTGAAAATATCACCGAAATCTGATGCTACTGAATGTCATATCAGGGGGTGTGGAGCTACTCTCACCGTTAGAGGGCGGTAAGCGGTAGATGAATCTGGCCCCTGGTGGCGAATCAATAGTGTCCTACGCGAGCTGAGATTTTTCCGCCTCTCATCGGTTACCATACAGTCCGAAATCATGTATGACAAATCATGTCCGATAGCAGGGTGCTGAAGCTGGTCGTAGCAAGAAGGAACCCCGCTGTTGCCTATTGCTACTTCCACTCCACAATGAGGCGCTGCACCATATTGTGGTTGTAACAGATCGAAAGAGCAATCTTTTCAAATTGACGCCACAATGCGAGAATTACCTTTGCCTTAACACATCCATTATTGGTTAACATGACTGCTCACTTAACAGTCGATTCTAGGTGGTTCTACAAGAAATAGCATTCACACTGGAACTCTTCACCTATTTTTATCTAGCATGGAAATTCGAAAATAAATGGATGACTTGGTTCTGCACAGTGGTCGTTTGGAACCTCGTGCACCTCACTGATGCGTAAGTTTGTGTACGAATTTCACGAGAAGACTTTAGAATGAACAAGGATGTGAGGAATCAATACACCCACTAATTGTTCTTCTGCACCGCTGTTTGCTCATGAAATCAATCATGAAATCTAATGACTCTTTTCGCTTTTCGCTTTCAAGAATATATCCCAATAAATGTTCTTGTAAGCAGCACCAACCACCAGCCTCCATTTTAGGTAATTGGAAGCTTCTCTCGTTTTGCCAGATGTTGGGGATTTGTGAATTTAATCTTTTGCAATTCGGCTAGTTTTTGTTCCTGACGGCATCATTGAGATCTACTAACGCTTACTTGCAAGAACAATTTTATGAAAAAAGTGGATAATGTAATAAATAAGTAGTATAATAACAACCCATATAATGTGCAAAAAATTGCAAATTTCCTAGAAGATGCACAAATGGCTCATTAGAAAGGATAATGTAAATGAATACACAGGGCTACAATATCTTATTTAGACTGATCATTATCGGATTCAACACCGAATTCAGAAAACTTGTTTCTTCACCAAGACGCATTTTCGGTTGGTTTACTTCTGATGCTTTACTTACTGCAGGCAATTTCTAATTCCTAGTATCACTGTTATACAGGCGAACACCGTCTAAGCAGTCATCGAAACATTTTAATCTTTTTTTGCAGATATGAAAAATTAGTTGCGTTCGAGCAACGTTCAGTCGCAGAAGTTTTAAGAAGACACACATTTCAACGTTTAGTTGAGAACGTATAACACTGGATACCAAACTAAGGTGCGTACACAGGGTGTTAAAATATCATCTATAACATTAATTTTCAGACTTTATGTATTTAGTTCATGTGTGACCAAAACAAATGTAGAATTCGTTCTTCTGAATGTATTAATAATGTGTGGTTATAAATAAACATCAGCTGGAAATTATTTCTTCTTTATGCTTCAACTTCTGCACTTCGAGCATAAAATGTCGTCATAACGAGTTCACTGCATTTAGTATTCAGTTCGACCTAAAAGTTTTCATAGTTGACATTTATTCAACTGAACCAGCTTCCACCAGCAAGACACTCCTGATCCGAGCATCGAAGCACGTGGTTTAGGACTTCAGGCATTCACCATGGATTCCGCAACTTTGAGGATTTCCTCAATTTGTCACCGATGTTTGACCTGGTTCCAAACAGGCGACGTCTTCGACTAACATTTTGATATGCACCACCCGGACAAAATCATCTCCACTCAGTATAAGAACGAGGATTAGATTACGTTGAGCGAAAACTTCGCTATTTACACCGTCAGCCCGCAGAGTAAATGCTCACCACTGTCAACGTATGATCCTAACAAATTCTGCATTTGTTTCTATCCATTCAGCCAGCGAAGGTGCATATGGCATATGTTAACGCCAGTTTATGGTCGCCGCAAAACGGCGCACTCATTCATCCTTTGTCAAACTAAGTAAAGGGATAAGTACTAGGCCATTGCGAGCGCAAACGATCTCACCAATGAAATAGCAATCGCCATTAGCTTCCCGGAGAAAGCAGGGAAAGTCGACGACCGAGAGCCGTCAGAGCGCTACCGCAGTAGGAAGCGTGACGAGAGGTACAATTGCTATCGCTTTCGCTGCTCGACATCTCGTGAACAAGGTTCTTAAGGAACGATAAGGAGAAACGATTCATGTCTAGGAGTTTAACCTGGAAAAGCGGAGAAGCACGCTTGCACGATAGGTTCGGCAACAGGTCAAGATATATTCTCCGCGTACTTATTATATGTCTTCATCGCATTTGCACGCCGTCTAGGAAAGGACAGCTACTACGAACGTCTCATGCGTTATAGATAACCTCATGACGCCATGTGCGACGTGATCAAGAGCACTACCTGTTGCAGCACGGCTACAGCAAGCACCAAGCAAATACTCCTGTCCCATGATTGCACGTTCGTGAGACTGAATAAGCTCCAAAACGTCATCTCACTCGGCTTAGAGAACAAAACAGCCTTATAGCTAAGCGTGCAGTAAAACGTTTAGGGATTCCAGCAGCAAATAAGCGTTTTCATATCCATATAGCGTTTGGAGGACAAAAAGTTTCAGAGTTTCCAGGTATTTACTATTGTCGACGTGTTCGACGAGGAGTTGGCACTTTACCAACAATAGACTTCCTGACATTAGTGCATCGTCCACTTCAGCTGTCGGGCGAGGACGAAGTGTTCATCAGGAAGCATGCAGAGAGACTATCACAATGGAGAATACTGTGCCGAAATTGAGGTGATGCACCAGAAGTTAACTGAAAAACATCGGCCTTGGTCAATCGAAGAGGCTTCATCCTAGCGTATGACAAGGCTCATATACACGTTTCAAAAATTGTTCTCGAGAATGGGTGAATTGGGATACGAAGGTCATCCAGCATATTCACCAGATCTGTCTCTTACAGAATATCATTTTTTCGAGCATTTAGATCGTCATGTGAAGGATTAAATATTCAGCAACCAGATGATGTCGAAATGACCTCTTATGTTTTATTAATTCTCGTAGTTCTGGTCTTATAAAGATGGAATGTCTAAGCTATTGCCGCGTTGCGAAACGTGCTAATTGTAACGGTGCTTACCTCGATTGATACAATTGCTCCCAAGCAAAGTTGTGATCTGCCAAAGCTTTCAGCCAAAAATTTTCATACCTCTCAACTACCTAATACAAAACAAGCCTTTATTATGGGTGATTACCAAACAAGTGTTCATTAGGCACATATTATTCGAAGCCTTTTACCTTGAAAGATTGGCTCGACTAGGTACCTCGTTATTACTAAGACGAATTATCTGTGATTAAAACTTTGTTTTCAGAAATGTTAATGTTAAAATCACTTGGATATTCCTGAAAAAATCTTCACTTATTCCTCATTTAAAGGGATTACCAGAGGGGACAGTCTTAGAAGTAACCGCAAAAATTTAAGAATCTTTTTCGGCTCGCGTTGTGAAAACAGGTTTTCTATCCATTTGGTTACCAAACTAGCAGCGGTCTGCGTCAAGGTGGAGCGCTGTCACCCATGGTGAATTATTCTTCGTGTTAAACTGTTTTAGACTCTCTCCAGAAGGTACTAGTTATTATTTTTAAGGGATTTAAAACAGTGGTACTATTTTCAACTACTGAGCGAATGTATGCGTTGTAAGCACCTATTAGGACTTTTGGGTTCCTGGATTTCAGCGTTTTAAATAAGTTCTCGTCCGGCCCATTGCCTTGTTTGCTATCATTTCTATATGATCACTGAAGTTCAGAGAGGTGTTATTGAGGAATCCTGGAGCCGGATTCAACGACGATTTACAGCAATTTAACGGAGAAAATACAGCCGAAATTCCTGATAACGCAACTTCTCAACAAGCGATATGGTGAAATAAATCCGACCCTGGACCTCGTACCACGTCGGTGGTAGATAGTATGGTGCCATTTATGTGATAACTGGGAGTTCAGGAAGGAGCGACGTGCAATAGGTAGGACAAGCGTTTTTCTATGTGAAGAGGCAGCTCTCATTGAGTTGACATGAGCTGATGTGACCAGTAGCCGCCTGATGCCTTGCGGAATTGGTAGTAGATTTAACGACTTTCACAACATTATGTCATCCGCATTAATTTCGCACCAGGGGTGTGAGCTGACTTGCCGCCGGTAAATTTTTTACCGCATATTTTTAACGCGCAGATTCGCCGGTAAATGTCGATAAATGTCAGTAAATCCGTTAATCCTACTATATATAAAGGAGCAAGTGTGTGTGTGTGTGTGTGTGTGTGTGTGTGTGTGTGTGTGTGTGTGTGTGTGTGTGTGTGTGTGTGTGTGTGTGTGTGTGTGTGTGTGTGTGTGTGTGTGTGTGTGTGTGTGTGTGTGTGTGTGTTTCCGTCCGTCACAACTGGAGTGCGGGCACTACGTAGTGGCACAGCACAGTGGCTGAACACGTCGGCAACCGTGCTTGGCGAGCTGTAGACGTGCCGAACACGTCGGCAACCGTGCCTGGGCATTCAGATGATCATCAACAGGAGGGTTTTGGAGGCAATCGATATCGATCGATATTATCGATTTTTTTTTGAGGATGACGTTCAAGCGGTACGAAACTTTAGCCCTGGGGGTAATCGAGGTCGCTGAGCACGAATCTGGAGTCGACCAATCGATACATATCGATATTATCGATTTCTTTGAGGATGACGTTCAAGCGGCACGAAACTTCAACACTGGGGTAATCTGGGTCGCTGAACACGAATCTGGAGTCGACCAATCGATATCGATCGATATTTTCGATTTTCTGTGGATGTCGTTGAAGCGGCACGAAACTTCAATCCCACGAATCTGGAGTCGACCAATCGATATCAATCGATATTATCGATTTTTTGTGGATGTCGTTCAAGCGGCACGAAACTTTACCCCTAGGGTTAATCGAGGTGGCTGAACACGAATCTGAAGTTCGGTTTTGAACTGTCGATCGCCATCAATATCGATATTGGGCAAATAAGCGTTTTTGTGGATGTCGGCCCTTTTTTCGCTTTTTTCTAACTTGCCCTAATCGACGTAGTTAAGATGAAACCATGACAAAGGTGTCAGCTACAATTAATGATGAGAAGTTATTGCCACGGCGAAGCCGTCAAAAAGCCGTCGGTGCGGCCGAGAGGCCGCACAGACGGCTGGTTTTTTTTAAATATTTGATATTCCCTCAAAAACAACTAGTTTTAGGCGGCAGTGATGTAAAAAAAGCGTAAAGCTTTACACCGAAACATCATCACGCTCAGAAAAACCGTATCATCTTCGTATTATCATGCGTACGTCATACTAAAGCAAAGAAAGCCCTGAAAGCAACGAGCATCCTACAACAAACAAAACAAACGGAAGTCTAACAACGCACAAGTATAACGATCTATGTTGTGGGTACTTATTTAAAACTCTATAGAAACATTTCCGGAACAGCCAACGAATATTGCTATATCTCTTCTGGATTAACATTTTAACTGCTTTTTGAAATATCACAATTACCATCACTTCATTTGGTGAAAGAATGATCCACACCTTACACTGCTACTTTTTTGAACTATTATGCTGTACTTTGGAGCAAAGCCAGACACTTCAGAAAAATAACAAAATTTGACATGAAAACGAACTTTTCTCTTTTCTTGTACGGCAAAACAGCTTAAGAGTCCACCAGGACATCTGGTGGACTAGCAGAATACACTCCGATGCCTTACTTCTTGGACTAAATTATGGGAACAAGACATGAGCGTATCTTCTCCTTCTTTCTCTGGCGATCGTCTGTTCTGAGAGCTTCTATACCTCTAATTCAAATTGTCTCATTTCGTGTGAAGAATCTCAGCGCGAGGTACCTATCCCAGTGGAGCGCATTTCTAACACTGGAGCGCACCATCTCTGCCTCGTGATGTGGACATGGATGTTTTATTGAGGTTGAGGACCACGAACGCTAATAGTAAGTTATCGGATAAGATAGAAGCAATCACCTCTAAACTGAGATCGGTAGTATGTTTCCTTCTCCACTCGATTGATAGAAACATGATTTTGCATGATAAAGGTAGTTAAACTTTCCGGTAAATTTGGGAATTTAACGGAAAATTTTGTTAAGAAAATTTATCGCGAAAATGCCGGTAAAGTCGTTAAACCGGTAAATCGTTAACCGTGAAACGCACAACCCCTGTTCCGCACTTAACATTCAATGAGGGAATGTTGGAAGGAATTTTAAAAGTATATCAATCTTGATTACTCCTTAATTCCAAACAGTCCCGATAGTGCTCGACAAATGGGGTTGTCATCAGTTAGAAGGAGGAGAACTAAAAACGATATCAATATGTTACTGAGAAATCTCAAATGCATAGCTAGAGTCGACATCGCCGACTTCTTCCGTTTCGCACCTAGCGATGCCATTACCAGGCAATGAGGGGTAAGACTCTGTGACTCCGTAACGGAAAGTCAGATCAGAGCGAGCTTTTTTCCACAGAAATTTCCCTTTGTTCCTTTCCTTCATGAGGGCGAAAACGTTACGGATGTTCTTGAGTCGTTTTAGAAGTCATCTTGATAGTCGATTACAACCTTCATAAATATCAATTTTCAACCTCAGTTCATCCTCCACCTCATTGCGACTTCTTTTTCTGGTCTTCTGCACAGTGATGTTCGATTTTGCTTTCCATTAATAGTTTTTTTTAATATGTCACTATTGCTCAATCAGGACCTTTACCTATATGCTTGTTCCTAATCTGTATATTTCGTTTGCGTTATTTCGTAAAGAATCAATTCATTTTACGCTGTTTGTTCAAGTACCAATAAAATAAAGTAAAGTAAATGTTTCAGTCGCAAATAATTGTTGTTACTACGATATTATTTTCAGGTGCGTAGTAATGCAGACGGAGGAGCACTGGCTGTCGTTTACACCCAACTACAAGTTCCTGGTTCAGATCTCTCGCTCACGCCAACCAAGCCTTCCTACCCGAAGTAGAATGCGTGGCGTGTCCTAAAATGAATAATGCTCCAATGAACAGTTTTTGAAGCCTAGCAAAGGTCCCATGTCTCAGCAATCCCTCAAAAATTTCCCAAGGCCGAGTATTCAAAGAAAAATGTGTAGGGATGTTAATATTGTTATGCCGAACGAGGTTGTAAGGTGATATGGTGTATGCGTGTGGTGTATTGAGCAGCTCAATAAATACCCACCTTACAACCTCGTTCGGCACAGCAATATTTACATACTAACGAAGAGAGAACTTGGAGAATGTATAGAGAATTTCGGGAACCGTCTCCCAAACAACTGTGAAAGTTCATTAAATGTCTGGCAACAGTAACCTTCCTATCACAACGGACAATATATTAGAGCAGAAAGCAGTGGTCTCCAAGAACAGTGACACGATAGAGAATCTGTGGAAAAGACGCCGTAAACATTAGATATTCTCTTGGGTGGTTATCTCACCCCATTGTCTGAAGTATTATTACCCAGCTACTTTATCAAAATATCTACTCCTTACACCTTCCAGCTTTTCCTCTGTTCATGCTATAGTTCGAGTTTTATACCATTTCCAAACGGTTTACATATGCCCCCGGTTTTCCATATGCCCCCGGTTCTTGTTGAGATAATCCATTATTAATCCAGAGAATCGGGAATGAGCTCAAGCTTCTACTCCATTGTATCCCCTGCCCCGATAAAAGTGTGCATGTTTTGTTGTTGTTAGTTTGCAGTTTGCAGTTTGCAATTGGTTCTGAAACTTCTAAGCAAAAGCCACCACAATCCTTTTTCGAATTCTCCTGACAACGTGGCTTGCCATTTCTCCTCAGTCATATGAAGCAGATCTCATTCCACTCGAACGTAGTTAACAAACGCTCCCACTTCCTCAGTCTACCAAAAGACGTCAAATGTTCCACCAACATTGTGTACCATTTAACTGTTTCCCTTCTTCTGCGCTAGTAGAAGGAACGCAGTCGAAAGCAGTCGGCACACCTTTTCGCGCCCTAGCGCGCCCAGCAGACTCGGCGACCACCCGCGTATGATGTCACTAGCCGTCCCTGTCAGCAGCAGTCGGACCCGTCCGTCCGAGGCGGGCTCAACAACACGCCACGCTACCGCGATCGGGGGCGGTGGGGCGCGGCGCGGCCCGCTACCGTAACCCAGGGAGCGGCCTAACGTATACGTATATTCGTATACGAACCCGTATTTGGTCTGTGCACTGAGTTGTGACTGCGAGCCGATGAACAATTCAGTGCTTTATCCTTTCCGGACAAGTCTTGTAAAAGATCACCGACACCGTTGAAATAGAAGGCTTCGATGGCCTGCGTAGGGCATAAGTCAGAAAGCTCGATTCGGTGTGCACGCGGCATCCGTTCCTCCTTCGTATGGAAATCTATGGAGCCGGAATCTCAATGGACTCGGAATCTGTGGAGTGGAGTGGAATGGACTTCGAACTCATGGACTCGGAATCTCAACGTATTAGTGTAGATGAAGTTTTCGCCCTATACAAGTGTCTAAAAAAATATATACACTGTTTGAAAAGTGATAACTTTGCTCTCACTGAAGATAATGAAGAAGATAAGGGGCCATATGAAAGCAGAATAAAATGGAAATTTTTTAGATATACGAGCGGTGTGGAATGTCCATGCGTTCGTCTGAAATTTCGCATTTTACACTCGATTGATTGTGTTTCGTTTGAATACCCTTATAATTTGCTCACAAAGTGGCCGTTTTGATTGAGTTGTGCTTTTTTAAGGTTCAAACCCTGAAAACACCCTACGGTTTGCGAAAAACGCACGGTATCCTGAAAGAATGTACTGTTTGAAAGGTTCTAACAGTGCTGCTTGTAAAGCTTTTAAGTTGTTTGAGACCCATATTGAAGCACAGGGCAATAAAATTTCAAGATAGTCAAGATTGCGCCATGCCCTCGCCTGAAACCTTTCCAGACTTGGTCGATTGTGCATGGGCTGAATATTTGTTACAATCTTGTTGCTACTTGCCCAGATTACTTGGTGCTGTGCTTCTTTTAACGTTTTCCGTTGTCCATTTGCTGAAATTATGCCGATTAACCTCTCCGTTCAATTTGATTGGTGTTTCATCAGTCCACAGAATCCGTCTTATAAAATGGGGCTCCTGCTCACATTTAAATCGTGCAATCAATAGACCCCCTTGTTATAACGTCTATAACGTCTTTCACGCGATTGTCAAGTTTTAAACGTTAAAAGAAGCACAGCACATGTTGATGTGGTCAGGTAGTAACAAGATTGTAACAAGCATTCAGCCCTTCACAACCATTCCAGTCTGAAATGCAAGGTTATAAGTGGAGGTTGGCGCAATCCTGATTGTTTGCACATCGGAGAAATCTCGTTACCCTGTGCTTTCATATAAGTCTCAAACACCTTTAAAACCTTCACTAGTAGCAATGTTAGAACCTTTCAAGCAGTACTTGCTTTTTTTAGGACACTCCGCATTCGTCCCAAGCCGTAATGTGCTTTTAATTTTTAAACCCTAGAAAAAAGCACAAATCGGTCAAAACGGCCACTTTGTGAATAAATTGTAACACGTATTCAAGCGAAACACAATCAATCGAGTGCAAAATGCAAAACTTCAGACGAGTACCTGGTGCATTCCATACCGCTCATACGTCAGAAATTTTTAATTTTCTTATGCTTTTATAATAGCCTTTAACTTTTCAGTATCTTTACTGTGAGCAAAGATATCCTTTCACCTTTTAAACAGTGCATAAATTTTTTGAGACACCCTGTATATCCTGCTTCTTCGTCAAGGATATCAAACATCCTTAGGGTTTTATGGAAACATAGAATCTATTCTGTGCTCTGTGTCGTGCAATTCTGCAAAGAAGAAATACTTCGCCATGGTTCTGTGATGAGTGGCATTCACTGGAATCCAAAAGCCACATTATAGATCAGTCGTAGGTTTTGGACGATCTTGAGTCAACCGGCGTTCAAAACACAATAGATACCAATTAACGGATTAGCAGAGTTTTGTTAGCATATTTCCCTCAGAATATGTCACGAGGTGCCGGCTGTATAATCCGCTTCGCAGTTGAGCTCTTCTACCCTGTTCTATAAAGGCGTCGTCCTCGCTCTCTCATTACAAGGTACCCGCAGTCTTCAGCTACTATGGAAAGCAGCGAAAACTGGTTTGTGTCCGAGCACAAGATCGCCGCAGTAATTGTGTTCATGGTGAGTTTTGAAGGTTAGACAGTTCGCACACGCATTCCTAATAAGCACGTTGTTGATGAAGAAATGGTACTTAACTTGAAATCGAAGTTCACATGAGCAGAAAATAATGACGAAAACTCAAGTTCTAAACCGATAGAAAAAGCATATTCTTTATTTGGTTGTTTTTTCAATCGTATTCGCCCAATTCTTTATAGGTTTGCAGGAAGCTTCTCTTGAATGCGACAAATATTCAAAATTTTAAACACAGAAACACCTCCCGTTTCTCAATCATTTTTAGCACTCGGCGATGTTGTAATGTAAAAACAATTAAACTGACGTACTGCCTCACATAGGAGTGCAAGGTAACTAGACAATTAGAAGGCGAATGTAGCACATGGCTCGTTTTAAAAGCCTCATTAGTACTTCAGAATTCGTGAAGTTTCTGATTTAATAAAGTGGTTTGCCGGCCTTTGCGCAAAGCTGCGTAAGCTTTGCGTGTTTTCCAGATATCTTTCGTTGGCTCCTTGGCGAATTGGCTAGTAGCAACCACTACTCTTCGCCTACCATCAATGAGAAACTCCTTCGGACGACTTCTCTCCAGTCAGGCGAGCGGCGAAGCAGTCCTGTGCTCAGTTTTCGCCTTTATCTACTCACCTATGGTGTTTTTGTAAGTATCTCAAAATTCGAAGGAAACTAAGGGTTGTGGCGGACAGATTGAGTCTGCTTGAAGTGGCGGTTCAATATGCCACCCCATCCATCCCTTTGGGGTCCAACGGAACATATAACGCAGTTCGAACTCAAATTAGTCTATACTATTCCCAGGAAAAGGAGTGAATTTCGCATTCCACATTCCATAGTGTTAGACCAACGCTAGTATCTCAATCGTTGTATCCTTCACGCTAGTATCTCACTCCTTGTGTCCTTCAGAATGTTCGTATACACCCGTGGATCTCACTATTAGTGCTTATGAATAGTAGCCGAAAAAGTTGCGGAAATGTTTCGATAAAAAGAGTACTACTTTGACTGATGACTTTTCTGTCGCTTCCTGAATCTTATGGCCTAGACTATCCTTGAAAAGGTAAGCAAGAATCTGAGACAATTATTTCTAGCCGCGTGCGAAAGTACAATTTCATGCAGGAGAGTTGCAAAGTTTAAAAAAGAAAGAGATTAAATTACGAAACTTGGGTCAGACAGAAAGGTTACGACTTGCTCTGAGTTTCCAGAATTTGTTAATGTTTCAAAATCCACGAGTTGACAGACGTTTTGGTAATGGCACTTAGAGAAAAACATTTAGTCTCGAAAGATATAATATAAGCGCATCGATAGATATAGGTGCCAAAGTCAACCACAGCACAGTTTAAAAAGGCAGACTAGGGACTGGAACAAAATAACGACCAATGCATAAAACAAAACTCTGCTGAAATTGAGGTTTAACCGAGCAAATGTTCCCACTTATCCAACGGCTGCTAGTAGCATTTTGTCAGATTCATTCATACATAAGCTGCGGTAAAAGGACAAGGATAAAGGACGGCGTTATTCAATCCCCTTTGGGATGCGCCACGCATTCTACTTCTACGAGATGTCGTGGAAGCGAGTTGATTGCGTATTCGGCCATGCAATGACTTGCGGTGGCCAGCCGATGAACAAGTCAGCGCTCTATCCTTCCCAGACAAGTCTGGTACCAATTCACCGACCCCGGAAGGATGGAAAGCTTGGTTGGCCTGGGCGGGAAACCCGAACCAGGAACCTGGTCGGGTGCAGGCGATAGCCGGCGCCTCCTCCAACTGCGCTCCACGCGCCCAAGCTGCGGTACTTGCACTTAAAACCTATATTTTGTTCTGCTTAATCTATGTGTATGTGTAATAGTAGGGCGCGTGTAGCGCAGTCGTAGGAGGCGCGACTGTCGCGTGCACCCGATACCAGGTTCCTGGTTCGGATTTCCCGCCCAGGCCAACCAAGCCTTCCATCCCTCCGGGGTCGGTGAATTGGTACCAGACTTGTCTGGGAAGGATAAAGCGCTGACTTGTTCATCGGCTGGCCACCGCAAGTCATTGTATGGCCAAATACGCATTCATGTCGCCTCCACGACATCCCGTAGAAGTAGAATGCGCTGGCGCATCCCAGAAGGGATTGATTAACGCCGTCCTTTATCCTTTTATCCTTTATGTGTAATAGCGGTGTCGGAAAAGCTGCCGAAGATCGCTTGCGCTCATTCTAAAATTCTTGGCCCGAGCTTACCGCCCAGGCCGACCAAGTCTGCCATCTCTCTGGGGTCAATGAACGACATAGTAGCATACTTACCTCCGAAGGATGAAACTCTGACTTGCTCATCGACTGGGCACAGTAAGCCATTGCATAGACCCAGTTTGGATTCAAATTGCTTCCACGACATTTATATTAAGAGTAGAATGCGGGGGCGTATTCCGCAACGGATTATCTAACTACATTCTTCTTTCTTATATACTTTAGGTTCAGCTATCGGTATATGTCGCGTAGGTGAGCAGCATTGGTAGCTGGGAACGCCTAAACCAATCAGACTACATGGGATCGGCTTGCCATTCAGAGAGGGCGTGTACAGTTGGTATCCTGATGGGCTGGCATGTGTTCGGCCAGTGCTCTGTTTGGTTACTATTGGCTGGCGCGCTCCCACCTACCAATGCTGCTCACCTACGCGACATGTACCCTTCAAGTAAATACTTGAGGAAAACTTCAAAGCAACCATGAGTAGTGTGTTTGCTTAGATGTGAATGACAATTGACCCTCTACCTGACATCAGCCACTTCACGCAGGTTATATAGATTTTTAAGGTTCTACGCGCTCTCTGTGTGCTATGTTGTTGAACAAACAAAAGAACTCGTAAAGGAGGGTTTTATAGCTGATGCAGATTTGATAGCTCTTTGTTGAAATACAATTTTCTGCAACATTTGAAAAATTCTACAATTCTCTAAGGTTCAAATGTTATTGCTAGTGATTGGCTTTCCAGTGATATTGATGCTATGAAACGCAATTCGTGGCAATTTGGAATAATACAGCTGATGTGCTACGATATCTGCATATTTTCACATCTATTCATTGCGCTCAATCGCATGTGCGCTATCTGCCTGCCTCTACATTACGAACTCTACTTCAAGTGAGTCCCGCTATACGCCTAAATGAAGCTCCAAGTAGCTTAGATTAGATTTGTTGTACGAGGGTATCGTGCGTTAACACAACGAACCGATGAACACAACATAAAACCGTGAACGAACATTCACCTGCTAAAACACAATAAAAATAATGCAGTATATCAAAAGCAAGGCAGACAAAAAGAGAGGAAATAATTGGGAAACAAATAAGGCAGCTGGAAAGCGAGGGGCGCAAATGACGCTAAAGGAGTTTTTTGAAAAGCTGCTTTTAGGTTGAGTCATAAATTTGGCAACATTTCTGTTTTTTCTGGAATTCAAAGTAAACCCGCTGGTGTGTTATATTCTGTTTGAAAGCACATGTCCTAGCGATCATTTTGAATTATGAGTCGTTAATTTTCCTTGCGCAGTTGAAAGTCTTCATTCACTAGAACGATGGCTACTTAAGGTGAAAAAGTGTGTGATTTCATTTTCAAGTAGTTGAAGTTTGGCATCAACCCAGCTACGAGGATCAAACACATTTAGAAAGTCACCGATAAGTTCACTCCTAACCGGATGAATTATTGGAGACGGTACCAGCAGCTCCTTTCCGCCCAGAAGGGCGGCAAAGACAAACCATTCCAGGGAAGATCAACTGCTGTAAAAAAACACCTGCGGCAATCCAAGTCGAAATCTTCTCAAACCACACTACGACTGACCGCTGAGCTCCACTTCTCCCAGTGAACCACCGCTCGTCGGTTGCAGTAGACTGGTAGGTCGCCAAAATCGCCTTCGTCAGTGCCTCATGCGTTGACGGAAACCCAAGTAAATCGCTGTGCTTCCGACTGCCGAGAGCTCCGGCACCGGTTCAGGCGAGGGGGTCTGGATCGAATCCTTACCAGCGATGAAAACCGGATGCTTCACAACAACTGTAAAGACGGAAAGCAATAGCTGGAACGCAACGAGCTGCTGGTTCTGACGTCACAACCGGAGCGCCACCGAAAGAAAATCCTGCCATGCGTTTGGAGGATCTGTAGTGGTCCAATGCACCGTGAGCTGCCCCACGTAGTCAAACCATCTTTGTCGCTCACCTTTGCCAACAACTCGATTCGTTCCTGCAAAAATTAGTGGAGAAGGAAGTCGATACGAGCCAATGTCTCATTCGTCAGGGCAACAGCCGACCGCTTACGGCACTTCAGACACCGCCAAAAAGCTAGGAATTGGGCCAGACCAAAATCAAGCAATCACCATACGTCCCGGACATTGCGACTTCTGACTGCCATCTGCTTCGGTTGATGGAGCACTTTCTCCGTGTTAGGCTCTTTGCCGAAGTCGATGAGGTAACGGCAGTGGTACATGACTTCTTCAGGTCGAAACCGACCAAATTCTACCGAGATGTAATCCACTCAGTTCATATGAAGCGGAAAAAATTCATTGGGAATAACGGCAATTACTTCGTTTAAGTCAATCGGTTTTCTTTTGTGGTACAATCTCATTTTTGCTGAAAGACAAATTCTGTTGCAAAACTTGATTCAACCTAATAAATGAGTGGGATCCTGCCTTTTTTCGAAGCTTAGCATATAACGATGCAGCCCTACATGCGAAGAAGTAACGCGCACAATTGGGCTTGGCCCCACCAGGATCGTATCTAAGACAACCAGTTCGCGTGTTGCCCGACCTTACTGCCATTAAATCCGAAGGCTTAATACTGGTGATGTGATGTATAACCTTATGGTAAAGAATAGTATCATTGCTCCTTCCCCTATACTCCAAGGTTTGCAAATCAAAATTGAGATTCCGGTGCGGGTAATCGCTGACAGCCTTAGTCACCCGCACCTACCATAACCTACCGTAATCGGCCGTAATTTTGAAAACGGATCTCAGATTCGTGATCAGCACCCCAAATAACCCCCTAGCCGAAGTTTGGGCGAAAATTTTTTTTCGACCTCTCCTCGACCCGTGGAGTTGTGAAAGTACAATAGTGCCCACGAGTGATATGAAAGCTTATCGAACGACAGAACACGAATTCACGGGCTCGGAATACGTGGGCCCCCGATTTGGCGCCAAAGGGAGCGGATGGCGAACATGATTGGAGCAGATTTGCGTTCTCTACCTGAAAACATCTTCAAATCGCAATTTGAGCAAATGTTGCCCTTCGTCCACACTTTGCCTTCCTAGACTGCCCTCCGTTTCAGCGAAGGGGGGGGGGGGGTGCGGCCCATATGCTCCCGACATTTCAGCAATCGCTTCACTTCTAACTAATTGTAAGGGGAGCACTCGTCATCATTTAGCAAGATACGTCCGCATAATATTGCATCCAACCACCAAGTTTGTATTCAAAGGTGACTAGATTCCTTTAAGTTATGAAAGTAAAATACTACTAAGGTTTATCATCCATTTTGTCAAAAATACGGTCCTTGTAGCAAATATGGGCGGCTTTGGGTGGTGAAAACTCAGCTTTAGGATGTGGGAAGTGACCGTAGCCAACCAGAATACTGCCTGACTACACAACAGCCAAGGTAGAGCCTAACGCGCAACCAATTGATAAAGCTGTCCGGCTTGTGATATGGACCAAAAATACCTATTTGCAAGATTTGTTCATGGTGAAGTGTGGCCAAAAACAAACTTTTGTGACAGGTTTTTCAAGCGAAAGAGCGCAGGTAAGCGGAGAGGGCAGAATCTGTCTAGTTTTAAATCAAATAAAGAGCCTGTATTTCAGTAAAAGAAACACTAACATAATGATAATAATATCGTGGACAGTGTCCATATGTCGATGCATGGTCGCCTACGGCTACTGTAAGAACTTTTCAGTCCGTAGCCGTAATGTAACTGAAGATTTCCACAACTTTTTTTATTCAGTTGACTGCGACTTCCTCTACGATGGCAGCATATGGGCAATGGTTTTCACTAGAACTGAGGTAATCAGAGAATTTTATCGTTTTGTATCACACACATCTCTGGTCCTGCCTCCTCTCTTGTGGGCGTTGTTTCCAGGACGTCATTGAAGGTTGTCTGCGCGCGTTTCAGATGTGAACACTGCGTCAGTATTACTTTGTTGCATAGTACCCGATGAAGATCCATCGAAATTGGAAATGGGAAATTTTGCGCTGACGGGACATAGAAGGAAAGGGGATAGCGGTAAACCACCCCTTTTTTGATATGCGCCATGCGTTCTACCTCTATGGGATACTGTGGAGATAACTTAAATGCGCACTTTGCCTACACAATGGTCAACAGATGCCAAGTCGGTGCGTTATGCTTCACAAGCAAGTATCATAGACCCCAAAGAGATGGAAGGATTGGTTGTCCACGGCACGACCTCAACCTAGAACTTTGGTTCGGGATGCACGCGATACATACAGTCAGTGATCCCTCCGACTGCGCTACAACGCGTTCTCCAAGTTACCTGCACGAGATGTATTTGACGGTTTTCATGTTACCTCCATCTTGCTCGTGAATCCTCTCAACTTCTTCGAACATGATCGGAATTTGCAGCCTTAGGTTTCGACAGAGTCCGATAGAATACATGTGGGGCATTCTTGTACACAAAGCTGTTCGAAAATAGAACCACTTACTCCATGGTTTCTGATCTGAAGAACACGTACTTGATGCATGGGCTAGTGTAGAGCAAACTGTTATTGATAACTTTATCAATAGTATGCCAAATAGAATTGTTGATGTTGTTTACAGCAAAAGCGAAATAACAAAGTAAGTAGTCCTGTTTTTTGTTATTATTTTTGTAAAGAAGTGGGTTTTTAGAAGTAAACCTATAATTTTGCACCGCCCTACAATGAAACTTCCATTGTTTAAAGTAAAAGCTCGTGTTATCCTGCTCTGATCAGGTGTTCTACTTAGGATTCTCATATAAAAGTTTTCGCCGATGAGGAACACGACGGTGACGTTAATGAGCTTTGGTAGCAGGATCCATTGTTAATGGTGGACGGTTCAGGAGCCGGACCTATAATTTGGTATTACGGGGTGTATTACGTATAACGAGCGAAGTAATCCTTAACGTCACGACGTCACTGTACGAAGAATGTGGACCCCTTACGATGGAATGGGCTTATCAGAGAGTAGAATAAAAATCTCCTCAGCATAGACCTTAGGATCATGTAGTCTCATGCAGTCATAGGTGTTCTCACTGCAGCCAGGCACAAGCTAAATTAACTTAAGTGCAAGATAGCATAGTCGCAGGTGTCAGTATCCTAAAAAGGGAAGGACAGGTCTTGTCACTGGCTGTTCATCTTTGAAGATCTTGGAGCATCACTGATAACACAGATATAAGTTCAACTTTGTCCACCTAAAACTTCGAAATCTGACATCCTGTCTCACATCTTTTTTGCAGTCATGTTATGAAATTTTCAAATGTTTCAGATTGCAGCACTAAAAAAACTAGCCACAGATGGCTATTTAAATAGTTACAGCCTTTCAAGAAATGATTCCCTTTTCTACCCTTACTTTTTGATGCGGTAAAAACTGCTCAAAGGAAAATCGAGGAGCAGCGCAGCATTGACGAAATGACGCAGAGGAGAGATCGAAAAAAAGTTTTTCAACCAAACTTCACACGGGGGGTTTCTCTAGGGTGTTAGTCACGAATCTGACATCCGTTTTTGAAATCGATTACGATGGGCTCGGGTGACCAAGGCTGTCAATGTCATAATCAACGATTTTGCCCAAACTTCGCCTAGCGGGCTATTTGGAGTGCAGATCACTAATCTAACATCCATTTTTTAATCACGCAGGAGTTTGGGCAAAATCCGTGACCATGGCCTTAGTCACCCGTACCTGCCGTAACCTAGGAAGGAAATAGAGGTCTGCAGACATTTCCGAATTTTCACCTACTACGCTAACGATACGTTTAGTGCACTATGACACCGGAATGGCCACATACGAGAGAATTCTGGCTGATTCTCTACGATGAGTACCTTCCAGCAATTTTAATTTTGGACCCGCACAAAATAAAGGGTCGTTTAGTGCCATTTGCATTACAGGGGATCCGATTCATTACCACACTCACCAGTTTCAACTTTGAGCGGACGACTTCGACCCCAGTCTTAAGAGAGGATTCGTCGTTTCCCACAGAAAACCTTCTTCTAGAATTAGCCAGATGCATTCCGCTGAATAGCCGGACGAATCCTTTCTGTTTCTGTTCTCCAATGACTCATGGACAGTCTCCTTCATCATCTATGGCTCACGGACCGTAGTAAGCAGAAGCTTGTGGCCACGCGTCTCTGACGCTCCCCTTCCTAACTGCAGTCGCGCAGCGACGCGTCAAATTCGGGGTGCGGTGCGGCCAGTGACGCCGCGCCCAAAATTGACGCGCCGCTCCGCGGCCGGAGTACAAAAGGCGCGTAACTGTATCCCGTGCAAGCATAAAAGGATGTGTGGCCCATGCTCAAGAACGTTGATTAACGCTGTCTTTGTCAGTCCTTAGAGCAAAAGGACAGGTCACTCAAGTAGAGAAATGATGATTGCCAGTGACAAAAGTAATTCCAATGTCAACCATGGGTGTAAGAAACTTGTGAAAAAATGATGCTAGGAAACCACCTTTGATGTGCTTTCGTAGGCAATTCAACGGCATGTCAATCGTCCAGTCGTCGCGATTCTTTAAGCCTTTTGTAAAGGTAAAGGTGTAGGGGACGTTCAGAGCAGCATCGCGGCGGGATGCGAGGTAATGATGAGCTTCTATATTGATCAAGCGACTTCGCCTCGAGCCCTCGCATGATGTCCAAGCGCATTGTGTAGCAAACACCACATCTCAAGCAATTATCATCATCGCCACATGATGGAATTACTGTTCATTGCTGAGCGATTTGCTCGTCGATCGGTGATCCATTACTAACTACACTATCGTTTCGCGTTGTGTTCATAGCACCAGGAGCCCCGCAAGAGGATAGCCATTAGGCCTAACCACGCGCTGACATGGCAAAGTGTTGGCGCCTGTTCACGCCTTCCGAGCCGTTGTCATTGGAGCACGTTTTCGTCGCCCAGTGGGAGTCGGCAGAAGGGCTCGAAGAGCGCAGAACCAGGCTAGGGAGGGGACTCCAGGGTGCGTGCGATCGAAGCTGCTCGTGTGGAAACTGCTTTCGTCGCCCAGTGGGCTTCGAGCTGGTGCAGAAAATCCGGACCGAAGGAGAACCGAACCCAGGCCTCCCTCGCATGCAGCACGCCACTATCCACCGCCTCACAATCCGCTTGCCGTGAGTGTCAACGCGGGCATATAAGACATCGATCGAACGCCCTCGATGATGCCGACACGATCCGCGACGCAACGGCAACAGCTACACGATACAGCATCGCGGGTTGATGAGTAAACCTGCACATCAACCCCCCGACTCCATGGAGTGCATCAGCAGAATTTGGTTAAGTCTAACCAGGAGACTATTTCAACGATAGGTAGGAACGGCCTAAGTGTTGTATATTGACAGAATCGCCTCTCTCTGGAAAACAACAAAATTCAAGTATCTCGACCCAATACAACTCTATGTACAACTGTGCGCAGTGTTGGGACTACAGAAGCTGAGCCGTTGGCGGCGTTAGCCCTCTGCCTGCATGCGAAGGGGCTCAAGTTGGCTGGAAACAGCGATGACGAGCATGTGGTAGTAGCGCAGTGAGTACAGGGCGTCGTAATCCCCATGATGGCTGTTTCCAGCCAAGTTGAGCATGCCCTCCCCGTGCAGGCAGAGAGCTATCGCCGCCAACAGCCCAACTTTCGTCGTTCCTAACTCTGCGCAGAGTTGTACTGGGGTCGAGATACATTTTGGTGTTTCCCAGACAGAGGCGATTCTGTCCATATACACCACTTGGGCCGTTCCGAACTACCGCTGAGATAGTCTCCTGGTAAGTAGACCCCGCAAAAGGACGCAACGCGAGGATCGTGCCGTTGGACGCTACGTGAACGCTCTAAACGAGGCCTTGTTACCAATATTAAGTTGTTTACAGAGGTGAAGGCTATAAACGAGGATCTACACCTATGTAGTCAACTTGATAAAGCTGATTACCGTGTACTCATAGCGCATGGAGTGCGGGTTTACTTCACGAATTTCGCAAGCATTCGAAGATGCGCCTGTGAATTCTGACCATGTAACGACTATCTGGAATTGCTGACAGCGTTGCTTCGATGACGATTCTCTTTCATTGTACCAGCAGTTTTTAATATGGAAAGGTGTATTTAGTGCTGGTTTACAGTGTGAAAAAATTGTTGCTGACGCTGCTGACGATGACGCTTTCCTTCTTTAGTGACTACATGACATACCCAGTTACGATAATTATCTTTCTAGAAACTCAAAACCGAGCATATTTATGAAAGTCGAGGAATTGCCATTTTTAGGACTGCAAGTTTATATCCTTATATCTTGACTTCTATAAGGATTTCACCGTTGTTGTGATCATTGCAACCGTTGACGCGATTACAATCTTCAAAGTACACCTTATAAGCGTTAAGGTGAGCACATTTTTTAGATCAACTCAGATCCCTTATAAAAGTGAATTTTTTTGGAACTTTTTTAGATGAGGAAAGTTGGAATTACCAATATAGACGCTACGCGAAAGAGAGAAATCAATTTCTTGAGACAGGTAAGCATCTCTTGATGAGTTTTACCTTGAAGACAGCTTGATCTTCCTCTATCGCAGATGTGGTTAGATCGCAGGCAAGCGATGGTTTTTAATCAGACTTCAAAAGTATTGAAACATCGAAGACGCTATAACATACGTATTGGATTACGCCATGCACTTCACTGTTGGTGATGTCTTTGTCGAGGATTGATTTGCGTTTGCGTCCGCGCTACGCTTTTGCTCTACGACGAAACGTTAAGACAGTACGATATTCGATAGATGTAAAGAATAAACATTTCTAAAGTAACGTGCTGGAAGTTCGAAGATTATCTTATAGAATTTCATTGGCAAGCGTTGTGCAAGCAAAGCAGCAACGTCAAGTAAACTCATCAATCTCTTGTCTTTGGGTAGTACTCATATTTTCTCATTGAAATGGAGTTTCCTAATCGTTACCATGTAAATTAGTTAAACGAACATAAAATCTAAGTCTTAATCGCTGCACCTTCTTCAGTGAGTCTTCAAGAGCCCATTTTATTAGGTTGTAACGAATTAAATGGCACTGGCTCGCGTCATTTTTTGGCGCGTCTTTACGCGTTTGATCAAGAACATAATATGTAAAAGTGGGAAAACTTTAGAGTTTTATTGACTTTTTTGCAGATGGACAAAAGTGTAATCCGAGGCATTTACTTGTATGAATTCAAGCTGGGCACTACAGCTAAGGAGGCGGACGAGAATATCAACGCCGCATTCGGTCAAGGATGTTCCACAATTCGGACGGCGTACCGTTGGTATCAGAAGTTCCGGAATGGAGATGAGAGCTTGGAAGGACATGAAGGTCGTGGGAGGCATAGTGATGTTGATGAGGACAAGCTGAGAGATGTGGTAGAGGAGGATCCACACAAAGGTACCAGGGAGATAGCGAAGGTTCTTGGCGTCAGTCACAACACAGCTGCCCGGCATCTGAAGGAAATTGGAAAGACCAAAAAGCTGGAAAGATGGGTGCCTCACGAGCTGTCTGAGGAGCAAAGAAACCGACGATATAAGATCTCGTCCGCACTGCTTCTACGGAACGAAACGGACCCATTCCTGGATCGCATCGTAACCTGTGACGAGAAATGGATAATGTACGACAACAGGCGACGATCGGCACAGTCGGTGGACAGCGATGAGAGCCCCAAGGATTTTGCGAAGCCGGAATTGCACCAAAAGAAAGTAAGGGTGACAGTATGGTGGTGTTTGCTGGGAATTATTCACCACAGCTTCCTCCCTCCCGAGGAATCCATCACGGCAGAGAAGTACTGCATTGAAATTGAAGAAATGATGAAAGTTGAAGGATATCCGGCCGGCCTTGGTAAACCGAAGGCGAGTTCTCCTTCTGCACGACAATGCTCGCCCCCATGTAGCACGAATGACGTTGCAGAAATTGAATGAGCTGAGCATTGAAACTCTACCACATCCTCCGTTTTCTCCCGACCTCTCCCCAACAGACTACCATTTCTTCAAGCATCTTGGCGACTTCTTGGTAGGGAAAATATTCAAATACCAACAGGATGCCGAAAGTGCCTTCGAAGGTTTCGTCAATTCCAGAAGTTCTGATTTTTATGCTACTGGGATAAAAAAGCTTGTGTCACGTTGGCAAAGATGTGTAGAATCGGAAGGTTTTTATTTCGATTAATAAACTTGCCTACAAGCGAGATATTAACTGTTTAAAGTGGTTCAGTGCCATTTATTTCGTTACAACCTAATAAATAGGAGAAGGCGACTCCGTCGAATGCAGTCATTTCGTTTGCCTTAAAAAGCGAAAGTGAAGCCCAAACAAGCCTTACGCTTATTTGCTCCCAAATGGCGGACAGAACACAAGCTCACGCTTACTGCGCGTGTACAAGGCTCCGAGATTACCTTCGAGGAGTGAAAAGAATTGAGGAGAGAAGCATACACAAGTGAGTGTTCTTCTTCAGGCCGTTCTTCAAGGCATCGTCTTCGCAGTTGAACTCTATACGTATTTTCATCTGGCATGGCAGTATGAGCATAGATGGGCCGTATTTGTTCTAACAACAGTTGCCTGGAATCTTGTTCACTGTGTTGATGCGTAAGTTAGTTTAATTTAAATTGCCCTCGACCTTTGTAGGTTTTATTTACTCACACGACGATGGGCTTAATCCTACTCAGGGTGTCAATGAACCTGTACATCTTTTGCAGCGTTCTCGCTTTCCATAAAAATATTTAAAGAATAACCCAAGGACCACGACTGTCGCTTGCAGTCGATGCCATGTTTTTGGTTCGGATTTATTGCTCAGGCCGACCAAGCCTTCATTCCTCCGGTCTGGGAGTAATGGAACACTGCCTTTTAGTGAAGCCAATTCTGGTTCAATATTCACTTGCAAAACTTCGGGTACATGACGTTCAAGCTATCAATCAAATAAACTTTGTAGCACCTTGAACACAATCTCGACAAAAACACCAAAACGCTTTCGCTTTCTCCCTCTTCAAAATGGATTCGAAAATCTTATTACAGCTGGAAGGCTGGGAACTTTATTATCCCACAAACAGTTGAAACATTTCTTGGTCACAAAGGATAATGTAATATATTGTAGCCTTTGTATATAGTTGGCATGTCTTCAGGCTCATCATCATCGGTTTTAACGCTGAATTCAGAAGACTGCTAAAATCACCGAAGAGGATGTTTAGTAAGTGAATTTTTTCGGCTTCTCTTCTGCAAAAAGAGAATCCTCCAAGAAAACTAGAAGAAAAGGTGATTGGTTGTTAAGTTGTGCCAAAAACTGTTGACGATTCAGAGAAAAAATACAGGTGCTATCCAAAGAGCTAGTGACAATGATTTGAGTTTACAGTCGTTCCACAACTCAATAAGGCCTGCTTGACACCCTTGAGGCACTGTACCGCAATCTCGTGCTTTTCCCTCGTAGTGGAATTTATGTTCCCCCCCCCCTCCGTAGGAGCGCTCCGAGGACGAGCCGTCGCGATGCCGCATGCCGATCAGAGATGAGCGGATTAACAGTTATCCGTTATCCGGTTTCGAAGGGGTTTGGTCTATCCGGTTTGATGTTCGTTATCCGGCGATTTTGTGCCGGATAACGAACACCAAATTAGCTGAAATTTAGCTTTGGGCGAAATAACGATACTATGTACAGGATCCTTCACGATCATAAGAGTGGTCGTCAGAAACAATAGAAGTATTCAAATCTAGAAGGGTTAGTTGAAGTCTCCTTACTTGGGAACTGGCTACATAGTTTTAAAGGTATCTAACTTCCAGCCTTCCAGAAGGCCCGCTAAGCCTGTACCATACTTATATGAGGCCTACTTAGCACAGCATTCTTCATTCATCTTAAGTCATGTGCTGACCAAGAAGGCATTCAAACTGCTACTAGCAATCGTCAAAAGTGGAGAGCCGCATCCTGGAAATAATTTTTCAACACTGATCTTTCCATCGTATCATTTGTGGTTACACGATTGCAGTATGTTCGATTTGATTGCAGGCGGTAGTGGTACCTTTATAGCCATATGCTGTCGTGAAGTATCAAAAAATTCTGCAGTACAGCAATGAATACTAACAAAAGAAATAGGATTAATCCAAATACGTAGAGTAAGCAACTTCTCCATTAAAAATTTCAGGGGAACAATAAACTACTGAACAAACTTTTCATCGTGGGTGCTGAAGACATGTAGATTTGTTTTATTTTGTGAGGTTAATTTTTGTGAAAGCTATCTGTAACATAGGGAACACCTCCGTTTTGGTGCTGGGTCGGATATTTTTCCTCTGCTCCAGAAGGGATGGGTCGGATATTCTTCCTCAGATCCAGAAGGTCTGGATGTCACAACTCTTTGAGTGTTTGTTTGCCGTACACAACTGCTTTCAGCTACTACCCAAAAGTTAGCATTTTATCCATCCTAGATAATTCCACGTTGAAGTACCTTAGATCTTGGGATGCTATCGAACAACAACACAATAGCGGTTAATAGCATGTGTAGGACAAGATCGTTTTGTAAAGTTTATTTCGCTGAATGTCTTCTGCCTTCTTCTTCTTTCCCGAGACGTCGGAAGAATTGCTCTTTCAAGGACTATTCTATTTTTCAACTGCTCTATATGAAAAAAGAGTCAAACGCAGAGTAAGGCTGATAAATAAGACAATCCAACCGACCCCTTGGAAACAGGTGAAAGGCGGGTATGTTGCTGTGGGTTTGTCTTCCTATGGATGGACAGAAAACCCCATAGAGCGTCGTTAATGCGGCGACTGCAAAACGTTAAAAAAACACTAAAGTGTCTAAAAATGGCTTATAAATTAACAGTGCTTTAAGCCCTGATCTGTTGTTGAAATTAGTGCAATTTAAAACGAGTTTTGATTTTTTTGTTTGTTCGGTATCCGTTTTCCCGTTATCCGGCCATTTTCGGGAAAAATTATCCGTTATCCGTTATCCGGTTTTCAAAATTTCATTATCCGCTCATCCCTGATGCCGATCCGCGTTGCACTGCGGCAGATTGCCGCCAAGAAGTGCAGCTACGTCAATTTAAACCATAAACGTTCAAGAATTGCTCTCGTTGGGGGACGTGATCGAAGCCTCTTTGAAGACCTTCGAACACTTTTCCGCAAAGCGGCGGGTGGCAAAACTAGAGGCACTGCACTCTTTCTAGTCTAGGCCTACTGCTGCTGTTCGCTTTCCCTCCTGCGACGACGTGAATCATTATTGCCGCCGCAGCGTTCTGCCTCGGTTGGCTAGAGTGAATGCAGAACGCTGCGGCGGCAATAATGATTCACATAGTCACATCCCCGCTGTCGCCCGTGTGGTATGTTGCCCAAAACCGTGCCGCAGAAGATGCGTGGCGCAGCACCGCTCGCCGCACGGTACCGCTCGGCGGCAACTCCTGCATCCCAACCCTATGCATACTTCCCAGCAAAAGTGCGGAGGCTTTAATGGTGGCATGCCGCAAAACTCTGACTCTTGGACCAATACTGTCCCTGTTGTGAAGAGCGTCGATGTGTTGGATGTGCATCGGACGAGGATCACAGAGCTGTGTTTCGTTTTTGCTACTGGCCACAGGGTGGTCAAAAAATGGTATCACTTCAGGGGGGGGGGGTGCTGATAAGGCAAAAGTGACACCTGGAATGGCCCTGCCGTGCCGTAAACTTATCTTATAAAAGGTTTGGAGCTCATATTAAAGTTAGATTATAGTAATATGATAATTTCCTACGTTTCGTAGACGAAGCTGCAATGTGTATTCAAGTGATTCATTCGCAACGGCGTCGGCAGAGACTGGATTGCGAGGCGGACTTACGGGAGAGGGATCGGGGGTTCGATCCCGGGGGTGTCCATGCGTTTTGCTCTGTAGAGTGCTCCCGTTTTTGCAAATAATGAGTACCTTTTGGCTACGGTAGGTTATCGCATTATTGGCTAGTGGTGAATAAGGGTGACGAAGTCATGACTACCGATTTCGCCCAGACTTCGCCTATGGGAATTATTTAAGCTGCTAACCACGAATCTGTCACTCTTTTTCTACATTCTCGCTTTGCTTGCACTAGTTTCCATCAAAGATTAAAGTTGAAGGCTGGAAAATAATTCTGACCGCATTGGAGAAGGCCCTTTAGGGGGGCAGAAGGACCATGGAGAAGGTCATCCACGATTTCTACTCCGATCTCTTCGATAGCCACGTCCACCTGCCCCCATGCCATCTTCCGCAGGATGGATACGTCGTTCCCTCTGTTCTCCCTTCCGAGATCCGACACGCCATCTCGTCGGTGAAGAAACGTACAGCACCCGGCCCTGACAGGATCAGACCCGAACACCTGAAGAACCTCCCGCCAGCGCTCACCAACACCCTGGCGCGGCTCTTCACACGATACCTGTCGGAGTGCAAGGTTCCATCTCAGTGGAAGACCAGCAAGACCGTCTTGCTGTACAAGAAGGGAGACGTGCACGACATTGGCAACTATCGCCCGATCTGCCTGCTGTCCGTAGTCTACAAGCTGTTCACTCGAGTCATCCTGAATAGGATCAGCAGAACGCTGGATGAAGGACAGCCACGCGAACAAGCAGGATTTCGGAGAGGATTCAGCACGATCGACCACATACACACCATTACGAAGCTCATCGAAGTGTCGCGAGAGTACAAGCTGCCGCTGTGCCTTACGTTCATCGACCTGAAGAAGGCATTCGACTCCGTCGAGACTGAAGCGGTCCACGAAGCCCTGCTCACTCAGGGCGTTCCGACTTCGATCGTGTATGTGGGAATGTTGGACTGCAGCTGAATCTTACGAAGACGATGTTCATGAGGAACGGACAAGTTTCTGATGCCCCATTCTCGCTCAACGGAACGAACATCTCCGAATGCTCCAGCTACGTGTACCTGGGTCGCGAAGTCAATATGGCCAACGACCTAGCGCCGGAGCTGAGCAGGAGGAAACGAGCGGCTTGGGGAGCTTTCAAGAGCGTCGAAGAAGTCGTGAAGAAAACGAAGAACGTCCGACTCCGTGCCCACCTATTCGACTCCACTGTTCTTCCTGCCCTAACATACGCCTCAGAGACCTGGGTTATACGAAAGCAGGATGAACACGCGATCAGCGTCGCGCAGCGTGGAATCGAGAGGACGATGCTCGGAGTGACACGACTCACGCAAGTGAGAGAAGGCCTCCGGAGTTCCGAGCTTCGCCGACGTTCGAAGATCAGAGACGCTGTCGCGTGGGCCAAGTTGTCGAAAATTAGGTGGGCCGGCCACGTAATGCTCTTCGCAGACACCCGCTGGACGAGAGCCGTTACCGACTGGATTCCGCGGGATGTCAGGAGAACACCGGGACGCCCACCAACGCGTTGGTCGGACTTCTTCGTGAAAGCCCTGAACGACCGATATGACGCTCTTCGTGTCCCTCGAGCGAGGAGGATCCATTGGACCACTCTGGCACGCGACAGGGACGAATGGAGACGCTGCTGGCGCCCGCTCGAGCAAGTCGATGATCAACGGGACGACAGGTGATACAGGTGATTGGAGAAGAAAGTGATCCTACTAACGTAGACAGCTTAATACATCCATATCTACCGCAACCTGCCGTAATCGACTGGAAATTTAGAAATCGGTATCATATTCGTGATGAGCACCCCTAATAACCGTCGTGGACGACATTTGGGCGATATTTTTTTCCTCGTCCTTTCCTCGATCTATGGAGTCGTGAAGGGCAGCAGTGCCGATTATTCTGCGTACACCTTTTTACTTACACATACCCATCCATAACTTCTGCCATTCATCGTTTTTCCAAATATAGTTGCCAGATTGGTGATCTACATCCCGAATAACACTAGAGACGAATTTGACACGAATTTTTTCGCTCTCTAGAGTCGATGGAGTGAATGCAAATGCTCCTCCTGCTCCTCTGCAATGCCTCCGACCCATCTCTCGTAAGCTTATACGGGAGTGATGAGGAAGAAACACACAGCAAGGCGACCAGTCACACGAGGTGTATAAAATATGCTGTACTTGGTAACAGTTAGCCGAAATAGTGAAAGTTGGGAAAAGAGTTTAAAAAAAGAGTCTGTAAGGAAACCCGGAGAACGATGAGCGTCCCTTAATGATTGGTCAAATTAACACTTGTCGATTGTGTCCGCAAATGAGGTCACAGCAAGAAACACTTCCAAAAGTACTTGAGAACACACCGAAGAGGTCATATGGGGATAGCACCTAACGGAACCTTCCTCAGCGAGACCGGCATCGTTTAATGGACGCTTGACATCACTCCACGACAAAACTAGCTTCTTCCACATCTGACAACAGGTTGAAAGCGGGTTAGGAAGCGAAGAAGGTAGCCTACCAAAGCCAAAATGTACTCTCTATTTGCAAAAATGGGTGCACTCCACACATGGACACCCCGGCATCCAGTCGATACCGACACCGTTGCGACTGAATCACTTGAATACACATTGCAGCTTCGTCTAGGAAACGTAGGAAATTATCATATTACTATAATCTAACTTTAATTTGAGCTTCAACCTTTCATAAGTTAAGTTCAAAGCACGACAGGGCCATTCCAGGTGTCGCTTTTGCCTTATCAGCCCGCCTTGAAGCGGTACCATTTTTTGCCGTTTTCGGACCACCCAATGGCCCGTAACAAAAACGAAACACAGTTTTGTGATCCTCGTCCGATGTTCTACAGGACCATATAGATCACGTTGAAAATCTTTGGGGGAGTTTCATGGGCCTCCCTTGCTAATGTTCATGGTTGTTAACTGTCTCAGAGGCTGTCCTCCAAAAACAGTTCCTCTTCCGTTCCTCTATGCAAATATAGTCCCATTATAGTAAAAAAGACCCTTCTATACAGAATAGACAATGGGATATGGTAGGGAAGGATAATTGAGGCAGTTCCGATTAAGCCTGTCCACTGTTCTTCGCAAATGCGCTATTTATACTCCGAAATACCCGTTCTCTATGTGGCGAGAAAATGATCGTAAAAGTCCTAATCCAAAATGCTTAATCTGCAGAAATATTATTAAAATCACCGATATTGTTTCAGCAGACGATACTGTTGGCTGTCCTGTTTACGACAACAATACTTATCCGATTACGGTAGTCATTCTTCCCACTTGCGTCTCCCTCCACCCCCCCCCCCCCCAAAACACCTCCCGCCAAAGCCCCTCACCTATGTGCCGGTAGAGAAACGGAGCGACAGTCAAGCACATTCATGGCAAGAAGCCTGTAACAGGTTCCAAAGCTATAAATTCACCAGCAATCGCCCACGGCTAAGCTGAAAGAAAGAGTCGACTTAGGCGGCTCATGGAAGAGAACTCTTGACTTTTGCGCCCTCGCAGTAGCGGATGAGACCCACGCACACATGAACTAAATTATATATAGAAACATGACATTTGCAGATCTGGGAAACACCGTCTACGTCGATCCATCGCTGGTTGCCCGATTAAGTCAGGTTGAGAACACAAAGAGGATTACTGTGGCGTCAACAGGTTGAATTATTATTGTGAATAAAGGTGAATTTTCGTCAGCAAAGGAAAGGTGTTTGTTGTCAGATCTAAAGATTCATTCATTTTTGTTAATGCTATTGTAGGGAGCGGAAAACACACGAAACAAGACAGCAGATTAACTGTCCGAGGAACACCAAGAACTGAACGAGAAAATTTCATTTCATTTCATTTATTGCATAAGTTGTGCGCCTTAAACAAACAACAATAGACAGAAACAAAAACATATGCTGCAGGTGTTTTTTAATCCTTTGATCCTAAATGTTTAGGAAACTTTTATAAGATTTGAGATCGTAGCAAGCTTATAGTCAGTAATTGGATAGAGGCGAAATGAATACATATAGCGGCAGCAGTACGAAAACAAAAGAAGACAGAAAAAGAGTCTGTGTGATAATGCTTCTGTGCCGTTGCCATCACTATTACACCATCAATAAGCTGAAACGATATGAGAGGGCGAGGGCAGTGTTATATATTATGTTATATGTTATTATGTTTGTTTGTTAAAATAAAAATAAATGGCAAAAACTAGGAAAAGTGAATTAAAATAGATCCAAAGGAAAGGAAGAGAAAAAGGGAAGTTAGAGCTCAACTGGAGGCTTATAAAGCGGCCACAATATGCAGTATTGCGTATTGTAATCACCTTGCGGCATCCCGCCATGTTAAAAACCGTCAGGTTCATCATCGATGGCATGCCTCTAAACACTGGTGTGCGTTTAACGATTAACGAATTTCCGATTTACCGGCACTTTTCGTCAAAACCTTTTAACGAACTTTAACGATGAAAATTTCCGTTAAATTGCATTAACGACATTTTGCGCGCCATTTTTGAATTTTTACTTCTTCTTCATGAAAATTCACCGACGATTTTTTTCGATGTGCTTTCGTAGTATCATTGCAGTACCGAGGAAACCCTCTACGCACTTGAATCAGTGGAAAAATGCAGTCGATTTCGAGTTTATATTTTGAGAACATTTTTCTTGCTCCTTGACCAATTTACTCGTGTAAGCCTTCACTTTTCCATGCAGTTGTTTAGCGTCTTTTGGACTGCCTGGACCGCTTTTCTCACCTGACTTCCACACAAAAATTCTTATAAGTTCTGCTCAACGAGTCCATTTTTCACTGTTTTTGGTACTGTTCTTATAAATGTGTGTTGAAGAAACGTAGAAGACACAAAGAAAACGCTACGAATACGATTAATGCGAGAAAAGTGAAAGAAACGAAGCGAAGGAAGGCAATGCACTTCCCCTTTTCTCCCGGAGTTTTCCGAGAAGTTGGTTAGGTTCTTCGTGCAGCGTCAGGCAATGATTGAGGAACTACGTTAGGGCAACGTTGAGCCCCCGCCTAACTGGTAGAGCATACCTGCTGGAACCGTCACTGCTTCGCTTTTATTGAATTTCATGCCGTGCATGTCGACGAATTTGCTTTTCGTCTTCTACGAGGGCTTTCCTGGCCGTTTTCTGTAGCAGAACTACAACAAGTAAACTCGTGAAACAGTGAACAAGTGTCATGAAAGCAATAAAATTAAATAAAAAGAGAAGTGATGAACACCGTCAGTTATTATATGTGATGGTCGTCCAAAAACTAGCACATTCCATGCACTTTAATGCACGAAGATTTTTTAAAAGTTCTAAGAAAATGGTACATCTTCGAAGGTGCGGGTCTAACTCTAACAAGAAATTTACTTTAATTTTTTCGTGTAGTTTTCGAATTTGCTATAGTACCGTTCATCAATCCAAAATTTGCTCTACAAAAATGGAAAGATGAGAAACCCAGAATACATTCGAACCTCAAGAAAATGAATTGCACAGCATGGTACCCGGTTCTTCAAGAAGGAAATCAGCGTGGTCAGTTGCTTGAAGGTCGTACAATACCGCTCGCGCCGCACGGTCAAAAGTGGGCGAAAAAACGCCAACATAGCGTCGCAAAGCGTCGCACGCTCATAACTCCTTCAGATTTAGGTTTCTTGAATAAAGGTTGGTACCATTCGATTCGGCTCTTCGAGATCTACACAAACATGTGTAAAACTTTACCGGAACTCCCGTATTTTCGCCGTGGGTGGTCCAAAATTGGCTGGACGGGCGATTAGAGCAGCTTATTTCCCAGGATATGCGTGCTTTCGGAGTATCTTAAAGATGGCGTACGTCGCCAGTGCTCTGTCATGCAAGGAATGCCCCGAGAGTGCGCCGTGCACAATGCACACAGAACCTAACCTATCAATTGAGTGGGCAAGCGCATGTCCCCTGCGCTTCTATCTTCTCTCACTGGGAACTGCGACGTTTTCAAGACTATTTCGAGCCGTGGAGAATATTATCAGAAATTCCCCGCCACCCCACTCAGGACTAGCTCCAATCTGTCCCAGCTAAACTTTGGTGTGCGCCGTGAACAATGCATGCAGAATCGAACCTTTCAATCGAGGGGGGGGGGGACAGCTCGTAGACTGAGCGTTTGGGCACTTTTATCAGAAATTTCTTGCTGCCTTACTCAGGAATTGCTCCAAGGCTGTCCAGCAAGCCTTTGAAGTGCGCCATGAACAATGCATACAGAATAGAACCTTTCAATCGAGGGGGGGGGGGCGACCGCTCGCAAATTGCACGCGCGGGCGTCTTCGGAGCACAATAGCTCTGTCAAGTTGAAACCTTTCAGGTTGCAGCTTGTAGGTCTTGTAGGCAGTCAAACGGTCTGCTAGCACGCCAAAGCAGAATGGTTTAGCATAGGAGGGAGCAATGTTATAGGGGTGCGAAAATGCAGGTGAGGCTTGCGTGACGCATTTTTTTCCGATTTCCGTGGACCACTGCGAGAAGACGCGGGGAGCTAACGGCGTCAGAATGCGAACGCGAACAGAGCGCTTAAGGTAATTTACGGCGCCGGGATCAGAACTTCTTACCTGCCTGAACTGCCTTAGCACCAGCTGCCGTTTTAGAGCGGCGAAACCTAGCGGTTAGAGTTTCTTGCGGTCCTACTCACCCAGACTTGAGTCTTCGAAACTCGCAATGGCACCGTTCCGTTCAGCATGGAAAGCGCTATCGAGCGGTATCAATTTCGACCGATTTTGGCAACATCAATTTTTTGACTGTTTCGCATCGAGGACGAGGCCGCGGCGGAAGGACGATGACGTCATCGAAAAATCGATGTCTTCGAGTTGGGCCATGCTTGATACCATTCGATAGAGCTTTTCATGCTGAATTGAACGGTTTCATTTGTAGTGGGAAAAACGGTAATCTGGGCGAGTAATAGCGCGGAGAGCGTCAGCCGTTGTTGCGCTAAATTGCACGCTCGGGCGTCTTCGGAGCACAATAGCTCTGTCAATTTGGAACCTTTCAGGTTGCAGCAAGTAGGTTTTGTAGGCAGTCGAGCGGTCTGCTAGCACGCCGAAGCAGAATGGCTTAGCCTAGGAGGGAGCAATGTTATAGGGGTGCGAAAATGCAGGTGAGGCTTGTGTGAAGCATTTTTCCGATTTCGGTGGAACACTGCGAGAAGACGGGGCGAGCTAACGGCATTATAATCCGTATTTGAACAGAGCACTTAAGGTACTTTACGGCGCCGGGATCAGAACTTCTCAGCTGCCTAAACTGCCTTAGCCCCATCTGCCGTTTTAGGGCGGCGGGCTTAGCGGTTGCAGTTTCCTGCCCTCTTACTCGCCCATATTTGGGTTTTCAACACTCCCAATAACACCTTTCTGTTCTGCTTGAACGTCTCTATCGAATGCTATCAATTTCGACCGATTTAGGCAATATCGATTTTTTGACAACATCCCATCGAGGACGTGGGCGCGCTAGGCCGAGCTGCGCGGGTGATGACGTCATCGAAAACCGATATTTTCGAAATTGGCCAAATTTCCTCGTGCAAACTGCGTCCAAAATCGTCCAGGGGTTATTTGGGGCGCTGATTACGAATCCGACGACCGTTTTTGAAAATTCCGTCGACTTCGGTAGGTTTTGGATTTTTCTGGATAACTGATGGTGGTCAGGTCAGGGTCATCGATTTTGCTCGAAATTCGTACTGGGTCGGGGACTTATTCAGGGTGCCAAACACGATGCCGTAGTACATTTGGACGGTTACGGAAGGGGACCGCTCATACCGATAACTGAGGGTGATCGGTGGTCCTGACCCGACCACCCTCAAACGGGAAGTAACCTGCTCAAGTCCGCGGAATTTTCAAAAACGAACGTCGGATTCGTAATCAGCGCCCCAAATAACCCCTAGATAATTTTGGACGAAGTTTGCACGAGGAAATTAGGCCAATTTCGAAAATACCGGTTCTCGATGACGTCATCGTCCGCGCTGGCTCGGCCTAAAGCACCCACGTCCTCGATATTGTCGAAAAATCGATTTTTTTGAAATTGGGCGAGAGAGACACCATTCGATAGAGCTTTTTGTTATGAATAAAACGGTGTTATCGGGAGTGTCGGAAACCCAAATATGGGCGAGTAAGAGGGCAGGAAACTGCAACCGCTAAGTCCGCTGCCCTAAAACGGCAGCTGGTGCTAAGGCAGTTCAGGCAGCTGAGGAGCTATGAGCACGTCATCGTAAAGTACCTTAAGCGCTCTGTTCGAGTACGCATTTTAAGGCCGTTAGCTTGTGGCGTCTTCTCGCAGTGGTCCAGGGAAATCGAAAAAAATGCTTCATACAAGCCTCACCTGCATTTTCGCACCCCTGTAACATTGCCCCCTCCTAAGCTAAGCCATTCTGCTTTGGAGTGCAGGCAGAAGGTTCGACTGCCTACAAGACCCAAAAGTTGCAGCCGAAACGATTCAAAATTGACAGAGTTATTGTGCTCCGAACACGTCCGCGCGTGCAATTTGCGAGCGGTCGCCCCCCTCGGAGATACTCCGAAAGCGCGCATATCCTGGGAAATAAGCTGCTCTAATCGCCCGTACAGCCAATTTTGGACCACCCACGGCGAAAATACGGGTGTTCCGGTAAAGTTTTGCATATGATGTGTAGATCTCGAAGAGGCGAATCGAATGGTATCAACCTTTATTCAAGAAACCTAAAACTGAAGGAGTTCTGAGCGTGCGACGCTTTGCGACGCCATGTTGGCGTTTTTTCGCCCACTTTTGACCGTGCGGCGCGAGCGGTATTGTAATGAGTGACAGACAGCGGAAAATGATATATAGAGAAATATGAAAAGGAGTTGATTACTGTTTTCGAGGAGAAACGCCCTTTCAAACACGTGTGTCCCTTATGCAGTTCCTTCGGATAAAAAGGGGAGGAAAAGCTAACAATTGAAATCTACCTCTTTTTAGTGAGAAAGACAAGACGACTCAATGCAGTAGAAATTTGATTCCATTAAATTTCTGCCAACGGTCCGTGATTGTTTATTTTATTTTCTACTGTCGTCTGCATTGAAATCGGGAACTTGTGAGACAGAAGGAACCATTCTGTGAAACAGACAGATCTGGACTTCGTAAATATTTTCCGAAGACCAAGTGCACCAAGGAATTCGCTGTCGTAACTGCTTGACCTGAATTCTTCGTTAAAACAGTTAAAGTTCTGCAGTTCTCCTAAACAATTATGGAGGTATAGGTGTAGAAAAATGCTGAATCGTAAGAGTCTACTTAGCGAGCGCAAAATTTTTAAAAAATATTGTCAGGACAAGTGAGATGCTCAAAATTATTGGACCATGCTGTGGTACACAGCATTTGGAACCTTCACAGAAGCTTGACAACTCTCCGAAAGCTAAAGGAACTAAGCAAAGTAAGAAACTTGCTACAGAAGTATTGCTGTTACTGCTTTGTTTTGAAATCTTAGTGATTTTTCTCGTTTAGCAATTTTTGTTAAGACTGCTGTTACTTCTCTGAAGATGAAGACATACTCATACATATAACCATGTTGATGGACTGGAGAAATCGATGAAGAAAAAACCAGCTTTTTACCTATTAAAATGCCGTCAAACTGACTGCAGCTAAGTGATATTTTATTTAACGATTTTACCGAATTTACCGATTTTAACGCAAAAATTTTTTGTTAAAAAGTGGTCGTTAAAAATTTACCGAAAAAATTTAACGCACAGCCCTACTCTAAACTCTGTTTCCGTCCTTAATTGTGTAGTTGAGCACGAAATCGTCTTTCCTTTGAGTCAACGAATTGCTGCCTTTGTTCGTCGTTCGTCGACTTTTCCATACACTAGGACTGGTAAGAGCAAACAAGCCGCAATTGTGTGGATCCAACAGCAATACAAAGTGTTGCAATGTCTTTAGAATTATGATGGGTGCCATATCTCAAGCAAGGATCAATAAACCTGGACTTGTGTCTTGCAAATACAGATTTGTTGAAAGTTGGTGGCACGAATGTAGCATATTTTGTGGAAGTCGTCACACTTACGTGCATCGCAAACGGTGTAATGTTCAATTCGTGGTTAGTACCAACTATATCCAGCCGTTAAGTGATATCGCGCTTGTTTAGGAAGTGTGAAAAGGCAGAGTGTGTGCACAGTGCAAAACTAAGAATTGATTGATTAAAGTTGCTATCCCATATGATTCGTGGTCGTCATTATAAAAGTACCGGGCGACCATGGAATATTCATGTCTTGTTACGACAAAAAGAGTCTCTTGTTTCTATTTCTATCCTGTTTCACTATTTTTGACTGCATTGAACATGAATATGCCCAAAACGCAATTTATGGTCAACCAGTGGTGTGACACGGAACTCGTAAGGCTAAATGGAGTCGCACTACAACAGGTCGACTCCTACGTCTATCTGGGAAGAGAGCTGAACATGGGTAACGACCTCGCTCCTGAAATCGCCCGCAGGAGACGCGCAGCATGGGCAGCCTTCAGTTCGATTCGCTAAGTCACCGATCAGGTCAAGGATGCCGGCCTCAGGGCCTCGATATTCAACGCCTCCGTACTGCCTGCGATGTGCTACGCGACGGAAGCCTGGCCCGACAACAAGACAATCGCCAGAGCGATGCAGACTACGCATCGTGCACTGGAGAGATGTCTTCTGAGGACAAGCCTTCGTCAGCATGGGCAAGAAGGCCTACGAAGCTCGGAGCTACGGGAGAAGTCGCAATTAGCAGACCGCTGCAGTACATGAAGAAGTCCAAATATCGCTGGGTCAAACACATGCTTCGACGAAAGGACTATAGATGGAGTCTCCGTGTCACAGAATGGCTCCCGAGAGACCATAAGAGACCTCTGGGACGACCGCCAATGCGATGGGCAGACTCATTCTCAAGACCTTTCAGAGAGCGGGGTCTGCCTCACTGAATGCAAGCAGTAGAGATCGAGCGGTCTGGAAGAGTTGTGATCCCCGCTGAGAAGACCTCCAGCCGACAAAAGGACCATCAAAGTAAAGTCAAAGTAAAGTATTTCACTATTTTATAGCTTAGTTTACTTTAAGAACCAAAGTCTTATCGTCATTTCAAAAGGAATGCGCTTCTTCCGCACCCTCTAATGTACTGCAGTACTGACAACCATTATAATGCAAAATTCATTGAAAACATCTAGAACGTCTCATCTCGGAGGGAGCTGGACAACTTGTCAAGTCTCTTCGCACACCTGCTTGACGCGCTGCAGTGTTCGCGCGTCCTTGGAGCAGTCTGTCTCCCCACCTCCTCCTGGACTTCAATCTATTTTGTCACTTATTTGGAAGGGTAGCTCACAACTGCAGTGAAGGCTACAAAGATACTGTTAGAACTAAAGTATATTCACTAAACCGTTTATTTCGAGGGAGCATTATTCATTCATGTTTTCGCCAAAATTGCTCACGCTTGCCTGTCATCGAATAACTCACTCTAGTCAGCTTTAATCCTTAGGATTCAAATTATGAAAAACATCAATGTAATTAAAATTTGTCGATTTATTGATCGAAATCGATTGATCCTGAGTTCGGTCAGCTCTTGTTTATGGCAAAGGCACTCAATGACCGGGAGCTGAACGCATCTGTTGACGTCTTTGACATGTATGACTGGCCTTTACAGACACAGTAACACAAGTAAAGATGGATTAGCTCGATTGTATACAGTAGGGTCCTTTGAAGGTTTTGAATCTGTGTTGTCTCTGAGAAAGAGGTGAGCCTGGGGACGAAAACAAATGAGCAGTCTTAGTATCCACTTACGCTGTTTGTTGCTGTGGCTTAGCTAAACGATGACTGGATATCCAGAAAATAACACCATTTGAAAACAATGAACATATTAGGGACCTTGTAGTGAATTGTCAGGGGTAGGGAAGCCCTAATAAGGTAAAAGTTCAAATGAATAAATGTTAACGAAATGAATGGCGCGTTTCGCAACGTATCAAATTATAATATATTTTTTATGAATTTGTGAAGGTTCTACTGCTGCTTTTGTAGCATTTCCATGCTAAACACGAAACTTTTAAAATCATATTGTCAATTTTTTAAAGCAAATCGGATACTTTTCTCTCAAATTGGACACTCTGTCTCCAGCCAGAAAGCTTGACCTTTTTGAAATTCAACTTAATATATTTGGAATAGAATGACCTAGGCTATAATTTTCTGCCTCAATAAGTGACTATAATTTTCCTTGTATTTTTTTAATTCATCTGCCCTATATCTGTTTGAAATTTTATAAATTTTTTGTTCATCAAGTTAGAAAGAAATAGAAAACTGAACGACACTTACAAAAAAAATATATATAGTAGGATAGAATGCAGGTAGGCGGCGTTTTTCGTCGCCGTAGACCCGGCATGGTCTTCGTCATTTTTCCTTGAATGGAAGCAAAAGCTCTATTTGCTGAGTTACACAGTTGTCATTGTCACGTCAAAAACAACTGCAGAAACACACACCTTTTCTTTTCTGTTTCAAATAGGCAGCATTTGTACAATCAATCAAACTAAAATGGCAATGAGCTCGGCGTTACGCCATCTCTTGTTTGGATATTCAAAAAATTGCTCCGCATTTTTGAACAGCTTTCAGACAACAAATATTTACTTAGAAAATAAAAAATGGAAAATTCAGGGTTTCACTTGCTATGCAGCCGAATTAAAGAACTCCAAAGAAAGTCATGCCAAATTTGAACATTTTTTCAATCCTCTCACAGAGAGGCACTAATTCCCTGCGATAGGCGCGTTTTCAATTTGCAAAATGTACAACTTGATATCAAAGGCGTCAAGATTGCTTAGAAAACTGTACATTTTCTCCTATGGATGCATAGTTACAGGGTATTTTTCGTCGACCTTATTTGGAAAGTTACTAAATTAAAAGCGAGGCAAAGTGTCTGAATGACTTTTGGCCAAACCAATAATTTGACGGCGAAATAATCGTTCTGTTCCACATCGTTCTAATCATGGCTTTAGGGAGGAGATGGACTAGGCGACGTAGAACGACTGCAACTTTCTTGAGGCATTTTATAGCGGTGTTTCGAACCTTTCCTAGGCATCAACGTGAATTCGAAGACTTTCAATGCCAATTCTACATGTGTTTGCAACAAATGGACTGCACCTGTATCGTCATTATTCTGTGTGTACTTGTGGTGATCTATCAGTTTAATAAAGCTAAACCCTAACAAACTGTTCTGAAGCTTGAAGGAGATATTGTGTACTAATCATAGCGCTGTTAGTGCAGCAGTAAAAATGTACACTTTAGCAGGCAATAATGCTAGGCAGCGTATACCTGAAGAAAGGGATGACTTGGAATGGTCAGCTCAAAAATTTCTTTGTATAATACATTTTATTACGCGCATAATGTTCATGCTTATGAAAACATGGAAGACAAGTTTGATTGGTTATACAATGAGCTGTTCAAAAAGCACTTCAAATATTTGCAATGTTTTGCCAAATAATAATCCAGCATTTATTTAAAGATCAGGAGCGGTGTTAGTCATTCCCTTTTAGGCATTCTGCTTCCACGGGATGTCGTGAAAAACAAGTGATTTATTCTTTCCAGGCGAGTGTAGTAAAAATTCAACAATCCGGCCGGGATGGAAGGCTTGATTGACCTGAGCAGGAAATCTGAACCAGGGACCTGGCCCGGATTTTAACGACTTACCGGCCGGAAAGTGTAAAATCTACCGCCACTCCGCACGTACCTGCGATTCATGAACATGCGGCGGGAAAATCAGCGGTAAGTTTCGATGCTAATTCGCTAGCGTGTCCGTGAACATTTAATTCCAAAGCAAAGGTTTCGCTCCCCTGCTCTCTTCTGACGCAACGCAACGACCCTGACTCGTTACCAACTCACTCGCCAATTCAATACTCTACAGGGCCCTTAAGGAGCAAAACCCTTGCTTTGGCATTCGTGAATCAGAAACAGAGGTAATTTCGCGGTAAGTGGCCAGTAAGTGGTCGTCGAGGTAAATCGGGCTAGGATTTACCGCCGGCCGTGTTCACGAATCCGGGCCTTGGAGTCGGAGTGCACGCGATACTTGGCGCCTCTTCCGACTTTGCTCCTTGCGCCCATGAAAGGAGATAATCTGTAAAAGTGTGAGTCTACGCAAAATTTAGAGCCTTACCATGAAAATTCATAAAGATAATTGGAGAGGTCATCAAGCCTGTTTAATGACTTGCGGCGCTCAACTGATAGTCTGCGTTTTCTTTTTTCTCATATTTAATTTACTTAATGCCTAAATCATAATACTAAATCAGAAGAGGGTGTAAGGATTTCTAGCTGTTTATTTATTTAAAGTATAAAAACAAAACAAAAAAGCAAGAGTTACGGTGAAGGATAAAGGGCAAAGCACTGCATCATGATCGCCATCATTATTCTGCCTCTGCGGTCAGTGCGCGCACTCACTTACGAGGGAGGTCACTGAACTCGGTCCGGAGATTCTGAACGAGACCTATATGGTCTTGTAGGGCATCGGACTAGGATCACAGAACTGTTTGTTTTTGCTAAATGCCCCTGGGTGGTCCAGAAATGGCAAGAAACTGAATCACTTCTGGGCTGGCTGATAAGGCAAAAGTCACACCTGGAATGGCCCTGACGTGTTCAGAACTTGACCTACAAAAGGTTTGGAGCTCAAATTAAAGCTAGATTATAATAAAATGGTAATTAGCGACGTTTCCTAGACAAAGATGCAGCGTGCATTCAAGTGATTCATTGGCATCGATGGTGGCAGCGACTGGCCGAGTGGATAGCGAGTCGGACTTGTGGGTGGGGGTCGAAGGTTCGATTGCGGGGGTGTCCATGCGATTTGCTATGTGGAGTACTCACACTTTTGCAACTGAAGAATACATTTTGGCTACGGTGGGGTACCGTATTCACTTGCTAACCCCGCGACACGCAGCGGGATCGAGAGCAATGGAGACAATCGACCGGGTGTGAGGTGGTACTCGATGGGATAGTGGTGCGAGTCGACGGAAAAAGTGATACCGACTACGCATGTGCCGGTCGAACGACCGTGTCAAGGAGCAAATAACTGTACCTTCCACGCATTTGTGCTTTGTTGCTGTGTAACAAACACTTCTGTTTCAACTGCTTTATTGTCCTTTATCATACCTGTTAGCTGGCTCGAATTTTCATTGATACCGTTGCTGTCATCCGTTGTTTGTTCGATGTGATACTTTTTTCATTATCAAAGGTGGATAAAATATGCTATGATTGGTAACAGTAAGTAGAATTAGTGAGAGTTGCGAGTTTAATAGAAGGAAGCCTATATTTATTTATTTATTTATGAATACGTCAAAGGACGCGCCACATAAGGGAAAAACAGAAAGAACAGCAGAAAGCAGATGAACGATCACAGCGAATTTTGGCGGATTTTCCATGGAAACAAGCGTCGTCCACCTATCAGTAGGTAAAACACTGACAACAAGAACTCCAAAAAAACGAGAAAAAGGGGAGGTGCTTAGTGCGGAAGAAAGGCTAGGGAGGTAAAAAAATAAGCGTCTGATTTTTAAAGGCCTGAGCGGAGTTTAAGGCCTCCGTTAGAATACATAGGCAGCCGGTTTAAATAAATTAGATAAACCAGCCGTTGACGGGCAGCGCGTATATATATATATATATATATATATATATATATATATATATATACCATTTTCAGGTTGAATTGGACACTTTTCAAACCAAATTGGACACTTTTCAAATCAAATTGGACATTTTTCAAATCAAATTGGACACTTTTCACGTCAAATTGGACACTTTTCACGTCAAATTGGACACTCTTCTAAGCTCGCCTAAGACTTTTTAAATCAAAGAGAACTCTCCGAATTGCAACAATCTTTATACTGGTTAAACTACAGACTAAATAAAATGGTTAGAAAAATTTTTGTTCAAGAAAAATTCAGAATAACTTTTTTTGAACTTTTTTTTACTTTAGCTGCCCGAATGAGTGTAATAATTTTATAAAATTTTTATTTTGGAGAAAAAATAACAATTTGTATTTTGTTTTAAAGCGCAGCAAAGCAGCAACCATAAAGTGTACTAAAAGACCGGATTGCGCCATGCACTCGAAAAGCTCGTCGCGATTTTATTTGATTAATAGTGTAAATGCTGTTTACATGGAATTACGAGGTATGCGCGTTCTTAACAGTTGATCTTTAAATCAACTATAATTATAAATATAATCAGCATATACATAATATAAATCTACGAAAGCACTATTCTTCTTTTCCATTTCAAGTAGGTAAAAGAATGTAATACAAAGTGAATAAATACATCAAACACTAAAGGGTTGTCCCGCTGCTGCAGTGGCCAAGTTCATCAGTTATAGCAAAACTGGATGATTATGACTTTAAAGAGAATACATCAATAAAATATTGTTATATTATCTGCAGGTTTGTGTACAATTTGATTTGAAAAGTGTTCCAACACTATCAAAAAGCTTGGTTATCTGGCAGCTATCTCGCTTGCTGCAGCGTTGAAACAACGCTGTAATCTGCCCGCGCGGAATACGACGCAGCGAAAAGCGACTACCTAAGTAAGATGTTCACCGACGCCCCAGCTTTATCTAAGAAGAGGCATCTGTAGCAGGCTAACGCCATTATGATTCGCGGACGGTACGTGAAAACGACTACATCGCAGAAGGATATCCTCGTCAGGCTCGTGCAGGTTGAAGGCAGATCTGTCCGGGAAGCTGCTCAAATCGCTCGCCTTAACGAGAGTACCGCAAGGGGCATCATCCGTGCTTACAAACAGGATGATGGTGGTGTCCAGCGTAGCCGTGGGGGACGAAACTCGTGGAAGCTAACTCCCGACGTGCTGCGCTACATCGAGGAGACTGTAGAACGACACCCAGGAGACCCCTTGCAACAGATACAACAGCGGCTGAAGGAAAAGGATGTCCATCTGGCAATGTCTACGATCTTCAATGCCCTCATTAAATTGAAGATCACTCTTAAAAGATGCCACTACGAACTCGACCGAGTGAATAGCCCATCAACGATTTTGGGCAGGCAGTTATATGCTCTGGAATTTTCGGCACACGCCCCGCCGAATAAGGAGAAGTGCATCTTCATAGATGAGAGCGGATTCAACCTACACCTGCGAAGGACGCAGGCTCGCTCCAGGAAAGGAACACGTGCAAACGTTGTCCTGCCGACGGTCAGAGGACGGATGGTGACACTTATTTTGGCCATGAATACTCAAGGCGTCATCCATACAGGAATCATTGACGATGGGACCTGCACCGGCCCGAAGTTCTGCTCCTTCGTCAAGGAGCTTGTTTCGAAGATGCGTGGTATGCATGGCATGGATGGCGCATGGCTTATAATGAACAATGCTAGAATTTACAAAACCTCAGAGCTGCGGAGAATACTGGAGGAAACGTCCTATGAGCTGAAGTTCCTGTCACCCTACTCCTACATGCTGAATCCAGCGGAGAACGTCTTCTCTAAAGTCAAAGCCTGTGTGAAACGCTTGCTGAACACCCGACGGCGGGCCGCATGCTGAGCTCTCTCATTCAGGAAGGAATTGCAACGGTGACACAGGAAGATTGTGCGAACTACGTGCTCCACATGACGATGAACTTGGCCACTGCAGCAGCTGGACAACCTTTTAGTGTTTGATGTATTTGTTCAATTTGTATTGCGTTCGTGATCTTTGTTGTGTAATTGCACTTACTTTTACTTACAATAGTAGTTTGTTGGTTAATAGTTAAAGGTTTTTGGATGTAGACTAGAATGTTATCTTGTATTGACTGTCATTGTTGAAGTACCCTCTTTAATGTCATAACCACCTTTATTTGAGTAACGTCTTATGTAGTTTTTTGTCTAGTTGAGACATGAAATGGAAAAGGATAACACTGCTTGCGTAGATTTATGTTATGTATATGTTGATTTATACATACCTGTAGACAATGTAACAATTACAGTTGCGAAGAACGCGCATATCCCCACCTTGTTGTTTCATGTAAGCAGCATTTGCACTATCAATCAATCGTCTTGGACAAGTGCATGGCGTAATCTCATCTCTTGGTACTAAAAATTTCCGGA